>VNJS01018562.1:0-34536 GCA_008042575.1 Drosophila watanabei | reverse complement strand
TATATAAAATAAAGCTTCATAAAATAAGAAATATAAAAATTTAATAATATAAAAAATTTGGTAATTGCCAGAAAAATGTATTTAATTTATTCTGAAAATATTTTTGGTTTATTGTTTTAATAACGATTATGTAACTAAATTTATGTTTTGGTTTTATTCTGAATTTAATTCAAGAAAAATATAAAAAAGTTTTGTTTTCGATTTAATCGATTTTCTTTTCCAAAAAATCGAAAAAAATCGATTCACTGAGAATCGATTTTTTTCCAGCTCTAGTCCGTGACTATAGCAACCACTTTGTTAAAAATATGTGATGTTAAATAAACGCGATACATCGATGGTGAAAAAAATCGAGGTATCGTGCAGCCCAGCCACTATCGATATTACTATCGATGTTTTTACAGCTCTACTGGTGAGCCAGGCAATTGACGCAGTATTTCTTTTCGACGACTGCCTGGAGCCGTTTCTCAGCGCTAAGCCTTAGAAAACGGTGGCACTTCCGAAGAGGATGGTTCCCTTGGCAGACTCGGCATGTCACGGGAACGTCTGCTTTTGATGTCGTCATATGGAACCCAATAATTGGAGGAATTTGGTTCAGTTGTCACTCGCGTGGAGAACGAGGAAATCCTTTGAATAGGTGGAGAACTTTGCGTTGAGGCATCAAGAGGAGTTGGAACACTGGAGGAAGAGTTGCTTGGATGCAACAAAGTGTGATGCCGACCGTAGCAATTGAAACAGCTGTGGGCGCTTGTGCAATTACGGAGTGAATGACCGCAATTTAAACATACATTTTTTTTTTTGATATACGAGGTACGATTTTCTATCATCATCTGGAGGAAGCGTAGACATATACGCACTGCATGGTTCTCTGCAAACCGCGTACTAAAGGATTTTAGTACTCGCGGTGCCACGATGGATTTTATCTGTTTGGACGGACTGAGGCGTAGGAGGCTGAATAGAATCTATAGTCTCTAGAGTTCTATGGCGGAATCAAGGAATTAAGTTTTAACCACGTAGGAATTTCGGTCGTCCGTTTTGGAAGCTTCGTGGAGCACAAATAGACCAGAAGATAATCCCAATTTTCAGGCCGGATATATTTAGAAATGTAAGGCAATTTTAGATAATAGATTGCATAGGAGAAAAAAATTGAAAATTGGTCCACTTTTAGGTAGCATTACTCAAAATGTAGATTACCTATCGACATGTTTTGTTCTTTAAACGATAGATACATTCATTACCTATGAAATAAGCTGAAACGACACTTGGGTTTGGGCTTGCACAGGTAAATCGCTACCTTCCAGGTGTCCATTTTTTTCTGACTAAAGTAGTCTATATCTTCTGAAGCCGATGAAAGCCACCGAGTACACTATAACTACGACTTTTGTGGATATTTTTTGGACCATCGGCTGCGTCACGCTGCGGCTGCGGAAATGCAACGGCATAAACCAAAGCAACTCAGGGGTAAAATATACAAAAATATCAAAAAATCTGGTCTTACTTAAGCGCAAAAACGCTTATTAGGGATAAAATTTTGAATTTGTTTGTTTTTTTTTTTTGTTTGTATTGAATGAAAAATCTTTCCCTTACATTGGTTTTTTAATAATACTAATACAAAAAAGACAAAAAAATTTTTTATGGTCAGCCAAAAATTATTTTTAAAAAATTAAAATATATTTGTTTTTTTTTGCATTCAAAATATTTTTATTTAAGCAAATACATAAAAATAAAGATAAAAAATTAAATAAAAATTTATTTTTTAAAAATTGTCTTCATAGAAAAAAATCTATTTGTCCACTTTGATACACTATAAAAAGGCGAATGGGTGGGCGTGGCACATTATCCAATACATATGTAAATTTTAAAACAATTACCTGCCAGTCGCCGTTATTTGAACATCTTATTTGGTTCAAAAGTTATGATTTTTGCAACCTAAATTCGTGAGTGGCGAATTGGAAAATATCTTTTCTATCTCTTCCATTAGTGGGGCGGAGCACCTTTCATAAAAAAAATATGAATAGTCGTATTTTGCCTGAAGAGTAGGCAAGGTGTCCGCCGCGAAACCAACTGAAATAAGCTCTGAACAAGCTTCGTATTCTTTCTCGACCTTATCCCATAGCGCTCGGACTTGGTCAAGATGAAACTTGCACGTATACTGATTGGACTCGAAGTGACTGAGGCGGTCACAGGTCAAAGTAAATTTATTTGGATGGCGTCATTCTGAATATATAATACGTAAATTGACTGATGCGCACCTAAATTTCTAACTGAATTAGTTAGTTTGAATTTGTTGGACTTTTATAAAAACTATTTTATGTGCCTGGACTTATTCAGTTGACCGCTGCTGCATTTTCTGCTGTACTGTTTTTATAAATAAGGCATACGTGTGACTCTGTGCATTAGCCGTATGCCAATGCCGAATAGCGGAGACAACGGAGGAGAAAAAATTGCCAAAATCGGAGCGTCGACTTGCAGACGATTATGTGTGTATGTAACTGCAATGTGTATATGTTTGTTTGCTCAGGATGAGACAGTATGGACCAATGACCAATGGCATCTAGAAGAAAGAAACAGTTTTATCATTTAGTTTTTGTTAGTTTACACTGGTAAAAAACTATTTTACTGTTCATTATATTAATACTTAGAAACACTTACCTGATAAATGTTTATTGTTATTTAAACTTAATTTTCCTTTAAAATTTGATTTTGCTTCTAGATTTTTCACTTACTAAAACGCAATTGGCAAACGCGAGAAAACCCACGCACTTCTCAGAAGAACATCGATCCGAAGGTCGAATGAGAGCGTAGGCACGGTCGAAATCGACGACGGCTGTTAATGAATTGTTAATGAATTCGACCTATTGATGAATTTTGGTACTGCAGGGTAAATGCAAGCGGTGGAACAGAGTGAACGTAAAGGAATTCGGAACTGAAAGTTTCACTGTGACTTTTGCATTTTATTTAAACAAACACTTTTTGATTTTGGAATCGGAAGTTGTTATGCTTCCGTGGTGTCGGATCAAACGGACTTGGATTTTAGACAATAATCATACAGAGATGTTTAACGAATTGAGTTTCGCAAACGGCTGCAAGCGGAGTCACACTGCCTCTCGAAAAAAGAGCCCTTTGGCGTCAACAATAACTAACGAAGATTTTACAACACATTACTCACTGATTCTTGGAAAATAAGGAAATTCACGCCAATTATTTAAGCCAATGACGAATATAGGCCAATTCCGATACTTTCCTTACATGTCAAAATTACTAGCCGGCCAAAAAAGGCAGTTTTTTAGCTACGTGTATGTAATATTGATCTGTTAAGTGTCAACAATTGGGCGGGGAAAATTGGTCTAAGCCCTAAACCCAATTAAATCGAAATGTCTTTTCATATATAAGAAAAATATTCAAACTGATCATCTACCGAAGCTTCGATTGGGAGACACTAATTTGGAATATGTTGATAAGACTAGTAGCTTAGATTTTTTTTTTAATAAGACACTGTCTTGGAATGACCATATTAATATAATGACAGAAGAACCTTAGGAATGTTGGGACAACTATGTGTAACTCGGTCTATGCCGCCGACCAACACTGTTTTACGGGATGGAGATATTTGGTAACTGTGGTGCAAAAAGTCACCAAAAATTAAAGGTGACATTCAATAATGTTGCACGATATATTTACAACTTGAAAAGAACGGACCACGTGACGGAGAGCGCGAATAAAATCTTTGATTTAAATATACGTACCTGGATCGATTTTAGAATTTTAATATTTTTTTCATAGAATTAAAACAAAGCAACCTGAGTATTTATTTAGCTTTTCTTCTGCACGTGAGAGCAACAATATGATTAGTATACGAACAAGACTTGCATGCTCTGGCAGGCAATTCTTTGTTACACAATTCAATTATGGAATCATCTACCCAACCAACTGAAACTAATTAGAGGCACATCACAATTCGAACAAAAACTAAAATATTAAGATCAGAGGTGGGCACGCCGTGGCTCAATTTGCTCACACTGCTCAAACCGTTATCTTTTTTCGGAGGCGCCAGCCAGATGTTCGGTGCTCGCGATCAGCGAACCGTGAAGTTTTACAAAAACAACGACACTGACTTTTGGCGCAGGTAGCAAGCACAACGCCGCGGTCTCGAGTTTGCAACAACACAACCCAAGCGACCGAACTCGCACATCGTACCAAAAACAAGAACAATTTTAAAGGGAACTGCGCGGCTTGTTGTTGTTTTTTTTTTTCTGGCCGAGCTGCTACCCAAACCGTTAGGTCTCGTGCCCGTCTCTGATTAAGATAATAACATGTTAGTATTAAGCTATTTTATTTTTTATAAATTTATGACTTATAATGTTAACATTTTTTGCAATAATTTAAAAGTATTATACTAGTAGCGTCAGGATCTTCAATGTATAAATCAAACTAAATGTATTAATCACAATTAATTAATTTATAATAACATTATTAAATTATTATTAAATAAATGTAAATTTCAATTGTCAATTAATTGCATTTTTGACACACGCGGATACATAGCAACCCCAAGAATTGGCTTATACCCTTGCGCTCCTGTTTAGGCGAGCATATCTATATACTTTAGATATATTTAGTCACAGCTGCTCCGCTGCTGGCTCTTTCGGCAGCGCAGCTAACGAGCTTTAGGCTCACTTAGAATTTAAAAATTAATTGTAAATCAGAGCGGCACTACTTGCTGCTCCGCAAAATAAATCAAACATTGAAAATTTCCTAATAATTTTTATTTAAAAACCTACACTAAAATATATAAATCAGATGAGCACATTTCGAAGCCGGCCGCCAGCGATTGACTTATAAAAACCCTCATAACGAATTTTGATGTGTAGGCAGCTCGGGCACGTTCAGTCCAATCCGGCATGATCTCGTATGCGATCAGCATTGCGCGGGCCAAGGCCGGTTCATCCAGGGTGAGCGATATTTTCATAGAGCCAACAGTAAACAGTGCCCTGCTGCGATGTTATTTTGCCGCCGATGAGGGATATCTCTTTACTTATGCCTTTAAAATGAGCTGCAATCTTCGGTGATAGCTGGGAAATGAATTTATTTTGCCTTAAATATATCAAACCCAGCCACGGTCTGACAGGATCTCTATAACGGAAGCCGCTAGGCTCTTAATACAGTAAGGCCTCAGGGAGACCAATGTACGGATCTACTCAGATAACCAAGCGACAATTGGGCCTTGAATATACTTGCTGAAAAAGAAAATTTCAAGAAAGAAAACACACAGAAGATAGCAAACATTGTCCCAACCAATAGGACGATTGGATGGGGCTGTCGTATAACACAAACTGAAAAGCATATACTCTCCAGAGCATATACTCTGCAGTTCTAAATTAGACCAACCAACTGGAGTCACTGAAAAATTTTTGGAAAGAGGATTTCAGTAATCCCAAAATTGTTCTGATCGTTTTGATTAAAAAGGAAGCCAGCCCGAATTGTAGCTTATAACAAGAGCCTCGCCACTTATACCTACCTACCTTGCCTGAAAAGAAATGTTATTACTTAAAAGACGAATTTTGATAGTAAGTATAAGTTTAATTTGAATAAAGTTATTAGCTTATTTATAAAACTAGTTGGCTTAAGACATGAGAATTAATGGCGACATTAATTATTATAACACTTATTAGGTGCAGTCGTTGGCTCTTTGCCCTGGAATACCGCGCAGCTCCTGGTTAAGTGTTCGTAATAACGGATATTTGCCACAACCACAGTGACCACGGAAGTCATCTAGATCGAGTGCCCATATCATACCACCGCCCAGCTTCAGATGCCTTACAAATTGCGCCTTTCGCCGAATGTCCGCGACGTCATCATAGGAGACCCACTGGTTGCCTTTGTAGCTATATGGACCAATGCGGCCATCGTAATCTCTTACCACGGTCCACCCTCCGTTTCCAATGTTTTCGCAAATCTCATAGTAGGCAAGGAATCCACTTGCTCGAGTATATGTACCCGCGTGCCCAGGCCCAATAGATTTGTCGTTAAGAGCTCGGTTTTTCTGGTCAGCTAGCATGAAGGTCTGCCCGTAAAGGGGCATGCCCATAACCAGCTTGCTGGCGGAAGTACCCTGGCCAAGCCAATAGTGGATACTAAAGTTGCCATTAAAGTATATATTATCATCGCCCTCGATATTGTACAGTGGGGCTACGTGGCCGGTCTTTTTATCCCAATGTCCGTGAAAGTCATACGTCATCACAGAAATCCAGTCAAAGTAGCGAGATAATGTCGGTACATCGTACCCAGCGTCGACTACCGTCTTACTGGGCGAAACCGCTGCTGAAAGTAATAAGCCTTTTGGCTGGAAGGCTTCAAATAATTCTTTTACTAAAGCTGCGAATCCCTGTTTTTCTAATTTAGCGCCTTTAGAGCAGTCGACCTGCCAGCACACTGGATACTCCCAGTCTAAGTCCAGGCCTTCGAAGCCAAACTTTTCTAGAAATATTAGGACGCTTGCGATAAAGCGCATCCGAGCTTGGGGATCAAGAACAAGGCGCGCATACTTGCTGCCCAACGAGTCGTTCCATCCGCCTATAGCCACAGTCACGCGAAGGCCTTTTTTCTTGTACTCCACCACCCGCTTGTAAAACTGATTATCGATGTCAGCCCATGAGTCGTGCGTCTTGATAGTCAATGAGTGACTGTCGAGTACGGCAAACCCATAAATAATATGGGTGCATAAGTTGGAGTCGATGTCCTCAGGTACGTACTTTCCCTGGCCTGATCGGTACCACGCCCAATTGGTAAAGTAGCAGATAACTTTAAGAGCTTCGTTGCTACTTTGCGGCAAAGAAACTATTGCTGGCCCCGAAGTAGGATTCTTGTTGGGTGGGCTCAGTGGTTTTTTAGTTGAATTGGGTTTCGGGCCGTCGTTTGAGGGCTTTGGGCGTTCATCTGCCCGCAATGTGCAGTTAGCTTTGTTAGGCCAGTCGCAGTTGTTCTCGTTCCAGTGCAGACCTGTAGGACACCTGAAAAGAATAATTTAAAAGCAAAGTATGAACGAGCTCAGGTTTAAAGTTCTTAGCAAGTAAAGTAATTTCTATACTGTTGATATACCTTTGAATTTTGTATTATGAGTCTAGCTAGTAGTTTGTAAAGTAGTGAAAAATACGTTACTACGTGCAAACGATAGGTCTAAAGCTCTAAGCATAGCAAAGCTAGATAAACTTGATATATTGTATGGAGAGTCACAGAAGGAGTTTCTAGAGCCAAGAATAAGGAGAAAAAAGGGTGCGAAAAAGTAGCAAATTAAGGTTGCCCAGCTGAAGTCCAGTCGTCAAGTACTTAAAGTAGTAATTGAGGGTGTTAGCTCCGTGTGTCGGAGGGTGATCTTCGGTCAAGCTGTCAAGTAGCTTCAGTCGTCAGTAAAAGTCGAAATGTCGGAGTCCCGTCGCTTTTTCAATAACATTTGAAATTTTTTTTGAATAAAAAATTATTTAATTTAATAAAAAACAGGATTTAATGCGAAACACTTGGGGTCGGTCCCTGCGGATCGATTCGGTCAAATTTGTTGGCAACATAAGATGCTTCAATCCATTATAAAATTGTAAAATTCAAAGCATCAAAACGTCATCGTGAGACAGCTAATCCATGAGCTTGAGTGACGAAGAACGAGAAACACACGAGGGAACACATCTTACAAAAAAAGGGTCGCACACAAGCTTGGAAGAGGAAGGTCGAAAAAAAAAATTAATTAAAAATACTAAGCTTACAATAGATAAGTAACGAGAGTCTTCATTGATTAAAAAAGCTCTTGTTTTGGACCTTTTCAAAGCCTAATAACACGAGAACCTTACGTGTACCAGAGCTATTTTAAGGCTTAAATGAACCTTTTTATCTTTTTTCATCAAAATTTTTGCTATGTTGTCACCCTGATAGTTCAAAAAAAATGTAACAGCTCTTTTATACGTTATACTTAGATGTTATATTATATGAGTAACGACGAAGTTTTCAACCTCTAGCCTAAAGTCACAAAATTTTTTTTAATTATTCAGGGGATTTCCTATACGACAGAACTACTGAAAATATCGGTTTCCATACAAAAAGGTTATACGATACTTTCAGTCATTTAGCAACTCCCAGGTCTCTGAAAATATCGACTGAATTTCTAAAAAGCCAAACTTATACCCTCTCGCAGGCTATGGACACAGCATTATTTTACTTTATTCTATAGCCTGGCATGCGCCACTCGTTCTGCAAGGAATACTGGACTATCTTCTTCTTCTTTAAGACGTAGGATCTAGTGCTCTAGTGCTGGTCACCCGGGCTTTTGCTTTGATTAAAATCTTCAACTTTTTCAAGCTGTTAAACCTCTTAAGCAATCCAAAGCAATGTTTTTGTTTTATTCGGAAAATTTATCGATTTTTTTACTTTTATAGCTATTCAACAATTCAGTCGCTGACCTCTTTGGGTCGTTCCCTATCCTGCTGAAAAAACCGACTAAGTAATTCTGTCATTCAGTCGCATAAGAAATCCCCTGATTCCTTCCTGATCTAATAAATTATATAATAATATAATAAATATCGAACTAAAATGAATTTGTAATTTTATTTTTTTAGTACCAAGGCGCAAATGTTTTTAAGTTCGTCAGTGAAGACCTGAGGAATTTTTTGGTCTGATCTGCAC
Source organism: Drosophila watanabei (assembly GCA_008042575.1). NCBI lineage: Eukaryota > Metazoa > Arthropoda > Insecta > Diptera > Drosophilidae > Drosophila > Drosophila watanabei. The sequence continues at coordinate 25,872 of VNJS01018562.1, read as the reverse complement.
CAAATATTCCCATTGCGTAATGCAATGATCCTTGATCTGCGGCGAATCATAACTCGCTACTTTTGAATGGTCAGAAAATATATCCGCAATGCAATCGACGCAGAAGAACAACCATATATGGAATATATTAAATTTCTCAAAGTTGATTTAATATACTAGGGTATAGGACATATTATGGCTTATGGTTTCTGGATGGTCATCGTAATCATTAGTTTGCTTAGGTTGAAGTCGTTTATCTTTAGGGGCAACCACCCGATAAAACTCGACGCAGAACTCGTATAAAATTAAGAGAACACCCCAAAAAGTCTTTCAACTGCGCGGCACTGCTTTAAATGGTGTCCAAGACTCTGGAAATACCTCTTTACAATGGGATGACGTTCTTAAAAATGTCCTAAATGGTCTTCCTTAAGCAAAAGATTCCTTACAGAATGCATCGACCAAAACGACCATCGTGACTGTGTAGTTGAGATGCAGTATCCATCAAGAAGACAACAGAAATTGGCGTTACTTTTTATACAACTGTGGTGGCAATGGGCCTTCCTCAGCGATTGCTTTGTTTGTCTTCATAAGCACATCTTTCTTATCTACCAAACAGGCCAATGTTTCGGCAGCATTACGTAGATTTTGCCGGTATTGATTATTTTCAGCAATCTCACTCATTCTGTTCAATTATAAATTATTTCTTTACGCGAACGACTTGAAACAAACAAAGCAAATTGCCTGTTCTACATGTCAACATCAAGAAAATTCAAAATCACAAATAATGGTATGGACTGAGCCAAGAAGCCATTCGAATAGCTACTTTTGCCTTATTAAATCTTTTGAATTTTCTGCAATAACCAATAATTCCGTAACATATCCTGCATATTTATAATCTTATGAAGTGACAGCAAAGAGGAATGAAGACTTAAAGACAGACGAAGATAAAAATTTTTAAGGTTGAACATGACGACTACCGGAATTTTTACTCGTGACGCCAAAGATTTTAATTTTACGTCCTAGTGCGAGATTTACAGTTATCAAAACTGCAAGCAGAAGTCTTGGCTGTTGCATTGGTCGGCCTCGAAAGTCACTTCCGTTTTTTGTCCCAAGCAAATCACTTGAATCTTGCAATTATCTCAAATACAATTTAATAATTTCAAAAAATTTTGACAATTGTGACCGCGGCCAAATGTTGAGGGCAACATAGCTAAACAGCTGTGATTGTGCTGTCCGAAAAATTTATATGAATTATTTTAACAGGCAATATGGAGGAAAATTTAACAAATTAAATTATAAACGACATGAACTGGTTAGATTAATAAAAGGCGGTAGTGATAAGGTCCATTAATTGACATTTAATTCGCAAAAGACCTATTCCGTCTATATCGTCTATTTGCTTCGCTTTTAATATCAATTAGTGGATCTTATCTCTGTAGCCTTTTATAAAATTATAATAGACGGCAAGTCTATTATTTAATTTGTTGAATTTTCCTCAATATTGCCTATAAGAATAATTCAATTCAATTTTTCTGACAGCACTTTTACAGCTGTTAAGCTGTGTTTTTTGTTTCATTGCAACATTTTCGCAGGCAATATTTTTTTAGTGCCCGCAAAAACAACGAAATTTCTTCTTCCTTTTTTTCGTAGCGTTTTTTTTTACATGGAGTTTGGCCGCTGTCACAATTATGACAGATGCCTTTCATTATGTTAGTACTAGGTTTAGATTACAAAATATTTTTTGTGGTCGATCTTCGCCTCATAAATAAATGCTGACATTGAGAAAAAGGACGGATCTGCATAAATGCTGCAAGTGACGAGTGATTACACTCTCGAAGTTTTGGAATTGCCGACCACTTAGAAATTCCTCCATAGTTACCAGCATCCGATTTGCGGCTTCGGAACTTAATTTTTAAATTACCAATATTATAAAACGGAGAAACAAGCAGATAAAATTAGCCAATAAACCATCTACATTCTAATATAATTTCAATATGTTTTAATTATTTTTACTTTCTGTTTTCCAGGCTAGCATTCGAATGCATTCGACTTGCGTTATAGTATTTTGTCAGGTTCTCACTCACTCAGGTTTCATCGTGCTACTGATATATTGGAGAACGCACTTACTTACTATTCAAATTCAATCAACTCATCATAACTCGGTGGTTAGCTGCACACGCTTCCAGTTAGTAGCTATTTTATAGAGAGATTCGTAAGCCAATTCATTGTGGGTTTTATTTTGAATTTTAAATTAAAAAAAAAAAGTGTTAAAAAACATTTAAATAATTTCTTGATTCTAAAACGAAGTACAACAACTTAATAAGGAAGGGTAGATGAGCATAAAAAAAACATAAAAATGTTATTTAGTTGTATTGTAATATTTGTTTAAATGTTTAAACGCAACTTTCTGCAGCTCTTGAAACAGGACACTTAAGACATTAAAATTTTGTCAGTTTATATTGAGGCCAAATCGAGCTTATATGTCTACTCATTTAGCCGCGCCCATTTTAATTTGGACATAAAAGGGTTCATTGACAAGGGAGATAAACCACTGCATACTCATCAATTAGATCACTTTTGACCAGTGGACGCAACTTCTAACTTCAGTATCGGTAAATCTTTCCAGTCGATGATCCCTTCAGTAAGCTACGTCGTGAAGAAAGCAGCATTATTTGGAGGACCCGTTCTTGCTTCTACTACAAAGCGCGGATAGCAACAACCTTTGAAAGAATATTGTGCAACACGAAGATAAGTAGCTAAGTAAATTCAGGGTACCAGTCAGGCATAATAGTCGGTGTGGCAGAGGGCCAATCGTCGGTTAAGTCGTCAGGTAACACCAGTCGTTTTATTGATTGATCGTTGATTTCGTTAATCCGTCGCTTTTTAAGTAACATTTGTAATATCCAGTACCAATATATAATATATAAGTTCTAGAAAACATGTTAGAACCGAAGCCTTTAAATTAACGATTCTATCGGGAGTTTTTATTTAAATAAACCTAATCATTTAAATATTATCACAATTTGTATACATACCGAAGCTCGATTAATTCTCCATATTGGCAGATGTAGTATTTATTGCAGTCTTGTTTATGGGCGAAATAGTTTTTGCCGTCACAATTTAACGCCGAGTTCGGTTGTACAAGATTGGGTTTGGCCCAAGTTTCTAGTTGTTCAAAAGGGACAACCTCAGAAGCAGTGCTTGAATTAGGTTTAATGGGTTTCTTATTGCTGCCAACTACGAGATTAATGGGCTTTTATAACATATAGTGATAATAATCATTCATAGCCATTACTTACTCATTGTTAAATCGCTGTTTTCAAGCGCACACTTAGGATGCGGGCCTCTGTAACCGCGCAGTACACGGTTAATAGTTTTTAGCAAAGGATACGACTCGCATCCGCAGTCGTTCTTGAAGTCGTCTAGATCCAGTGCCCATATCATAGCCCCTCCCAGACCCATTGCCTTCACGTACTCGCTCTTATGTCGGATCATTGGAGCATCATCGAAGGAAACCCATTGATCTCGCAGATAAGCGTATGGGCCCATCCGGCCCCTAGCGTCTCGTACAACATTCCACCCTCTCTGGCGGATATAAGAGCAAATCTCATAGTACGCCAGGAACCCTCTAGCCCTGGTCGCCTCTCCAGCTTCACCGCCACCATAGGTGGGAGCATTTAAATTGTGTTCTTTGGCCTGTGCTAGAGAGAAGGACTGTCCATACATAGGCATTCCCAAAACGAGCTTTTGCCGGTCGGCTCCATTCGCTATCCAATAATTAACGGAGAAGTTTGCATTAAAGCCGGCCATTCCGTCGGGGTGCTCGTACATTGGTGCTATGTGACCCGTCTTCTTGTCCCATTGCCCGTGGTAGTCGTAGGTCATTATGGCAATCCAGTCAAAGTATTTCGATAACTCTTTCACATCGTATCCGGCGTCAATAACCTTTTTGTTTGGTGAAACTGCTGCGGATAGCAGGAGGTTCTTGGGCCGGAAAGCCTGCGACAGTTCCCGAACCAGAGCGGTGAATCCTTGCTTCTCATCGTCCGTTCCCTTTTTACAATCTACCTGCCAGCAAACCGGGTATTCCCAGTCAAGGTCGAGTCCGTCGAAACCATACTTTTCAATAAAGTCGATGACATGTCGAACGAATTGAGCTCGGGCCTGCGCGTTTCTTACCAGTCGGGCATATTTATCACCGGCTGAGTCATTCCACCCACCAATGGCCACAGTGACTTTTACGCCCTTTTTTCGATAGGCCACAACTCTCTCGTAGAATTTGTTATCCAGATCGGCCCAGGTATCATGTGGTTGAATGGTAAGCTTGTCCCGATTTAGAACAGCAAAGCCGTAGATTATGTGGGTGCACAGATCTGGGTCGATATCTTCAGGTACGAACTTACCGCCCCCCTGGCGATACCAAGCCCAGTTCGTAAAGTAGCAGACTACTTTAAAGCGTGTCGATCCACCATTACCAATGGTTGGGATTTCGGCGGTTTCCATTTCAAAATTTTCCTCCTCGGCGTTGCCTTCTTCGACCCCATTTATAACCTCTACAGCCATTTCCATATTTTCCTGCGATTCCTCAAGTTGGCCCTCCGTTTCGATCTCAGTTAATCCAGATACAGCTTCTTCCGAAATGGCTTGTTCCTCCACAGACTCCTGCTCAACAGAAGAAACTACACCAGCTATTGAGGTTTAGTGATGTTTAAAACAAGATAGAAAAATGAACTATTTTAAATCTGCTGAACTTACGGGTTGGTTCGTAACCATTTGGGGGTTCCTTAAGAACATCATGGATTTCTCGTAGCAAAGGATGCACACCATCGCCACACCGGTTGCGGAAGTCGTCGAGATCTAGAGCCCAAACCATCCCACCACCCAGATTCAAGGCTCTAACCAGTTGCGACTTTTTCCGGATTATGGCTGGGTCATCAAAGGATACCCACTGTGTTCCCTTTCGCGCGTATGGTCCCATGCGACCATGTACATCCTGTACAACCTCCCATCCTTGATGATTGATGCGATCGCAGATCTGTAAAAGAGTTTATTGTGATATGTTATTATATTTTTTTTCTTTTAATCGATATATATAAGTTTTGTATTTAATGTGCATATTTTAAAGACTTATCAAAACAAGAAGGAAACTATTTATTATTTTACTAAAATGAATGAAAGGTCAATGATTTAATCAATAATGTCAGGGTATATAAACTTCTATGTCCCGCCGATATTTTTATACCCTTGCACATTGCATTACTGATTATAAAATCAAAGCAATTCGGTCAAAAAAAAATAGCTTCCTCTTGTTTTAATAAATCTCTAAATCCCAACAGGAAAGATATAAAAAAGTTATATGTGTGTAAAAACCAGGGACCGTAATCACTTTAATTTGTATTTTTAATATCAATACAATACAAATCAATGTGTAATCATTATCACGATTACATATTGATTTGTATTCATTTTTTTTTTTTTTATTAATAATGACAATTTATTTATTATTATAATTTCAGTCTTTTCCATATAGTTTCACTGTTTTTTATATAACCCAACTGTTTTCCATTTGCATGGACTGCTATAAAATAAACGGTCTCGGGAATTGCTAAAAATATACCTTTTCTTTCACTTTGTATGCTGCGAGAGAGAACTTTTTTTCAAAAGAGAACATAAGAGAGCGGAATAGCAGCAAATTACTTCGGAAATGACCCTCAGCCTTCCGACAACTAAACCAACCTGTGTTATCGATTATGCTAATTACCTCATAGTAAGCAAGAAATCCTGCAGCTTTGGTAAATTCACCAGCCTGGCCAGGTCCAGGGGCTTTGGCATTTAGGCCATTGTTGCTGGCATTCTCCAAAGTGAAAGATTGCCCATAAAGAGGCATACCCATAACGATTTTCCTTGATGGGGCTCCTTTTTCGATCCAATAGTTTAAGGAGAAGTTCTGTAGAATATCGGAAATATATTTATATCAATACAAAAACAAAAATTCAACAAAATACCTACCGCATTAAAATAATCAAATTCGTCGTCGGGATGATAGTAAAGAGGGGCGACATGACCAGTTTTCTTATCCCATTGCCCATGAAAATCATATGTCATAACTGCGATCCAATCAAAATAACGAGACAGTTCTGGTACGTTGTATCCAGCATCAATGATTTTCTTGCTAGGTGAAACCGCCGTAGACAACAAAAGTCCACGTGGGCGAAATGCTAAAGAGAGCTCCTGAACCCACGCTGCGAATCCCTCCTTTTCCTCTATAAACCCCTTTTCACATTGCGTTTGCCAACACACTGGGTATTCCCAGTCTAGGTCTAGTCCCTCGAAGCCATATTTGTCGATAAATTCTAGAGCATGGCGAATAAATCGAGACCGTGCCATCGGGCTCCGTACCAGCCGACTGTACTTGTCACCCTGAGAATCATTCCAGCCGCCGAGTGCCAAAGACACCTTAATACCCTTTTTTTTGAGCCCGGTCACCCTTGTATAAAAATTGTTGTCGATGTCCGCCCACGAATCATGAGTTCGCAGAACAAGCTCGGAGTAGTCTAGTACCGCAAACCCGTATACAACGTGAGTGCAAAGGTCAGTGTTAATGTCATCTGGAGTATAGCGACCTAGGCCCTTTCGGTACCAGGCCCAATTGGTGAAGTAGCATACTACCTTATAGTAACCATCTAGCGGCTTTAGCACTGGTTTGTCTGTGGGGTAGGTGGGACGCTGAGTAGTGGTTGGCTTTTGGGTCGTAGGTGCTGGCTTTGCTAGCGCTGTTGGCGTAGGCTTTGTGTTTACGTCTCCCCCTAAGCTGCTTGTGGAATCCTGATTACAATTGGCGGCTGCTGGCCAATCGCAGTTCCCGATTGCTGTGCTGTAGTGCAGCCCCGGTGGACAGTCTGCCGCCTGCAGACGGTTCCACAAACAGAATAGATACTTGGAACAGTCGCCAGGATAAGAGACGCGGTCCTCTCCGTTGCATGGGTCCTCCTCGTTAGATCTAGTGGCCTGAATAATTCTTAGGTATTTCTTACTTGTCACGCACTGGACGTTTTTAGGCCAGTCACAAGTTTTACGGATAGCATCCCAGTGCAAATCTCCACCGCACTCGCTTGGCGCTAAGACTCCATTGACGCAGATATAGTATTTAGCGCAGTTCCTGTGGGTATAGTATTCGCCTTCATTGCACCTTGCCGATTGGGAAGGCCGTGGCCGGCGTGTCGTAAGGGTCGATGGCTTGGTCGAGACGTTACCTATAACTTGTACTTGCGGCGTAGGCCTTGTCGGTTTCTTATTAGGTGTTGCGGGCTTATTTGGTTTTTTAGATGTTTGATTGGGGCGAACTGTACTTGTTTCTTGATCCTGGCTTGATAAGCATTTAGTGGACGAAGGCCAGTCACAGCCCTTGGCCTCATTGTTCCAGTGCAGGCCGCCGGGACAAAATTGTTGACGCATCTCTCCTTTAATAATGCATTGGTAGTAGACGTTGCAATTCTTTAGATCTGGGTAAAACTCGCCGGGTTCGCAGCTTGAAGCTGGTACCACCGGAAAGATCTCTGCTTGCACGGGAATCGTAGTATGTGCCGGCCTTACGGTTGTCCTCGTTGGTTTGCTTGGTCTACTTGCCATTGTGGAGCTCCACCAGTTGGTGCTCGAGTTTTCAATGGTAGTACTCGTTAATCTTTTGGTTGTACTTGTAAAGGGCGTTGGTTTTTTCGTTGTTTGAATAGTTGGGACTTGGCTGGCTTCCCAGTTTGGCCTGATTGTTGTATGCTCATGATTGAGCCCCGATCCCACAGAGCCGTCGCTGCTGATGGTGGTCATTTGTGGAGGCAATGGGGTATTTACTGGAGGTGGACGAGTACAGTTATTTCGTGTGGGTGGCTCTGAATGTAATAATCCAAGCCCCCGGTTTATGGCCTTTAACAGTGGGTAGGACTCACCACAGCAGTGGTTACGAAAGTCATCTAGGTCAATGGTCCACGCGGCTACTCCGGCAAAATCGTTTGTGGCTGCATACCGAGCCTTGGCCTCAACGCTAGATGAGTCCTCGTAACCCACCCACTGATCATTTAGCATAGCATACGGACCGGATCTCTTGTTGACATCCCGACCACTTAGCCACCTTAACTTTGTGACACGTTGGCAAATTTCATAGTAGGAAAGCATTCCCGGTTGCTTAGTCGCTTCTCCGGCATCTCCGGGCCCTGTGGCCGGAACACCTTCGCCAACCAGTGTCTGCCGACTTTGTTCTAGTGTGAAGCTTTGCCCATAAAAAGGAATACTTAAAACCAGCTTTTCTCTCACAGCGCCCAATCTCACCAGCAGCTGCATTGTGTAGTCTGTGTTGTACTGCGGATATTTTTCAGACGAATGACCGTAAAGCGGGCTAACGTGCCCTGTCTGTCGCTCCCAAGCTCCATGATAGTCGTAGGTCATCACTGTCATGTAATCTAATATTTCCGAAAGGGCTGGGAGTTCATAAGCCTCTGTTATGATCTCTTTGTAGCCGGATATAGAAAGACCCAACTGAAGTTTCGGATTAACGTGCTGAAACTCATTACGCAAATCACGGAGCAATTTTGTTAGGTTAGGCTTGTCACTAGTGGGTCCTTTGGAACAATCACTTTGCCAGCATTTTGGATAATTCCAGTCCAGGTGCAATCCGCTAAATCCATGACGCTGTAGAAAGCCCACTACACTGGAAGCGAATACACGCCGCTTGATTTCATCACCTGCCAGACGAGAGTACTTGTCGCCACTTGAGTCCGTCCAACCTCCCAATGCGATCAAAACGGGTATTCCTAACGAAATTACTCGGCGATAGTATTGGTTTTCCAAATCCACCCATGGATCAAAATCGCGAATGGTTAGATGATCGGGGTCCAGGGATGCGAATGAGTAGATTATGGCCGAACAAAGCTTCGGGTCGATATGCTCTGGTACAAAATGACCATCACCCTTTCGGTAGAATGCCCAGTTGGACATGTAGCAAAGCACTTTGGGAGCTACGTTTAGTTTTTGTTTCTTTATCTGTGCCAGAGCCCCATAAGGGGTTTCGGAACTTTCCACTCCCAATTGTGCTAGAGCGCCGTATGATAGTTGTTCCTTATAGCGATCTAGTTCATCGATGTGCTCTAAGTGTTCAATATCCATGGCCTTTAAAAGCTGTTGATATGGAGAGCCAATTCGATACGGCTTTACATGATATTCTACCGACGCTCCGGGAGCAATAAAAGCGGCGTACTTATCGGAAACTGTCCATGGATCTGGTTCTACTAGCTTCTCTGGCTTAATTTCTGTACCCACATTAACATCTCTGACAATGCTGTTAAAGTTATCGTTATCATCGACACTTGGCACTGCCTCTATGGCATCGCGAATAAATGAACGCCGACTTAAAGATCCCCTTAACTGAGCAACAGTCCTTTCGTTTAGCGTGGGAACACTTTCAACGGCTGTGCGTAGGGGCAAAAATGTATTGCCGAATGTGGGATGGAATTCACTGAAGGCTTTCACATCACCTTCTAAAGGAATACTTTCTACAGCAGAGCGAACGAAAGTCGGTTTGTAACTTGGAGACACATGAAACTCTGGTGGATCAATGCGAATGTGTCCGATGACTGCTGATGCGTAGATAGTCATCCCAAGCATCTGTTTAAAAAATGTTTAGTTTGCGTTTGGTTGGTTCGTATGGAGTATAAATCTTACTCACCAGCAATTTACATAGCGTAGCAATCCTACGCATATTTTGTGCACGTTTCCAACTTGCTGAAAAGAAAATAAAATTAAGCAAATTTATGATTTATTCAAATGTTTAAAAATGTATCTCTCTTTTCCTGCTCCTCTTACATCCAACATTAATTGGCACTAATGGATATTGCAGAACACATCAAACCAATATTCACAAGTACCTTATAAAAAGAATATGGATGTGTGTATTAAATTTAATACGGATAATTTTCTTTAGATTCCAGTATAACAGATTCGATTTATTCCAAGTAATTTTTTTTTTTTTACTATGAAAAATATAACAATTTTCGATATTATTATATATATTTATTACCGGAGAAATAATAAATTGAAAAATTAAACTTCATTTACGAGAAACTGATGATATTCTTTGACGTATATCAGATTTTTGTAGATTTTAATGACCAATATGTTTTACTTTGCTTTTAAGTAAATTTTTTTTTGTTTTGCCTCTCCGTCTACAGTTAACCAGAATCGCAAACTATGCAAGGTTTTGAACGAGAGATCGCCTTTTCAAAATTTTATATCGCTCTCTCTGCAAAGCAGTATGAATAATCAAAATGGATAACCGTTACTGGGAACTATTCCAAAAGAACCCACCCACACCGGCGAAGAAACGTTAAAGTCGCCTAGAACGCAGTCAAAGTAAGAAAACTTCAACATAATTGGAAGTTGCTTCCCGACAGTATTTCCCAGAAATAATTATGCTGTTTTGAAATGAAATATTAGATATGTAACGGTAAGTTCTTAGTATTGTCCTGTAACTTTCGGATCAATCAGACTTGTATTTTGACAAAAATTAAAGAAGTTAGACAAACAAGCTTTGTAAAAGCCAAACTGTTTCACCTGAACCAAAAACGGAATTGTAACTTATTTTCTGCCGTATTAAATCCTCCGGTGCTGCTGGAGAGACCTCCGGCTCCGGCTCGAAGGACCTGTGTACAGAAGGAGCGCGGCTTTAACCTACAGGGGAACTACAAGGTGCGATCCTAAGTAAACAAGACTTAAAAAAAACAGAACACTTGATTTTTTCGTCAAAATCTATTTGTTTTATTTAACATAGTCTTTTTCTGCTTCAATAGAGCTTTTTACACTCTTCATTGCAGGGCCGCACAGTTGGAAGGCTTTTTGGGGAGTTCTCGATTTTACACGAGTTCTGTCGGGTGTTTGCCCCTGGAAGAAGACGACTACTGAACAAACTAATGACTACGATGGTCATCCAGAAAGCAAAAGCCATTTCAGAGTATATAAAATAAACTTTAAAAAATTAATTTTGTATCTATTTATTTTTAATTATTATGGTTGGTATATGGGGTTGTTCATCTGCGCCGATCGCATTGCGGATATATTTTCTGACCGTTTAAAAATAGCGAGTTATGATTCGGCCGCAAGGCAAATGTATATTTTTGTATGCATTATGCATTGGCAATATTTGTTGTAGATCAGGTTAGAAAATTTCTCAAATCTTCACTGAAGAATTTGAAAACAGCTTTAAGCCAGTTGCGCCTTGGTATTAGAAAAATGTAATTATAAATATTTTTTTTGTTCAATTATAATACCTTAAGAAAATATTTAAAAAATGTGAGAGTCTCGGCTTAAGGTTGCAAACTTCGTAGTTACTGTTATAATATAACATCCAAGTTCCCAACGTAAAGACGAGCCGTTACAATTTGAATTTTGAAATACCAGGGCTCCAACATAGCAGAATTTTGGGTCAAAAGTAAGTTCAGAAAAAGTATTATAGCTGGCGAACCTGAGGTGCCACGTTGGTTACCCTTTTTCCATATTGAAGAAAAAAAATGAGGCTTACATTTAAGCCTAAAACCAGATCTGGGGCACGTAAGGTTTTCGTTATTAGGCTTCGAAAAGTGCCAAAAAGGGCACTTTTTCATACTTTGACCGAGATTTTCTCAAAATTGGTACGTGATGAAAACTTATGGTTTTCGAATCAGAAATATACAGACCAAGATCTTTCAGAATCTGTCGCGTTTATGCTCCGGGTTTTTTTTTTTGTCGACCTGTGTAATTATGAAATTTGTTAGATTTAAAAAAGTTTTTATGTTTTGTTTTTATGCATGTAAGCATCCGGATAATAGTCCGATAGAATATATATTCCTAGAAATTATTAATAAATTAACATCAAATAAATTCCTTATTGGATGTATTTACCGCCCACGCTGTTATATTATTTATAACAACATAATTAGTTTGTTAGGAGATATATCACTACATAATACAGACATCATATTAGCCCGTGATCTTAATTGCAACATGTTTAGGGAAAGACTTCTTAGAAATCAAATGGAATCCTTAGGCATTGGAATGTGTAAAATAGGATGCTAACTACACAGTAACAGAGAGCTACATCATTATAAGTTTTCATATACATTTACAATAAATTTTAATTACAAAAAAAAATCCTTTGGCATGAATTTAGTAAACTTTGTGTTTCCAACACATTTCAGCAGAACTTGCAGCTCTTTGTTAGTTGTCTTCTTTATCACTGACGGTAAAACAGTTATCTGTTTGACCAACTTGTCGTGCTTTCGTTCTCAAAACATGACCTCATATATTTGACCTACAACTTCAACCTGCAATGCACTGACGAATCGATAGTACTTAGAGACTTTAAAAACCTTGAACTTGATAAGTGCAACTGGAATAATATTTTCGTACCTCCAACAGTAGACCAGCAGCTCGCACAATTTTAAAACATCAGCTACTTATATGAAAATTTCGCTCAAAAAATCTGCATCAACTACACAAACTTGAATAGAAATATGGTCTTAACATAAGACTGTCAGAATGCAATGTACCTGAAAACTGCGAAAACAATAGGTACCTGAGATCAGTACCAAGATTATAAAACTATTGCTACCAAAAATTGTAAAATACTAACATACATATTTAACACGGCCTTTACAACTTCTATGTTTCTAGACCGTTGGAAAATTGCTAAAAATATTCCCTATTCCGAAGGCAAACAAAGAATAGAGGCTATTTCAACCCTTCCGTATCTGTCAAAGGCCTTTAGGAAAATAATGGCAGCCCAATTTAATTAGTTTATTTATGAGAATGCATTACTTAATAACAATCAATCCAGATTTAGGAAAACCCGCAGCTGGTCATCAGCAATTTAAAAAATAATAAATACAAATTTTAAAAATATTAAATGATATACGTGAATATGCTAACAAATCCAATATGACGCTTCTTGAACTACTTGACTACAGTGAAGCCTTTGGCACCGCTAATCTCCTTGTTCTCTAAAACTGCTGTGGGATTTAATATGGGATCCGGTAGAAGCGGTTGAGAAAACAGAGCTACCAGAAGCGGTCACACTTATTAGTTTCTAACTTTTTAAAATTTACTAAATAGGACGTAATTCATGGCACAAAAAAGTCTTGCAATTCCTCGCAAAGTTAGTCCTCACCAGAATCTCACCACGATCACATTTTGTCAAATAAGTTACAAGTAATAATTGAATGAAATAAACAATATCACAATTTAAAGTCCCTGTTACAACTTTATGGAAAAGAGGACACTGAATTTTTTTGGGGGCTCAACCGGGATATTGGCCTACCATTCAACAGCATGGGTCTTAAATTCAATAAAGGGAAATATAACAATCAAAGTGTTGTGAGATGCAGAGGATTATGAAACAAGACAATCGAAAAATTTGAAAACTGGTAAAGAGTTTTGGAGAAAGAAAAGAAAATTGGTCAATGATAGACGCTGAGAAGAATTTCATCAGAAGGCATAAAAACGAACTTCGTCAGAATTTTATCACATGGGCGAAACTCGGTTGCTGATGCTGATCAAGAATATATATACTTTATAGGGTCGGAGATGACTCCTTTGCGTTGACTGCGTTGCAAAATTCTGACTGAAATTATAACACCCTGCAAGGGTATAAAAAGGACAAGACAAGCAAAGAGTTTGAAAGAAGGCGGGGAAAATATAGAGTAAGCGCATCAGGAGGACAGATAACAGAATAACTTGAATGGGGAAAGAAAGGCCGCAGAAGATTATAGAGTTAGAGATGTGGTAGTGAATCTAAAATATGTTTAAGTTTAATCTAGCGTCAGATATTTTTATTTAAAAGTTAAAAAGTGCGTACGACTATATATCATATATGTAGCTGCAATACATATCTGTATTCGATCGGAATTTTTTTACAAAAAAAAAATTCAAACTTCACCGTTTTTCAACATATATTTAAAGCTAATTAAAGCTTATCGCGAAACTTAATGAGTTCGGGAATTTACTTGGAGAAATAATTCAATCAATTGCACGATTAGAAGAAAAATAAAGATAAAAAGGACAAGACAAGCAAAGGGTTTGAAAGAAAGCGGGGAAAATATAGCGCAGTAGGAGGACAGAAATAACTTGAATGAGGAAAGAAAGGCCGGAGAAGTGGTAGTGAATCTAAAATATGTTAAACTTTAATCTGGCGACAGATATTTCAATTTAAAAGTTAAAAAGTGCGGAAGACTATATATCAAATATGTAGCTGCAATACATATATGTATTCGTTCGGAATTTTTTTACAAAAAAAGCTTATTTAAAGCTTATTATATCATTTCAAAATTGGTTTACATTTTGTTGAAATTTAACTACGATATCATATATGTAGCTGTCTTGGGAATCACAAGAAAATTTTGGGAAAAAATTATAACTCTGCCAATATATATATGTATATATTTAAATAATATTTCTTTATCTATGTACATTGAGGTATATGCATTTCGCATATTTCAAGATTTTCCGTATAATTTCATAAAAATCGGACGACTAAATGATCTCCAAAGTGTAGCGTTTCTTGTAGTGTTGTTTTTGTTGCAGAACCGTTGTCTCCTCGAAGTTCAGATTTTGCCGTTCCTTTGTACATACATATATATTATTGCACGGAGTGATGTCCAACCCGTTGCACGGAATTTTGTAAATAACGTTGCTTTTGTCTCTCAAAGTGTTTTTTGGTTTACGGTTTATTATTATTTCGTCTTTGTTGTAACAATCTGATTTTGATAATCTTTCGGTCAGTTTGGGAATATATATTGTGGACTTATATGCTTTTGGCGGTTCATGTGATTTTGTGTTTGTCGTGGTTTGTTATTTTTTCATAAGTGTTTTCATAATGTTATCCGGAAAATAATTTTTTCGTAATATGGTTTGTATTTCGTGTTTTATTTCGTCATGGTATACATCGTCAGATTCGTTCAACATTTTATGATCATTGTTTTCGGGTGTTTTGAATTAATATTTATTCTTCGTCCTGAAGCTGTTGGTTTTTTGTACCATTTTAAATTAATTTCGTTTCCTCGTCTATTTATAAGTGAATCGAAATAAGGTATTGTCTGTTTTCTTCAAGATCAATAGTATATTTTATATTTTTATGGAAGGAATTTAATGCGTCAATAGTGAATTGGATTTCTGAGTCTTTTATCTTATCGCGAATAGGTCGTCTACGTATTTTGTAAATATCGTAGGCCCTTGCGCGAGCTTTTTAATTGTGTTGTCCAGTAATTCGTCCTATATTATATATTGGTGATGCCATTTAACTGCGTGTAAATAGTGCCATTAAATTTAAAGTAGCCGTTTTCTTGAATGCAAAAACGAACTGTTTAGGTATTTTCGAGTGTTCCTTGATATTTGTCCATTTTTTAATTGGAATACTCGGAAAGAGCGAGACCACATCAAATGAAATTAATTTTTCGTCACCAAATATATATGAATTTTCGACTCTTTCCTTGAAATCCTCTGCATTCTTTATATTGTATTTTGAGTCCGCTGTGATGTTTTTTAATATGTTTACAATGTATTTGCAAAGCCCATAAGCCGGGGATCCGAGTGATGAGCAAATTGGTCGTAATTGGATGAAGACGATTGCCGAGGAGCAACCGAAATATATCGGAATAAAATATAAAATATGTTTTATTTTGATTACCAAAACCCCCTACTTGACCTCGAGCCTGCTTAACAACATCATATATATATATATAATAAAAATATATGAATATATTTTTGTTCGAGCAAATCCTAAGCCTGCTGAAGAGGCAGGCCGTAAATAAGGTCGGTGGGAAGATCGTAGCTAGAGAAAATAAAAATATTTCAGTTGAGCAAATAAAATCCTAAACGATTTGAAGAAAGAATTTCAATCAATACACAAATTGATTGTTAGCTTAGCCCTTAAGGATCACGACTAATCTAATAAAAGAAGGGATGCGGAGCTTTTAGACCGAATTTGGAATTTATCTTGAACATGGACTCGTCAATTAATCGATTCTTTCTAAGCCGATTCGATGCATCGACCAAAATAGAAATACTCAATTTAATCGATGTTGACATCGATTTTTTCTCAGCTCTATCCCAAAGTTACACTATCCCTGGGTTAAATACACAAGTGACGAGCTACTACCTCACTGGGTAGTCCGTACCATCTGAGAGACTGGCGTCAGCGATCGTGTGTGATATGCGAATTTTTTTTATTTATTTTTTTTTTTTTAATACAGAATATTAAAAATACTTGATTATTTTGGGTGACTATCATTTTATCTATTTTATATTTTTTCTAAAAAATATTAAGAAAAATGAGGAAGTAAAGTAATGTGTGTTAGACCCAGAGACCAGACAGAGATTTTCAATAACATTGGCGTCAATATAAATGCATACGTCTATCAGCGGACATCAAAAAAATTTACCGTCGTTAATTTAAAAGATCATAATCAATATATATTGTGAAGGCACTCTCCAAATGATAAAATAAATTCCTAAAAGTTAAAGTCAGGTGTAAAAATGAAGAAATCTGGAAGATAATTGGAAGCGACTCCTAAATGGACGATCTTATGACAGGAGCCAATTCAATAAAAGACGCAATAAATGTTATAAAACAAATTTCCGGCGAATTCATGTCTGTTACTTTAAATTTAGGAACATGTATTTCGAATAAGCATAAAATATTACATGTTGTAAAAGCAACTAGGAACAACACAATAAGATACATATATTAAAGGTAACGAGTTAGTCAAAACATTAGAACTTCAATGGGAGCGCCAGCGAGATGAGTTTATGTTTAACGTCAACATTTTGGCTACTACTAAAAAAAAAAACCGTATTGCGTTGCTCACGTTATCTAAAATGTATCATCCCTTAGGATGGCTGAATTCAATGCAAATTAAATTGAACTACTAAACTTCACGGGTTTGCCGACGCATTGGATGAGGCGTGTGCGGCAAAAGTATATACTAAGGTTGTAAGTTCGATAACAATATTAGCTAGCAGGGTAAATCCGTAAAAAAATATAGAAAAACAATTTTTGGACTGTGTGCAGCACATCTACTTATTAAAGTTATGCTATCAGAAAAAAATAACTGCAAAGGAGCAGGAAATTCAATTTAGTCCAGAGTTTAACAGCTTGCTAAACAATAAAGAAGTCATAATTAATTCAATGTTTTTAATTCTTCATCCATTGGTTATAAAAAATACGCATTAGAAAAACTTACATTTTGGAATAAATTTAATGAAAACTCATATCCAAAGAAAATATTGAACAAATCACAGCATAACAGGTAATAAGAAATCTTCCGAAATATAGGGTAACAATGTCATACCGATTTTTAAATACAGGTGTTGATTATGCAGGACCTTATTATATAATATGTTTAAAAAATAGAGGTCAGAAAGTTTACAAAGGATACATAACTGTACTTCTTTGTATGGCAACCAAAGCAATACATTTGGAAGTAGTGAACGACTTAACTGCTGATGCTGCTGATGATTGTTCCGACGCACAGTAGAGCCTTTTCTCATTTTACGTTGCAAAAATCATAATTTTTGAACCAAATAAGATATTCAAATAATTTAAACGGCAACTGGCAAGTAATTGTTGTAAAATTAACATATGTATTAGATAATGTGCCACGCCCACCCATTCGCCATTGTAGTGGCTATCAAAGTGGAAAAATCAATTTTTTTCTATGAAGAAAATTAAAAAAAAAAATATTTTTTATTTAATTTTTTATCTCTATTTTTACTTATTTGCTAAAATAAAAATATTTTAAATGTAAAAAAATATTTAAATTTATTTAAAATAATTTTAGGCTCACCTTAAAAAAAATTCTTTTTTTTTTGTATAAGTATTATTAAAAAGCCAATGTAAAGAAAAGATTTTTCATTTAATACAAAAAACATAAACAAATTAAAAATTTTAACCCTAATAAGCGATTTTGCGCATAAGTAAGACCAGATTTTTTTTTTTTGGTATCTTGGTATATTTTACCCTTGAGTTGCTTTGCTTTATGCCGTTGCATTTCCGCAAACGCAGCGTAACGCAGCCTATGAAAGCTGATTTTGGTCCAAAAAATATTTACAAAAGTCGTAGGTATAGTGTGCTCGGTGGCTTTCATCGGCTTCAGAAGATATTGACTACTTTAGCCAGAAAAAAAGTGAAAAAAATGTACACCTGGCAGGTAGCGATTTACCTGTGCAAGCCCAAACCCAACTGCCGTTTTTTTCAACTTAGTTTACAGGTAATGAATGTATCTATAATTTAAAGAAAATAATATGACGATAGGTAATCTACATTTGGAGTAATGCTACCTAAAAGTCGATCAATTTTCAACTTTTTTCTCCTATGATGCAAAAATGGAAATATTTTTCAACTTCGAATGTCCATATCTTCTAAAAAAAAAAAAAGGGTTTTATTGTAGATACAGTCGGGGAAAAAATAATAGAAACAAACTTTTTGCTTCATTTAGTTTCATTTATTTCATAAGACGCGTATCCGATAATAAATGAATTATTTTTTTGTTAACATATATATAATTATATATTAAAATAATTAACACAAATATTTTATAGAATTGTTTTACAATTTAAAAAATGAATTACATTTGTTTCCCATGAAAAAAAAATAAAAGAAACAAAACGATAAAATTCACTTGAACCTTTTTTTTTTCATTGTATAGCTTCTTTATCAATATTTAGTGGTACAGTCTGTAGCTTTAATAACAGCAGAGCACCGACAAGGCATGTAAGCAACCAGATTGGCGCAAATTGAGGTATTAATGCATATCACTCTGATTGCACTATCTCCCACAATTCTTTCTTATTTTTGGCCATAAAGCCGCCAATTCTTTTTTTATTAATATATATATTTTATTAATTTATCTGTGTGTCCTGGACCCATTTCTTAACTAATTTGGATGAATGTTTGGGTCATATCCTGCATAAACTCCCACTTCAGCGGCATTTCATCTTCGGCATAGGGCAGCATAACCTCCTTTAGTATGTTGAGATAGTCTAGGGCACACATTTTTCCCTTTATCTCGAAAATTGGCCCTATTCCAGACGAGGAAAAGCATCCCCATAGCATCAAATTTCCTGCGCCATGTTTAATTGTCTTTTTTGGTATGATTCCGATTGAAAGCTGAATTTTTCCTTCGTCTAACATATACCTTTCCGTCTGATCCAAACACATTAATATTGGTTTCATCAGACCATAAATGTTTTTAAGGTTCAGTTGACGATGAGCAAAAGTGAGTCTTTTTTCAATATTCTTTGTGCTTAGATATGGCACTATCAGTCTATTACTAATTATGCGACTGGTAACTGATGCCTGTATGTCGTTTTTGAGGTCCTCTGATGATAGAAATGGATCTTTTTTTGATTTACGAACTAATAAGGCATTAAACTTTTGGTTTGTGGCTCGCTTTCTACCCCGAGTTTCCTTTTTGTCTGTGAAATGAAAGGCCGAAAATACTTCAAAATCTGAGAAATTTGTCTTTCGGTTTTCCCCTCAATCTTCAGAGTTTTTTATTGTATTTCTATCTCCAGCTGTACAATGCACTCCATGACCCATTCTGAATATAAAATAGCACTTTCTGAAACGAATCTGTATAAAATGTATCATTTTATGCTTTAACTTACGTTGAATTGTTAAACCTTTAGCTTTATCTCCCAAAAAAACAGAGCTTAAGCCAAAATTTGGATGAAAGTTGCTCACGTTTCTATAATTTTTTCCACCTGAGACACGAAGTGCCTTTAAAAGTTACAAGATATTGCAAAAAGTAAAGGCGAAAGCGACTCAAAAAATAATAAACTATCGGATATTAATTAAGTTTTGGTTTTAAGCCAACAACTATCGTTGATATTTAGCAATCGGTTTCAAGTTACAGAAGAGAATGTTGTTTCTATTATTTTTTCCATGACTGTACTTAATCTTTGGGAAATTTTCTGTCGATTAAGTATGGTTAAAATCGTTTTTGCGACATTGACTTTTGCTAGATCAACTCGTCTGTTGATGCTGATCAAGAATATATGTACTTTACATGGTCGGAAGTGCCTCTTTCACTGCGTTGCAAACTTCTGACAAAAATATAATATATAATATAAAATATAATATATTAATATTATAATACCCTGCAACGTCATAAAAATATAAAAATTGCATTTAATCTATTTAAGTTAGGATTTTAATGTAATAAAATCAGTTTCTTACGAGAACTCAATGGTCTTTTTATTTGGAGTTATTTCAGTATGGTTATGCATATAATAGCAGAAATTTTGTATTTTTTTGAAATACATTAATATATACCAGTAAGAGTATATGGAAACGGACAGACGGACGGAAGGATCGACTCGGCTGTTGATGCTGATCAAGAAATGATTTCTCCACTGCTTTGCAAACTTCCGTTAATGTTACTGTAATGTTGTTACCAAAAGTCATAGCACTACAACCTGTAGTATCTGAAATCTAACGTTACACGAGGACGAACAGACAGACACTCCTAAACTGACTTGGCTGGTGATGCTAGTAAAGAACATACACTTTATAAAATCGGAGGTTCTCGATTTTGTTCAAATTCTTTAAAAACCCTATCTTCATCATCAGAAGCTTAGATAGATTATTTTATTAAATACAACACGTTTTACTCTGATATTTTAATAATCGGTGTTTCATTGAAGTTTAACTTTCAAAAATTTGTCAGCATCGAGGGTCGGTGTATTTTCAACCAGGCCTGCATATGTTCTCACGTCCAGAGTGTTCTCACATACATATGTACATATCTACAGAGTACAGAATACAAAAGTTTTAATCGATGTTTCTTCACTTTTCAATAAAGTTTACTGTATTGTCAACCAGGCCCGCAGACGTTGTCACGTCCCAGTGTTCTCACATACATACATATCTAAAAAGTTAAAAAAAAAAAACGATGCCTATATTGGCAAATACGTTGTTAGGTCATTCAAATAAGAAGGTTGGCCTTGCCCATATCAAGCGTCCTTTAATGACGAATTGGGTCATAAAATCATTTTCAGATATTTATCATAATCTTCGGTTTATATTATACTAATAATATAATAATTATACTAAATAACAATAATAACAATAGTAAAGAACCTTTAATTTTCCCACTGTCTGTCAGACATACTATATAAATTTCGCCAATTAAGATTGTTTTTTATATTTATAAAGAAATAGCTAAATTAAGTATTATTTTATTCATCGCTTTGTTTACATTTTCGATTGTACTTGCCGAATGAGAAAAAAAGCTTTAATAGACTGCTTTATATCAATTATCCAGTTTTGAGTTTACGCAAACATTCCCTTTCTTTTTCGGTTGTTGTTTTCGCTGTGCTATTCTTTTCTTTTTCAGCTAATATGTAAATCGACTTAGAATTGGGTTAATCATTTGTTAACCGGTTTTCCTTTTTGTATTCTGACAATTGTTTTCTCCCTCCGGTCAGTGTACGATAACAAGATCGCCGATTTGATTTAAATAAAAAAAAATGTAGCCTGTGGCAGCGGTGCGAAATGCTTAAAAAGACGTTCAACAAGTTTTGTGGTAATATTCTTGCATGTTTGTTTGAAAAGCGACGATGGTAGAATAATTCGGGTTCTGGCTGCTTGGGGTTCATTGAACGCAATGATAAGCAACTCAACCGGCTTTCTTATCCTCCTTGTGGATTGCGGAATACGCGTCTAGCTAGCTTTCTTCGTGTAAAGTTAAAATAAGAAATATTAATATGCCATTTGTATATGTACATTAATGTCTATATCTATATTTATTGAACTCTAAAGGGCACCCTTGACTACATTTGTGACTCTTTTTAACAGCTTAAAAAACTTCTCAGGCTTGGAGCTATTTCGTTCATTACTATATTACACATGCAATTCACGTTCTATCTGTTTGTTAGGTTTGATAAGGTCGGCTTATAGGCTAGCGCTGGATTAGGCCGGGTTGTAGAGTTGTTATTTACATCACGTCTTTAATGTAACAAATTTTGTTCAAAATTCTTATGCCCGTACTTTCTTGATTCACTCACTCAGAACTCAAATCCTCCGTTTGTTTGTTTGAATAACTTGTTTGCGTGGGACGTGCTCAACCTCTAGCATCCGCGATCGAAACCCAACAGTTGGCAAACGAGTTGAGGACTCTTTTATTTATACTCAAAAACGAAACGGAAAAAAAATAAAACAAGTATGAATGTTAAAGTCGAGGGCTTTCGACTGTGAGATACCTATTACCCAAAAACTCAGTTATTTTTTAGAACCATTATACTGTTTACCATAACAGTTTCAATGAAAGAAATTGGACAACATATGACCAAATGGTAGTAGCCAGTAAGAAACCTGGTACTCTTTTAACTTCCACTTTTATCAGCCTATTGAATAATCAGTAAACACCCCCCTGACAGAACTTGGACTATGGGATATCTTAAAAACTAAACTTATAGGAAATTTGTTGTTGTCGGACTCAGGTAAAGTGCATTGAGGACATTTGGAAGAGTATATTTCGGTTAATGGTTCTGATCAATCAATAAAATTTTACTTCAAGGGCAAACCTTAGTCTAAACTAACTGTTAATCCTCTCTTCTAGCTAAGAATAGAAATAGAGCGACAAATGTGAAGAAAAGAAAAAAATAAATTTTGAATAAAAATATAACATAATTCATTAAGCTAATAACATATGTCGTAAATAAAATATATTTAAGCTTTTAATATTTGTATACATTTTCAGGGTATTATATTTTTTTTTCAATTTTGCGTTGAAGCGTAATATTTGTTAAAAAAAAAAACACCATTTATTCCAGAGGTCAGGTTAGACCCTTTAAAGATAAATTTCAGAGAAAAAAAATCACTTTTATACTTTTAGAATATAACAAGAATTGAATGCTCTATAAAATAAAGTTAATTCCAGAGATGTAGAGATCTGGACTCACTTTGTAGCTCAATTTCAATTTAAGAATAAAACAAGAATATCTATATTTTATACAAATTACACAAGATTAAAACGACATGTAACGCACACAAACATATTAACAAACTACCATGAATCCAAAAGAATTAACTTCATGTAGATTATTGACCTTTTTACGGCTTTTAAAGCTTGCAGAATAACCAAGCAATTTAACAGCGCTCGCTTCTCGTTGCAGTATGGGCTGACTTAACAGCAGATAACTAAACAGAGCACGTCACTGTTAAATTTTTACGTTCGTAACATTGCACATTGATGTTAATGTTTGATAAAAATTTATTTGAACGTGCGGTGGTGTACATATTTAGAGAAGGTAGCTGGAACTAGTAACCCCCATCTTTAAGCCTTGTGCTAAACTTATTATCTCTAAGTACAGACTATTTTCAAAGCTTAGCAATGTTTCGCAGATGTTTAAACGAAGTGTAGCTAAGCAGATGACCTTTCATATTGGTAGCCATTAGCCACATTTAGCCCCAACTAGGATGGTTTTATGTCTGGGCGGTCGACTACCACAAGCTTGGCTGTATTGTGTCATTTTCGCATTAATACCTTCTTGAATTATAACCAAGTAGAGTGTGTATACACTGGTTATACAATTGACAATTGATGAAATTGACAATTAATATTCTTTTCATTAACGACATAGAAATTCTAAATATTTATTGTTTGCTGATGATTTCAAAATATTCAAGTCTTTGGGTTTGGTTATGGATAGCGCTAAGCTTCAGAATTATTTGTATAGAGTTTGGGATTGGTTCTCGAAATAAGCTGCCTTTGCTAAATGCTTCTCTTTTGCGTACAGCAAACGGCTCAATAATTTGATGTCATATATTATATAATCAATTATAATCATTATGAGCAAACAATAAAAATTATCAATAATGATTATTTTGGATTTTTATTTTTTTGCTGAAAATAAAAGTGTACATTCAACACAAGAAGCTAATGCATATTTTGCCAAGTTTGTAGCATAAAATTTATGCTTAGGATGTCCTCTGAAAGGCCGTGCTACAAAATTGGCAAAAGAAATGAAATTAACTTCTTGTAATTAACGTAGACTTTTATTTTTAGTAAAAAAATAAAAATCGTAAATAATCATAATTGTTGACTTTTTATACCCTTGCAGGGTATTATAATTTCAGTCAGAAGTTTGCAACGCAGTGAAGGAGTCATCTCCGACCCTATAAAGTATATATATTCTTGATCAGCATCAACAGCCGAGTCGATCTAGCCATGTCCGTCTGTCCGTTTCTACGCAAACTAGTCCCTCAGTTTTGAAGCTATCTAAATGAAACTTTGCAGATAGTCTTCTATATACTCTCACTCGTACATAAGTCGGAACGAGCCGGATCGGTCAACTATATCATATAGCTGCCATACAACCTATCCGTAAATTTGTTGAAAAAAAAATTATAACTTCACGGTTTTTTAACATAAATTAATCAACTCTCGTTTATAAGCTTTAAATATTATTAAAGATTTTTAGATTAAATTTTGTAAAAATCGGACTACTATATCATATAGCTGCCATAGGAATGGTCGGGAAATTCTTAGAAAAAATATTATAACTTTGTTAGTTTTCAACATACATTCTTCTACTTTGAGATACAAGCATTCTATATTATTTCAGACTTTCGTTTTACCTTTCATTAAAATCGGACGACCATATCATATAACTGCCGATCAAAAGCTGGGCTCCATGAATATATGTTTTAAATGGCATTAGCTTAATATGTACAATACAATAAGATAGCGCGACAGCTTAGGCGAGATAAGAAGACGAAGAATAGAGCTAAGAAAAGAGAACGACGAAGAGCGCAGCAGGTGCAGCGGTACACCTATGCGCGCATGACTAGGTGCTGGCGGTCTGCTCCGAACATACTCCCCCGTTAGAAAAGGTACGGTTCCAACTATATCGGAATCGATGGGCAGAACGGCTAGTTTGGCGACGGCTTTCTTGATTAGACCCGTAGCTGTACGGACCATAGCTACACTGATTATGCCGCTCCGTCAGGTATGACGTCCTGGATGCGCCCAAGCTGCCATCTCAATGGTGGAATGGTGTCCTCCTTCAGCAACACAAAGCTTCAGCTTTTGGTGTTCGACGTATTCTTTTGCACCTGGGTCACCCATTGCCATCTGGTGAGACGGCCTTCGCGAAGATGTGTGATGTCAGGCTTTGAATTTTGTATAGCTGGAACCCTTTAGAAAATGCGCTGGCGTTAGCACCTCGAGGTTCTCAGCGTTGTCTGAAATTGGACAGAGTTGACGAGAGTTAAAAGGGGTGAAGATGGATGCACCAACGACTCTGTAGAAGTGAAATTTAGCTGACTTAATAGCAGCCTCTCATAAACCACCGAAGTGCGGGGCACGAGGAGGGATGAATTTCCAATCAATCCTATCAGCTAAACAGGCGGAAGATATCGATTCTGTGTTTGGCTTGCTCAAAAATAGCTCTCTCAGCTCGGCAAGCTCGCTCTTTGCGCCGACAAACTTCGTAGCATTATCACTCCAGATGGTACGCCGACTGCCTCTAAGGCTAATAAATCTTCTGAACGACTTCCAAGTGCGTTGCCTTCGTGGAGAAGCAGACAAAAAGGGAGATATAGCATTTGTGAGCTGCCTTGTTCCTGGTCTCGGACTTGTGAAAGAAGGGCCCACAATAGTCCACTCCCAAGGTATGAAATGCTGGATTAGGCTGCACTCGATTTGCTGGCAGGCTACCCATAACATGCTCATAAGTCACAGGTTTCGCCCGAAAACATCTGACGCATTTGTTGATGATGCTAGCTGCAAGCTTACGGCCTCCAACCAGCGAATACCTATGCCGCAATGTGGCAAGCAACGCCTGTGATCCTGCATGGAAATGCTTTTCATGGAA
>VNJS01018558.1:0-11115 GCA_008042575.1 Drosophila watanabei | reverse complement strand
TTTTTCTCTTGTACAAAAATTGTTGATGAATTGTTGATTAAAAGTTGATGAATTTTGTTGATGAAAAGATGATGAATTTTTGATGATGAATTGGGCGGACATGCCCATATAAAATTCATCAGTAAATTTGTATAGAAATTCATCAACTTTTCATCAACAACACCGCCATATGCGTTGATGAATTACTGAGGTACTGTAAAATATGTTAAAATGTTGTTAATTGTTAGTTGTCGAATAATACACATGGGATTTAATAGGCAATAAAGATTCTGTGTTTGAAAAATTTCTGCAGAATCCTAAATTTGTGTCGTCAGCGATAAGGGATCAACATGTTTCTATCTTTATTTAAAGCAGCGCAACATGTTTCTAGCAACCTAGGCCTACATTTGTCAATATTTTTTCTGTCCTTCTGTTAAGTTTTTAATAAATTAAGCCATTATTAAATTAATTAGCCATACCATGATCTATTGATTTTCTCAGATAATGCAATCAAAACTGAACTTAAGCTACCGTACTTGTTTATTAGTGGTCAGTTTACGTTGATATATGTTTAAATTTTAAAGTAATATTCCAATACAAAATACAAACCATTGCAAGGTGTAAAACTTAGAAAAGAGTTAAGACTATGCCTCAAAATATATCCAGCTGCATTCTTCATTCTCGAAACCCTTAAACATGATTCATAAAACTAACCAATAATTTTTTCCAATCCCTTCCAGGGGCCACCATCACCACGTGCTGTGTGCCGGCAACAATGCGAATCACGCCTGCTGCCTGGTCACCGGCTGCAATGGCAGCTCTGCCGGCGGAGTTGCGGCGACGGGCGGCGCTGGTGGCACCGGCAGCGGCGTGGGAGGAGCAGCTGGTGCTGCTGGCAGCGTCGGGGCCTGCAAGGAGGCGCAGAGCTGCAAGGACACCAGCTCGCTGAGCGGCAACAGCAGCATATCGAGCAGCGCGGCGGCAGCCAATGCGGTGCACTACTGCTGCGGCCGCTCCAAGTTCTTCCTGCCGGAGAAGCGGCTGCGCAAGGAGGTGATCGTGCCGCCCACGAAGTTCTTGCTGGGCGGCAACATATCGGATCCGCTCAACCTCAACTCGCTGCAGAACGAGAACACGTCGAACGCCTCCTCCAGCAACAACACGCCGGCGACGACGCCGCGCCAGTCGCCCATCACCACGCCCCCGAAGGTGGAGGTCATCATACCGCCCAACATCCATGACCCGCTGCACCTGCTCGATCCCGTCGACTCGATGGAGTACGAGAAGCAGCTGACGTCGCCCATGAAGCGGGGCGGAGTGGGTGGCGTGGGCGGCGGCGGCATGCTGCAGCTGCACCACCGGCAGCACCATCATCGAACGCGCAAAAACCGGAAGCGGAGACGCATCGACTCCACCAACGCCTCGCACGCCAGCGACGAGTCAGTTGCCGGCGGGGGCGGGGTCGGGGGCTGTGGTGGAGGTGAGTTTCCCGATGAGACGCCGCTGCCAACGGCCAGCTCCTCGCTGGCGGCGTCGCCAGTGGCAGCGCCTGCGAACGCCAGCAGCGGCAGTTTGCTGCTGAGCGAATCCGCTGCCCCGGCTGCGGGCGAAACAGCTGAATCGGGCCAACAGCAGGCGCATGTGCGCTCTCCGCAGGCAGCGACAACAGTCACGGCTGAGATGCCCACGCCGACGTCGACCGAGGCAGCGGCAGCGACAGAGGAGCAAGTGGAAGCAGCTGCGTCGACAGCACCCGCAGCAACATCATCGCCGCAGCGGCAGCAGCAGCAGCAACATGTGGCCACTGCTGGGGAGGATGTTCCTGCTGCCACTGCTGCAGCAGAGCCGCCAGCTGAGCTGCTGCTTAGCTGCTCGGCAGCAACGTCGGCCACGCTGGCGGTGGCGTCGACGCTGGCAGAGCGACGGGCGCAGACCAGCCGTGATTTGCGCCTGGACTTGTCCAGCACGTGCTACGGCGTCGGCGGCACGGGGCTGAGCTTCGGCGGCAGCAGCAGCGCGACCAGCGTGGGCAGTGGCAGTGGAGGAGGAGGAGGCGGCAGAAAGAGAAAAATCAGCGAGAGCAACAATTCGCAAAAGAGCAAGGTGAGTGTGAAATGGAGAGCGTGGAACGTGGCGGGAATGAAACTAGAGAGAAAGAGGGAACGAGTAATCGCTGTTGTTGTTTTTGCTGTTTGGCAGAAAGTCAATCGCTGTTTTTGTTTTGATTGCTTTTGGCAGTTTTCCGTTTTCTGTTTTCCAATTTTGGTGCCTTGTGCTTTGACAATCCCGTTTTGGTGTTTAAACCGGTCAACAGCGTTTAACATAAGTGTTTGCGGAAATCCGTGTTAAACTTTTAATCGCAGATTTGATGTCTTATGCAAAAAATAACAAAACTTTCATAAGGAAGATTTTTATTAAATAAATTCATAAAATCACCATTCACGATTATTATTATTTTTTTTAATTTGTTTCAAAGCATAATAATTAGTTTTGTAAAAATCAGACCACTTGCATGTAGAATGATTATTAATTAATTAAACAAAATAAATTAGCAATTCATTCAAAAAACAAAGTTAAAAATTCACCTTAACCTTATTTCACCTTTTTCGCATCAATTTTAACAGAAATTTCACCGCCATGATGCCATGGACAAGATCGTTAGTCCTGTGGTTCCACAACCCGGTGCCTGGAAGCGGCCTCCGCGCATCCTTCAACCAAGTGGAGCCCGAAAGCCCAACACGCGGCGCTCAACGTCCTTCAGCGAATCGGAGTTGCTCAGCCCCATTGAGGAAGTGGCGCCCAAGCAGTTGCCCCTCATAGAAGGTGAGTTTCCTTGCAAAATAATGAATTGAATTAAGCTAACACTCTCTTCTTTGCAGTGGAAATACCCCGAGATGACACGCCAGACTTGCCAGAACACGGACTTGGTAGCCCGCTTAGCACCACATCGGCGGCCACTTCGCACACGGCTGGTGAGCAGGATTCGCTAGCCGGAACGGATATCAGCATGGCGGAGGGCTTGGGTCCGGTTCAACCGCCGGATGCCAACAGCACTCAGCTGATGCTGCAGCCGGCCATGATTCCGCCCCTTAAAGTGCTGCCAAAGTTCAGGGCAGATGGGCTAAAGTACCGGTACGGTAACTTTGATCGCTACGTGGACTTCCGGCAGATGAACGAGTTCCGGGATGTGCGGCTGCAGGTGTTCCAGCGCCATGTGGAGCTGTTCCAGAACAAGGACATCCTCGACATTGGATGCAACGTGGGCCACATGACCATCACAGTGGCCCGGCATTTGGCGCCGAAAACGATTGTTGGCATCGATATCGATCGAGAGCTTGTGGCTCGGGCCAGGAGGAATTTGTCGATCTTTGTTCGCATTCCCAAGGAGGAAAAAGTGCCGGATGTGAAGGCAGAGGCGGGGTCGGACATGAAAGTGGAGCCAAAAACGGAACCTGCAGACGAAGGGGCATCGGGATCAGCGCACAAGAAGACGCGGCGTGGCAAAAAGCGGCGCCATGTCGCGGATGCAAACCATCCGAATCATCATAATCATCACCACCACCATCACCACCACCATCATCATCATCATCATCATCATCAGCAGGAGCTAGAGGAGCTGCAGCATCAACAAAAGCTGGACACTCTGCTTGTGAAGCCCCACGAGTTCTTTCCCATCTCATTTCCACTTACTTACGGGGGCATTCCCCATGTGCCGCCATCGGGCAAGTCGCCGAACGTCTCCAGCAATAAGAACCAGTTCCCGGCGAACGTCTTCTTCAGACACACCAACTATGTGCTCAAGGACGAGTCCTTGATGAGCAACGATCAACAGCAATACGATCTCATACTGTGTCTCTCCGTGACCAAGTGGATCCATCTCAACTTTGGCGATGCCGGCCTCAAGTTGGCCTTTAAACGGATGTTCAACCAGCTGCGTCCCGGAGGAAAGCTAATACTGGAGGCCCAAAACTGGGCCAGCTACAAGAAGAAAAAGAACCTGACGGTGAGTGTGGAATCTTGATCTATATTCCGAAGTAATTAAATAATATCTAACCTTCTTTATCCTTGCAGTCGGAGATCTACAACAACTACAAGCAGATTGAGTTCTTTCCCAACAAATTCCACGAGTATTTGCTGAGCTCGGAGGTGGGATTCAGCCACAGCTACACTCTTGGCGTGCCACGGCATATGAACAAGGGATTTTGCCGGCCCATCCAGGTGAGTAACAAGCAGCTAACGAGTCTGGATTATTAGCTAACTTCTTCCATTTCTTTTCTCAAATAAAGCTCTATGCGAAGGGTGACTATACGCCGAACCATGTACGCTGGAGCGATGCCTACTATCCGCAGACTCCGTACGAGGCATATCGTGGAATCTACGCTACTTTGCCCGCCCATCGGATGGGCGGTGGCGGCGGCAGCAGTGCTGGTGGCAGCCACAGCGGCCACGCCCAGCTAATGCACCTGAGCAGCTCCAGTCGGTCGCAGAACTACGACACGCCGCACTATGCGGGCAGTGCCTCGGGCTCGGCCAGCTGCCGGCAGACGCCGATGTACCAGCCGACGTACAATCCGCTGGAGACGGACTCGTACCAGCCCAGCTATGACATGGAGTATCTCAACCATATGTACGTGTTTGCGTCGCCGCTCTACCAGACCGTCTGGTCACCGCCGGCCTCGCTGCGCAAGAGCAGCTCGCACACGCCGGTCTTTGGGAGCGTTCGCGACGCCGAGCTGGACGGCGATGGCAGCATCGGTGGCGGGGGCAGCGGTGGCGGCAGCTATCACCGGCACGTCTATCCGCCCAACGACGACACCTGCTCGCCGAACGCCAATGCCTGCAATGCATTTAACTCGATACGCGACGCGGACACGGATGACTCGAATCAGCTGCCCGGAGGAAGTCGACGGCATGTGTATGCCACCAATTGTGGGGAGAGCTCCTCGTCGCCGCAGGTGAATCACCACGAGGCAGCCGGCGACGCTCTCATGGACGACGCTCTCATGGACGACGAGCAGAAGTCGTCAAATGGCGGTGGGGCGGGGGGAGGCGGCAGTGCGGCTTACTGTGATTTGTCGGATGCCTAGAAGAGGGTCGGCGATGGCCTCACAAATGTGTCAAAACGAAGCAAAAAAGTGAAAAAAAAATCGAAAAAAAGCTTAAGGTTTTCGAAAGGGAAAATATGAAATGTAACCGTAAACGACAGACGCTTATGATTTTCTATGGTATAATGTGCGTATTTATATATTTTTATATATTGTGACATATATACACACACATATATATATACAAATATTCAGATCTATATATACAAGATTAGGTGTACTGCATGTAGACTTTATAGCTGTAGGTTATGCTAACCGTTTTTTGCTAAAGCGCGCTTTATGGTGAACACTTGATTTGATCCTGTTGGCAGTTTAGTTGTAATCCTAGTTTAACATCCCAAATAAGCAATGCATACACATACACACACTCACACACACACATATAACACAAGCTGTAGCTTTAAATATATGAATTACATAGTGTGCTATAAAGGATTTAGGAAACGTAAAGAGAAAGCCATGAAATGCAACTATTTTTTATTCAAATTTTGGCAAAGCAAAAAGGAAATGAAATCGAAAACGAAAACAAAATAAAGTAAGCTCAGTGGCAAAGCGAGAAAATACAATACATTATTAGAGAGTATAATTAATGAGAACTAAATTAGTTTAAAGCCCAGGCGCAGTGCTTATATCTAAGCAGGACCTTACTATTAAATTTAATCCTCGATCTTTCCCATAGCCTTTTCCCACCTTCCGAGAGGTAAGCGGAACTCATGCGTTTTATCTTTGCAATGTTTTTGAAACATTATTAAGGATTCTTTTATTTCTTTTCTGAGAAAATAAATGTAGACGAAAGAAGTTAAAACATAGAAAATAAACGTAAAGTAATATTTAACAATTTAAACCATGTTTTTTTGCTGTTTGGGTACTGTGGGGGAAGTGATGATATGTGTAATTTGTGTTTTTCCAGGAAGAAATTACGCTTGTGGGATCCCGTGCCTTCGACAGCCACATTTATCATCTCATCGGTTATTTTTAAACATATGCATATGCATCTTAAATTTAATAATAAAACCTGGCTTTTAAATTTTTTAAATTTAATTCTACTCTACTATTGTAAGAAATCACTATATCTTGAATATATCCACATTTGTATGTAGGTTGAGGAATAATTTATAAAAATAATATTTTTATTAGTCGATTTGATTCATATTTTCCGTCATATTTTTATAAAAATAATCACGTCGAGATATATAAGTGTATATATGGAAAAATAACGGCTTAATGTCTATAAATCAAGGTCAAAGGTCTAAAAAATTAGAATTGCGTGACATTATCCTTTAACTTTTGCATATTATGTTTAAATATTGGATGTTTCTGTCGATAGTTAGGATGTACGTCGTTAATAAACTTTTTTTTTCCATTTTTTCCGAGAACAAATTAAGAAAACTACCTTATGGTATTTAAGTTATTATTATACTTATTAAAAAACTTAAGACGTTTCATCAAGAAAATAAAATCTAAATTTTAGATTCTAAAACAGTCATTTTTTGCACCGAATTAAGATGGACAGGTTTAGATCGACTCTACTGATGCTGTCTTGATGCTGATCACTTAGTGTGCTTTATAAGGTCGGATATGACTCTTTTATTGCATGGCTGAGAATATAATTCCTGCAAGGCTTAAATAAAATATCTCAATTTAAGCATGACTCTTTACAGATCGGATTAGGAGAATGTAATTTTTATTTAACAATTGTAATTCGTTTGGATTTACTACACCCCATGAGTAAGTATAGTTTTTAGCGGTTTATCCCTGTTTAAGTGATTTATTCATAAAATAAACAACGCACCGTAAAGCCCGCACTCGTTTTCTCCGAGTTCAGTTTCAAATTTCAACGTCTTTATTTACTGGTCAAAGTCTGAGCCTCGTGTTTCAGCTTTCGAGATCAGCTGTTCTCTTGCTATCTCGATCGGTCGCACCAGCTTTCCAGCCGAAAGCTCGCGCTCTGAAAACGCCAGTCAGTCATGTTTAAGCCTCCAAGGCGTCCGGGAAGCTTCAATTGAAACTCGACAAGAATAGCTTAACTAAGGTCGACATTTTTGTGTAATTGTTCGGCGAAGAAAAGAAATGTAAAAGCGCATTAAAAAGACTGCTGAATGAACAGCGCGTGCCGTTTCTCAGGGCTTTCTCTCAGGCCGTTCCGTCTCTCCCTCTTTCTCTCGCTGCGCTTCCAGTGAGAAATCAGCGTCGATCGGTGATATTTTGACGTTAGTTGTGCCTTTTACTCTTAGTTGCTCCGCGCTCTCCGAAAAACTACCAGCCGAAAGCCGAATTTTCAAGTTTGTCGACGCGTCGTCTCCTTCGAAAGCAATAACACGAGACTCTCGGGTGTGTGGCTGTGTGCGTGCGATTGATTAACAGCACTTTAATATATTTAAATTTTATTAATTTCTATACACACACACACATACATAAATATATGTAACTGTGAATAGAGCGTTCGTGTGGCGCCCCAAACGAATTCGTCTTTTTGCTGCAATTATCGGAGTGCTAAATCGGTGCACATATATGTACATAAGATATATATGAAATTAACCCACTGCCGAGTCGAAGTGAGTGCCTGTGTGTGTGTGCGTGTGTTTTTGAGATTTATCCCCAGCAGACGCATGAATCACAAGAGGTATCTGTACCGTTAGCATTTGGAGCAAGCAAAGCTTCGGCCGTGACTTTTGACTTCTGATATCGGTGAGTGTCATTAATTTCACTATGTTTGAGGTTGCTCTCAAGATTCTGTCTGGAGATTGCAGAGAACGTGGGCGAAAAAAGAGTGCAAAGAGAAAGTGGGGTGCAAACCAAAATAAAAGCTCCTTAAAATTATTTCGATTCCTTCCAAGAGAAGCGATATCGATGGTGATAAGAAAATAATGGATGGTGGATAAGTAGTCAAGAAATATGGTTCTGTGAAATATTTGCAAATTCGAAAAGTTTTCTGTCTCAATTTTGCAGTTTCAATTGAAAAGATATCTGATACTTTCATAATCGGTAGTGCTCATGATTCTAAAGTTTATATAGTGTAGGACTCCATTTTTTCAGCATACAATAAATAGTCTTAAGACTTTAGTTTATTTAGTATTTTAAAGTCTTATAAAAACTTACGTGTCATTTTTGGGTATACTATTAAATTACCATTCCAGGAAACCATTCAACTGTACTTTTTTAAATAAAGAAAATAGAGTTAACCAATATATTCTGTGCTTACATACAACTTGTGAAGTGCACACATACGTATCTTATCTAACCTTTAGCTATCAGGTTTACTTTAACAACTCAGATTTCAAAAGTTTGCAAAATATTTCAAAATATGCTTGCACACATTGATTGATTACCCAATAGCTTTTGTTTTTGTTATGATGAGTTAAATAAATGTAATTAATTAGTTTTCGAAAATAAACGTGAATCTATTGTAATCTTAAATCCTTTTTTGGGTTGGAGCTAAACTTTTTTTTTAACTGGTTGCCGTTTTATCTAAGGTTATTTATCTTTAGTGCATCCCGGTAATGTATCGCCACAATGTAATGTGATGTCAGCATCATCACCAGCTCTGGTGATGTTTGTCCGTATAAACCAAGTAGATAAGATTCATAGATTAGTGTGACCGACTATTTGATACCCAGTAAGCACCGGCGTGAAATTAAAAAAGAGAACATAAGTGTTACATTTTCAGAAGAAAATAACTGAAATTTGTATTATCCGATACCTTAAGACTAAAATTGGTGGCAACATTCTTGTCTTTTGAACGCATATTAAGTTCGCTTTAAAGTTTGGCAATTATATCATGAATCATACATGTATACTATAATATAATGAGTCATATATGTATACACTTATAAAAAAAATAATATCTTCTTTCAAGATTTTGTTCATTCGTAAATAAAAATCTTAATATAAGACCAAAAAATCTTAATATACGACTGAAAATTCCAGAAATACGTGTTTTTCATTTCTTCACAAATAACTTAAAAAAAAGAAAAAAAAAATCTTTATAGAAGACCAAAATATGCTTGCGCTACTTTCGTAACCAAAAGTCATAAAAAATGACAAAAAGTCTGAGTAAGTCTTCAGTAAAATGTATTTAGAACTTCCATATCACGTATTTATTACATTTCTAATAGTTTCATTACTTAAATATAATCAGATGATAAACAATCAAAGTTAATAATAAAAATTTAAAATTAAATTTTTAGAATAAAAATTCTATTTTGAATCGTTGGAGTGCGAAAGTGCGGTTTTTTGTTTGTGGTTTAGTCAAAATATTTAGTTAAGGAAAAACGCCGCAAACCCTTTATCTCAATCTCGCTCCCACTTATCTTAGATGGTGTGTAGAGCTTCGAATGTTTTTATCTCTAAAAATTGAAATATTTACGGCAATCGAAGTTAAAAAATAAAAATTTTGAAAAAAAAAAATGTATTTTGAATCGTTTAAGTTTGAAAGTGCGGTTATTCGTTTGCGGTTTAGCCAAAATATTTAGTTAAACTTAAACAGATGTGGATATTATAAAACATATTAAGAAACTGACCTTATTTCTATTTCTATTTTAGTTATATTACCATATTTTATTAATGTATGTATGCACATATATTCGTTAACAGTAAAATATTTATAGATGAAATTTCCTCAGATGTCTTTGCAGTTTTCGAGCGTGGTGTAAGCATTCATTGAGATTAATTTTTATACCCTTGCAGGATATTATAATTTCAGTCAGAAGTTTGCAACGCAGTGAAGGAGTCATCTCCGACCCTATAAAGTATATATATTCTTGATCAGCATCAACAGCCCAGTCGATCTCGCCATGTCCGTCTGTCCGTCTGTCCGTTTCTACGCAAACAAGTCCCTCATTTTTAAAGCTATCTGAATGAAACTTTCTTCTATATACTCTCACTCGTATATATGTCGGAACGAGCCGGATCGGTCAACTATATCATATAGCTGCCATACAAACGATCCGTAAATTTGTTGAAAAAAAATTATAACTTCACTGTTTTTCAACATATCTTGATCAACTCTCGGTTATGAGCTTTTTATATTGTTTCTGATTTTTAGATTTAATTTTATAAAAATCGGACTACTATATAATATAGCTGCCAAAGAAACGGTCGGGAAAGTTTTAGAAAAAAAAAATATAACTTTGTTAATTTTCAACATAATTTCTTCTACTTTGAGATACAAGTATTTCATATTTTTTCAGAATTTTGTTGTAAATTTCATAAGAATCGGACGACTATATCGTATAGCTGCCATACAAACGTTCGGTAAATGTGGAGGTAAAGTACATTTTACTTTACATGTAAAAATGTAAAAAATGTAAAACTATAAAAATTGTATGAATATGAAAGTAATTCTACTATATTATATTGGGATAGATTATAATTAATACAATTGGAATCTACAAGGGTATACCAACTACGGCGCGCCAAAGTTAGCTTCCTTTCTTGTTATTTATAGATATTACTATGAAGAAGCAGGTATCTCATGGTCGAGTCAGTAAAGTATGTTATGCTCGTATCTTTTTGTATCTTACTCCATATCTTAATTAATCAATTACATTGTTGACATTTAGTTATGCGGCGTGAACTAATCTAATCGAAAGCATAATTGTAATTCGCTTCATTTGGCCTTTGAAGCTCATTGGGGTCGTACAAAAATTACTATATGACCGCTGATTACAGCTGTGGCGACTGATTTCTGTCTCTTCCTGGTGATAAGATAGCGCTAGGAGAGTGAGTCTGTGATTCACCGCTAGGTTACCAATAGAACCCAACGTTTACAAAAGGTTTTTTGAACCCCTTTGGAAAGCTTACGAAAGCTCCTTGCCTGCGGCAGCATTCCACGGGAGGGAACTGGTTTCTTTCAGTGCTCGGATCTTGTGACCTTGTGACCGATCCCCGAGTTGATTTTTGCATATGAAATTTCGTAAGAGCACGAAACCGTTTGAAGATCGTATCGCATTTCCAATGGCTTTGGAAAATATACATAAAAAGCTTTGCCAGCTGTTTTGAACTTCCCAGCTGTTGGCCATAAAACTCCGCT
>VNJS01018556.1:0-13942 GCA_008042575.1 Drosophila watanabei | reverse complement strand
TAATGAGTTTACGTATTTTTTTTCGTTACACTGCCACAATTAAATAATTTGTTGTGTTTTTTAAGACATCAGACGACTACCCAACCTGTTGTGAACTTATTTAACATCTGGCATGACCAAGTATATATTTCAACTTTGCATCTATAGCCTTAAACATGCCTTATTTTAATATTCATCTAACATATTCTAGCAAAAATTGCATTTGTGACACCAACAATTTATTTTATAAGAAGTGCTAATAATTTTTTTGCATATTATATGCTGTGGTTTGGAAGAATATTTCCTAAAATGTTATATTTGCCTTTACCAAATTAGTTATAAGAACTATAATTGCTTCTGAACTCCTGCATTCGCCTTTTTCGCGTAATTTTGTTGTTGGCGGGATCCATAATTTGAAATATTTGAAGGAACTGAACGGCAGAGCAAGAGGCCAATATTCTCTCTCGCATCCCGCCTTGGAATTACTGCAACACAAAATTTCCTAACGCCATGCCACTTTCTAGTATTTTTTGTTTCGTCTCATTACCTGCTTTTACGGCGCCCACGATCAGCCGTTTTAAGCTATTTGCTTCTCGCTCTCTCGTACTGCTTAGAAACGCCTTTTTGCTGTCTCCATACCTTACTTTATACCTAAATGAACAACGTAGCGTATGGGTTGAAAACATAGATAACCGACACCAACTTTTAAACGTAGGTTCGTGTCCATGCTTTCTTATGGGCACGCAAAATTTAAATATTAAAGAAGGCGGTCAAAAATCATAAACCCCTTCTATGTAGATTCTACATTGTAGAACATGCGGATACAAATTTCAATTTAAATAGTTGACACAAAACGCTCTTCATGGCCCTTTTCCCTGAGCAAATAGTTCGTAGATGCTTCGCTGACCACAAGGCCCAGCTAAAATTATTTTAATAAGATCGGACACCTGCACACCAGCTTTTAAAAACCTTCTAAATTATAAGTATTATAAAATTGATTTCACTTTATGCCCAGTTCTCCGAAAGATTTGGAAATCGTAATTGCATTGGCATTCAAGCAGCTGCAACATTGATTTTTTGAATCGATTTGAAGCTTGTTTTTCCTATCTCTCGAGAGATATGTACATATGTACCCTTCTATGGTCATATGTGCATACAAATATACATTCTTAACGTAAAAAAAATAAATGACTAGTAAATGATTTATTTTAAAATGTTTTTATTTTTTTACTTTTCAATACTGTGATTACATTAGACTTAACTAAGTCACGAGTCGCCAATTCCACGCCAAATTGGTATACTCTTTTATTCAACTTAATTAAATATTATAATTAATTAAATATTATTAAATATCGTCCTCGAAAAAATAAGCAAAACTGATTAATCATAAATCCATGTTTCTGTAACAGAAAGCGATGTTTAATTATATGTTAATTAAATCTATCTTGCCGATTAAGAACCTTTACAGTTTGGCACCAAATTAAGGGCGCTCTACTTGAGGAACCTGAAGTTAACCATTTGTTTTTGTTAAAAATTAAAATTCAATTTGGACCATTTGTATAGAATTTAATGATTGTCGCGCCCCTTTTCTTTACTTATCTACGATTTTGTGCCAATTATGATATCAACCTCCACGGGGATCTACGCTCCGTAGCGAAGCGTAGTTTGGCGCATCATCTTAAGAGCGCGTGCAATTGCGACTTTTAGATAAATATCTCCGACTCGTTTTACGACCTGCCGACGGTTAGCAGCCTATTCAAATTTTATAGCTCCCGCAGTTAGCTGGTGGGCACAAAGCACTTGACTCATTGCGCAGGCACATGGAAATAGATGTCTGTCCTGCATCCACTTCCGTTCCTGACCGGACGACGGGGGATCGGATTCGGGTTTGTTGTCACAACAGTTCGGCGCTGAGACAACAAACCGATCTGTGGGTGTCATAACCGCTTATATTCGTAGCTCGGGCACGCGACGATTCCAGGGGTCGTGTCCAGATGTTGCGCGCAGCACAATTATCATATCAGCAGCACATCATTTGCAGCTAAGTGAAAAAGCAGATTGAGGCGATCGCAGAGGCAGTCTTCCTTAATAAGCGGCCCCCGCGGGTCCGAGCTCTCAGTATTAGTTTTGCCCGAGAAGCGAAAAGAGCCGAAATGAAGAACTGCAGCAACGTCATCGCGGGCTACGAGTCCAGTTACTATGTGGATATTACCAGATCTTGGCTGAATCAAGCTGAAGGATACACGGACTGCAGCTATGGATGCGACCAAAGCGGACCTTACATGGACTACGACAGAGTGCAGGCCAATTGGCCCAGAGAAGCCACAGACTCGTGGATGCTAAATGAAGCTGCCTCAACCTGCCAGGACCCTTCGAACCAAACAAACAACAAACCGAGGGCCAGCTCATCGAATCGCAAGGAACGCACGGCTTTCACCAAGTCGCAGCTCAAGGAGCTGGAGACGGAGTTCTGCTTCTCAAACTACCTGACCAGACTGAGGCGCTACGAGATCGCTGTGGCCCTGGACCTGACGGAGCGGCAGGTCAAGGTGTGGTTCCAGAACCGCCGCATGAAGTGCAAGCGCATCAAGCTGGAGGAGCTGCAAGGAGTCGATACCAAGACGCCACGGTTCTAGTTTGTACACGGACATATTTTTAACACAATTCAACTTACAAAATGTTTTTGTTTACTTAACAACTACAGATAGTAAAGGTATTCTAAGCTACTTCTTCGACTTCTTGGCCTTGCCTATGGGCAGGGGCTTGGCCAGCTTCTTAGCTGCGGCCAGCTGCAGCTTCTGGGTGGCAACGTTCTTTGCGGCTATCTTCGCTGCTTTGGCTACAACAGGTGCGGGTTTTTTCTTTTGGATCCCACCAGTACCGGGCTTGCGCTTCAGCTTATCCGCCAAGCTTTCGGCGGCGGGTTTGGTCTTCTTTTGTGCCTTTTTCGTCGGCACCGGAAGATCCTCCTCTTCTTCGTCGCTGTCATCGCTGGCCTGTTCGTCGTCCTCGTCCTCCTCCACTTCAGACTCATCGTCACTAGCGTCCTCATAGTCCTCATCGTCGGAATCCTCGTCAATGGTGGTGCCCAGCAAGTCCTCCAGTTTTGGCGACTTCTTCTTGTCGGACTTGGCTGCCTTGCTGGTAGAGGCCTCGGCTGTCTCTGCCTTTTGAGCATCCTTTGACTTCTTGACTGGCTGCACGAGCAAATTGGAGAAATCGATGCCCAAGTCCTTGTACTTCTCCTGCAGCTTCTTTATCTTATTGAGGTTGTTTACTGTTCGCTTCTGGCAGGCGGACTCATCCCAGTTGTTCTGCTTCTTTACGCTGCGCTGTGTGGCTTTGGTCACATCCGAGACGTAGATCTCCTTGCCGGCCTGTGCATATTTATCCGTTTATTTTGCGTTCTTGAAGACTTACTACGGATGAACTCACCTTATTCGTAACTTTCTTCAAGGATGTTCTAAAGTAATTGAAGGCCTGCTTCTCCGGGGGAATGTAGGAGGCCTTGACCACCTTCTGGAACATAAGGTAGTTGTCCATGGTGTCGGCCGCCACCTTGGCTACCTCCGGGTACTCGAACTCCACGAAGGCGTAGCCTTTGCTGTTGCCGGTACGTAGGGAGCGGGCCAGCCGGACACGGAGCACCCGGCCGAACTGGCGGAAGTATTGGCGCAGTTGCTGCTCAAAGAATCCGTGCGGCAGGTGCTTCACAATGATCACGCCGCGCTCCGGACCCTTTACCTTCTGCGGCTTGGCCTTGTCCACCTTTTTCTTCAGCTGAAATATGGAGGAGGTTTACGGTTATCCGGACATCCATCTGAGATGTTGTTTTCGTTGGTACTAGATCTCACCTGCCCGGAAACGACTTCCTTGGGTTTCTGTATTGTTTTAATTGGCGTGGACGGCTTCTCAACCTTCTGGGGCTTGGGCTTCTTTACGGGCGGCATTTTAAATGGTTCTATTTATATAAAATCAGTAGTAAAAGAATAAACTCTACAAAAACGCGCCGCACGTGGAGGTCCAAAACCAGTGTTGCCAGATGAATATTTGGATTTTCCCCTAAAAAATCTCAAAGTGTTTAAATTTTCCCCTACATAATTCATGTTCTTCCCTAAATTCAAAAAATCTATTTATTTAAAATAATGCTTGAAAAAGTAATTTATAATTTTGAAATTTGTGACATGAAAAAATCAGTGGAAAAACTAAGTAACATGTTTTGGTTTATCACCACCAGTCATCTAACATATTCTTTAGATTTCTCAATTTGTACTGTGTTTTTTTGAAAATATTTAAGTAAAACATGTTTCAATAAGCCCCTAAAAAAGTTTCCCCTCTAAAATTCAAAAAAACACCCCGAAATCTAGAAGGAAATCACTGATCTGGGAACGCTGGATGAAGATGTTTTATTTGAAGAAGAAGAGCTGGAATGTGAGCACGTATTTCGTTGACTCGGTCACTCTTGATGTTATTTTTGCGCATTTTTCGTTTACAACAAGCTACACGGAGAAGCATTTATAAATGAAATGGATATATCCGTGGCATCGCTTAATACCTCCATTCTGGAGGATGACGATATCCGCTTAGGGTATACACACGATGACATCAAATCATTTCTCGACAAATCCTGCATAGGCGGCTGGTTTCCCTTTGCCCAAGAAACCAAAGATGCCAAACGGGTAAACCTAAAATATTTCACCTTAAATAAGTTAAAACTAACAAATTGTAAACTGTTGGCCAGCTGCTGGATCAGTTTGTGGCCTGCTTGAAATCCTGCATTTCGGTGAGTCTGAAGGGGCTCCTGGATCTGTTCACGCTGTCCATTATGATGATGACCTACCAAAACGACAACTCGCAGCTGATGAAGGAGCGCTTTAATCTAGTCGACATAGTCAGCCATCTGCCGGACACTCTGGACACAGAAGGGGTTAGGGATGCAATAAAGCACTGTTTTCCAATTCTCATTAGCCTCTTCCTCCTAGGTCCAATATATTGTCATTGGTTTGCACAAGAACTTGGTGAATGAAGAGCTTGGAAGGGAGCGCTTGGAACGGGTGCTGGACCTACACGCCGCCATTCCCGCTTTGGTAATGTCCTCGAAACTGGGCAACGACATCGCGGTGGCCCTTCTGCTCACCATTATGGGAGAGTACGCGAAAGTACGAGTGGAGTTGGGTAGCGACAATGTAGGCTTGACAGCTGGTGTCTAGGTATTTCATTAATCTGGTGATTAATTTGCAGGCGCAGAAGGCCTTCGAATTGGCCAAGCAGGTCAACTGGCAGGAGCTGGCAAACAGTGACCGGCATGCGGACATGTTTATGCTAATCCGTACCTTCAGCTTAATTATCAACTGTCGCAGTTCTCGCGAAGAGTGTCCCGATTGGAAGAGCCTCAGTGCGGAGATTCACAAATACTTTCTGCAAGTCCGAAAGGCATTTGACAATTCTATGGTCTACGGAGCCTTTGAAATGATGGTAAGTGGTGCTTGAATTCTAATAGTAATCATTTTAAATACGATTTTTTAATTTCAGATAGAGCGTTTTGTTGCATATTGCGTTGTTCGCGGGGCCACGTCGAAGTAAGTTAAGGGGAATCCCGTTCATTTATTAAATTCTAATCTCTTATTTCCTATATTCAGCCCCCAATTTTGCAATTATAAGATCTGCGGTGAGACAACTGACGCAGAGGCTTAAAGCTAGTTGCTCGTTTTGTTAAGTTTAACTTTTTGTTTGAGTAAGTATTAAGACAATACCTAAAGTATTACGGTTTTTGTGCATCTGCACATATTAAGCATACAGCTGAGATGAAATAAACACGCCAAATTACCTATTTCTTAAACGCAACGGGGGAGCTATTACTTTAAAATTCAAAAGTTTGGGAAATATCCAGACAAGGATGACCTTGGCTTTAGAATTGCCCGCCTACGCATGTATTCACTGCGACTGGTCCCA
The DNA here is from genome assembly GCA_008042575.1 of Drosophila watanabei. NCBI lineage: Eukaryota > Metazoa > Arthropoda > Insecta > Diptera > Drosophilidae > Drosophila > Drosophila watanabei. The sequence goes on along the minus strand of VNJS01018556.1, from coordinate 8,011 downwards.
CTGAGAGCTAAAGGTATTTGCCTGGAATGAATTACTGTTCTCTCGGAGCTTTTCTTCAACTTTGAGATTTACGGTTATCTTGAGAACGCCTTTGTATTGGGGTTTAGTTGGAATCGCCAATAAAATTGAAAATTAAAAGCAAAAACTAACAAGTGTTTTCGGTACACTTCGACTGAAAATTGTGATTTTTTGGCGCTCTGGCTGCGGTCACACAGAACGCCCGACGGCACGTGTTGACTGCATTTAAAAAGCTTTTTTAACAACATTTGGCAGGAGTTGCAGTGGCCGAGCCAGTCGCAGTAGTTGCTCAGCATGTTCTACCTAATCGGCCTCGGCCTTGGCGACCTCAAGGACATCACGGTCAAGGGTCTGGAGATAGTGAAGCAGTGCAGTCGTGTGTACCTGGAGATGTACACCTCGATTCTGGGCTGCAGCCTTGAGGATATGGTAGGTATCCCTTGACAAACGTTGCCCCCACACTCACTCACGAGCCCTTGCTTTCGCAGCAAGAGTTCTACGGGCGGCCGCTGCTGCTGGCGGACCGCGACCTGGTGGAGCAGGGCGCTGACGAGATCCTGGCAGGCGCTGGCGAGTCCGACGTGGCTCTGCTGGTGGTGGGCGATCCGTTCGGGGCCACCACCCACACAGACTTCATACTGCGCGCCAAGGAGAAGAACATCCCCTACAAGGTGGTGCACAACGCCTCCATCATGAACGCGGTGGGCTGCTGCGGCCTCCAGCTGTACAAATTCGGCGAGACTGTGTCCATTCCGTACTGGGACGAGACCTGGAAGCCCGACAGCTTCTACGACAAGATCAAGCTTAACCGCCTGCACAACATGCACACTCTGTGCCTGCTGGACATCAAGGTGAAGGAGCCCACGCCAGAGTCCCTAATGCGCAAGCGCAAGGAGTATATGCCGCCGCGCTTCATGAGCGTTGCGGAGGCGGCCCACCAGCTGCTTGCCATCGTGGAGAAGAAGGACGCCCTTGAGCGGAACACGGTGCTCAACGAGCAGTCGCTGTGCGTGGGTCTGGCTCGCGTCGGCCAGGAGTCCCAGCAGATTGCCGTGAGCACACTGCTCGAGATGCGATCCACCGACCTGGGCGGACCGTTGCACTCGCTCATCATTCCCGCCAAGGAGATGCACCCGCTGGAGGTCGAGTTCCTGCAGCAGTACGCCAGCCTGAAGCTGGACGACTACAACCATTAATTAACCGCTGCAAGTTACCTATTTAAGTGTCTAGGAAATGTCCGTGCATGCATCTGAATTGAATTTACGAAGCTGGAAGCTGGTAGCTGTAAGCTCGAGGCTCTCTCTCTGTGCAAGGAAGGAAAGTGATATCGCTTGATGCCACCCGTATAAGTATGTATGTAGCCCGCCTGCCCTCTGGCAGTTGAAATAAAATCGCATTCACCCATCGTACATTATCGGGAGCTTTAATGGGGGGCAGCACATCAATAGTATAGGCCTCGCATGCGGCGCGAGGATCCCTGGCGGTCGTATAGCATGTTAAACTTGTTCACGAAGTGGTGCATGTCGTTGCAGCCCTTGGTGAGGGTACCCAGATAGCTGATCAGTCCGACGTCGTTGCACTGCGTGTAGAACTCCTCCTGGAAGGCGGGCACCTGCATCACGGGCAGCCGGTGGCACAGGGCGTAGGCCTCGCGTAGAATCTCTTGGTTCGCCCGCAGCTTGCCGGCCTCGACGTCCCGAATGTACTGCAGCACGATCTTGATGCGCGTGTTCAGCATCTTGATGGCGCTGTCCTGGGCCACCAGATGCTCGGCCACCACACTCTTTTCGCCCGACTCGTTGGAGGTCATGCGTGCCACATGATCCACTCCAATGCGCTCTGCCTCCTCTGTGGCCAGTGTGTAGGTAAGGGGCACAAACAGCATGGTGGCCTCGCCGTCCACCAGGTCGATGAGCGACTCGAACAGCTTCAACGGAAGCTGGTCAACACTCCGGGAGAGCGGATTGAGCTGCAGCAAGATGGGGCACTCGTTGATGGCGGCGATCTGTTTCTGGATCTTTATGTCATCCGCCGTGGGGCTCTCGCCGGTTGTGTACCAGCCTATAAAGTCGAGATCGCTGAAAACCTATCAAATTTTACGATTAAATAGAGTGCTGTTAGCTTAGGAAAGTTTTAGCAATATCCACCTGCTTGTACTGCTGTTCCTTCTTGTTGTAGTAGTCCTTGTTGATCACCGTTTCGTCCCCGATTACGTCCGTTTTGAGCTCGAACGAGTTCATAATCTCAATGTTGCGTCCCTTCTGCTTGCCAATTATGGCTCCGTACACCTGACGCGGCTCGCCGTGCTGTGCCCGGAAGCGCGTCCAGTGCTCCGATATATTCATTATGACCAGCGGGTGCAGCGAAATGGTCACCGAACCGCTGGTGCCCGGCGCAGCCATGATATTTCCCTTGGGCGGCTGCTCCGCCGCGGGATTCTGGTTTGGGGTCGGATCCTGTGAGTTGGTGGCGCCGCCGGAGGCTGACGAGGTGCTCGGCTTGGCCGACATGTCCACATCCACTTCCATTTGCTCCATGCTGTCAGGCGGCTCTCGGTAAATCGTAGTTAGCGGTAAAGAGTAAACTTGAAATTCTTTTTGTTCCTTTTGTTTGATTATAAAGCTAGTGTGACCGTATTCTGGCCGATAATAAATACAAAGTCACTTTACAAAAGGCCAAAACGCCATTTTTATATGATTCATTAGTTCGTTATATGGACTTGTTTAAATTATTATTATATTAAAACTTAAATATCCTTAAGGAGTAATTGTACATAACTTGATGCACCAGTTATGACCACATTATTTCCCCCCAGTTGCTGTATCGAATCGCAAACTAGTTCCAGCTCACGAAGCACAGCAAAGCGTTGCCAGACTGATTGCAATGGCAGTTAATAATTTTGAAATTGTTGGATTTTTGTTGTAATTAAAAACTACTATTTTATTTAAATTTAAATTTAAAATAAACTTAAACGCATATAATATGATTTTTGTAGTTCAAAGTGATTTGCTTCGTGTATGTATCGTGATTTTGATTAATATCCTACTGGTATTACTCGTTTTCTATTTCAACACATTTAATGGCAAAAGAACGGAATTTGTTATTATTCAGAACTTATGCTACTGCTATTATTGATTTCCTATGTCGACACTTTAAATTTAAAAGTAGTGCTTTAGCCTTTGCTTTGTGCTTTTAGCAAGAAAGAAGTCTTATCAATTCCGGTATTTCCGATTCTGATCGGATTCCTATTGTTAGCTCTTGGAATTTATTGATCTCTTCCGCCACAATGACCCTGCCTTGCTTCCCCCCAGTTACTAAGGAGGCAGAGGCTGAATAAGCAAAACCCACTCGGTTGGTTTTTGGAAATTGATCTTTTCTTCGTCTTTATTTGTCTTCGCTTTTAATTTCGTGCTCGCGCCGTGTTTGTTCGTGCGAATTTTGTAAGTTAGACTAGTTGGCTTAGGACTACAAATATTTAACATTAACATTTAACAGGCTATTTACAAATCGTCTATACACAATTACAATTATCACTTATGACTACGGGCGGGCAGCCGAGCGCCCTTTTCGATTAAATCTAAACGCGTTTCGTTTGTGAGGTTCTAGAATTAGGCGACTTACACTCTAGGCAGATCTCGAAAAGTGACCCAGTTTGTTGTACAGTTCCACATGCGGATACAGAGAGTACAGAGTGCAGAAGCGGCTGGTTGGATACAGCGGCAAGGGCAAGCGAAGCGGTTAAGCAAAGCTGGCCAAAGGCTGGAGGACGATGAGATTGCGCATACGCCCCGTGTTCGCCTGTTCCTGTTCATCGAGCGGTCGTCAGCCGGCGCTTCTCTGTGTGTGCATGCTTGTGTTTATGGCTCTTAAGCTTAGCTTAGCGTTAGTTGAAACCTTTGTACCAAAACTACTTCAAACGTTTCATCCGTTTTTCGTCTGTTGCCAACACCAATCAGTTTTCAGTTTATACATTATTACAAGTAGTTCCCCCATCGAGCTGAGTCCGTTTTAGTGGGCTTTCAGCTTCTGCGTTGCCATCGCCGTGCTGTTGTTGTTGCTGTCCGCCTTGGTGGGCGTGGCCGTGAGCTGTTGCTGCTGCTGCTGCTGTTGCTCCAGTTGCTGCTGCGCAGCCTTGGACTTCCTGTAGCTCTGCATGTAGAAGTTCATGAAGAGGCAGAAGAAAATGGAGGCGTTCAGCAGGAGCAGGGCCGAGATGAACTTGGAGAACTGACACTGGTTGCTGAAGAGGGCGCGGGTGGTGTGAACGATGCACAGCACGAACTGGGCCTGTAGAATAAGTAAAATAAATATAAAAAAATATAATCAATTTCTTTCAAAGCAATCCGTTTCCCTACCCAATAAAACTCTATGATGTAACTTTGATCTGCACTGCCTAATCATAGGTGTGTATGGGAACTAAACGGAAAATAAGGTTATTACACCTGAATGCTGGGAAAGTTAGATTTCACGCCCATTTAGTGGGCCACAATCAACGCCCACTGGGCTGGACTTGACCCTCCTCTTTCTGGTCATTGCTGGCCGCCTGAAGGGCAGAGCTTGTCTCGTTACGGAAGCTGTAACGTCATTCAATTAGCCAGGCCGCTTAGTGTCGAGTCATGCAGCCAAGTTACGGATCTTTGAATGCGCCTAATAGGCGGCACTGGTGGAGCACCCTTGAGCACTTGCCCCGAGTAATCAATAAGCACTCAATGTTGTTACAACTTGTGCACATTGATTAGAATTAGCCAGAGTGTCTGGCTATTAACTAGCCGTGATGTTAGCGGCTATGTTTAGCCATGTCCAATAAATTGCCACTCGACTGCCCCTTCCATTGGCCTTTGGCAACGGCAACCCCTTGGCGCGTGTTATAAAACCCATATTTATGGGCCGTATTTGATGTTGATCGATCATAAGATGGCACTTTACAGCTTCCACTAACTATCCAGTTATATACACTTTAAGAAATTATCTCTTATTAAATATTGGAATTAGTTGGTTAAGCAAGGAAATTGCACTCTTTCAAAGAAAACTTTAATGTAAATTCAGTACAGATTCTTCAATTCATTCTTTTGATTTAAAATTCCCTTAAGGGTAGTCAATATTTTTATTATTATTTTTTTTTTTTATTGACTTATCTTAAATGATTTTTTTTTTCTCTGTACACGCATCTATCTCGGCAGTGTGCAGTTTTCGGTGACCTACAAATAATCATGCTGGCCAGCCAAGCGGTGCAGGTTTCCATTACCACTGCAGCGCAAAGTCACTGAGCCAATAGCGGCAGCAGCGGCAGTTGGCCAAGATGGCAACTGCAACTGCAACTGCTGCCTGCGGTCCGCTCGTTGAAAGCCAACGTCGACGCTTAAACGCCCCAATGCACGAGACACGAGCCTGCTGGCGGCACCGTGGCCTGCGATGATTGATGGAAGTGGGCCAATCTCCGTCGCGGAGCCAGCTTCCTTCTTCTAAAATTTGTGGGAACTACTTCTATGAAGTGGGTCTAAACGGTGTCGTAACGAGGCCTCAATATATGCTTCTTTGTTTTCCCCATATTATGCATACAAAGATTATAGCTCAACCGCAGTAGCCTCTTCCATAAATTGTTTGCAATTAAATGCGAAATTATTTTGCACGTTTTCTTAAGAGTTTTGACCTCGGAGCTGGCTTGTGGTTCGTGCCGGATTTTCTTAAATTAAATTGGTGTTTTAAATTTGTGTGGTGAATAGATTTTGAAAGTTTTTTGAGCTTGAAGACTGGCAATAACTTTTGCCAATAATTGCTCTAGTTTATCACAATCTCAAAAGGTAATCTCTTGGCAAGTTAAAAAGTTGGATGGCCTGTTTTATATATTGATTTATTTCGAAGCATTTATTTAGTTTATCGTTTAAATTCAGTAAGGTCATCTTAGGAAGCACCTTTCGAATGGGTTTTTGCAACATTTTGATCTTACAGATTTGCCTAATAGAAAATATTTGTTTTTACGAACCTACTGACCTTAGGGTTCAGCCTTAATTGTGAAACGTTTTAGACATTATTTCAACAAATAGTAACTAATTACTCAGCACAAATTACTAGTGTCATAAGTTTACTCTATCTAATTTCCCAGTAAATATTCATTAAGTTTTCGAAAAAGTATTTTTACCCACTGTTGCTTCTGATTGCATAATCCTGCAGCGGAGCATTGAACGTTGTGTCTGCGTGTGCCGGCAAATGCCGAACAAAATGAAGTTGCACTTGCAACATGACTGATCGCAACGAACACCGGCAATTGAAAGTGGTAGATCGCTTGTTGACTTTTACCCAGTCACGAAGCCAAATGGCAAGAGTAGTCTGCCCAGTGGTCACCATCGACGACCACAGAGCGTAGATCAAAGCTGCGTCAATCAGTGCTGTCAATGTAACCTTATTCTCAGAAGTGTTTATTATGAAAATACTAAATATTCACTATTATCAATACCTAAACTAATTTTAGGTTTATAATAGGCTACTTATTAGTATTGTATTCCGCTGTTCTTAGAACCATTTTCTAGAAGCATTTTTATAGGCATTCCACCATTTTAGATTTAAGTATTAATACTCAGTAATAAAAAAATTAATCAGTATAGAAAATATATAATTAGACTATCTAGTTTAACATTTTTTTTTTTTGGCTGGAATATCTTAATTATGTTTCAATTTCTCTCTTGGCAGCACTGAAACATATACAGCCAGAGCTGGGGCTCCAGCAGGCATCGTCGTTGCAATAGCCGACATAGACACTCACCCAGTTGGTGTGGCAAGTTCGTCGCGGTGCTGGACAAAAGTGAACGCTCCGCTCCGCTCAACTCCATTGGAGCTCCACTGAGCGCGCTCGGCACTCGGCGGTCGGCAGTGGCGGGCAACATTCATTGCCGCAAAACGGAACGAACACGAAATGATAATGTAATCGAAACTGGTCGGTTTGGTGCGCCAAATGTGGAAACTGTTGGTGGAATTGGAATTGGCCTACCTCGGCGAGCTGCGGGGATGTTGCAACAAAACGCGGCCAGCTAGTGGGGTAGCCATCTAGCCAGCCGAAATGTTGGCAACGGCAGCCGGTAATCCGGCAATCGGAAAATCGGAACTTAACTTCAACTTGGGCTTGGCGGCGTTCGTTAAAATTTGGAGCACGCTACGCTTTTTGTGGCTAATTGGCCGGCAGGAACCGAAAGAAGCCAGCGTGTTGCACATGCGATTGCTAACACTTGGCCAATCTAGAATCACAGTAAGCGCCAGCAGGTAGCAGCCGCTGGCGTGACAGATAAATTATCTATGAGATGCGCTTGCCTACTCATTAAATATGTCAGTGCAGCGCAGCAATTCTACAGGGAATACAGAGAGAGAAATTTAATCAACCTAAGGTTAGCTTTTATTTTCACTTTTTAAGGGATTTTGTGAGATAAACTCACTGAAATAATAAGGAAAGCTGTTTATCTGTTAATATTTTTTATTTTAAAAATGTCTAAAAATAATAAAGAAAATTTAAGGATACTCAACACTTGTTTGCTTAAATATATAATGAAAAATTCTTGGGAAATTTGAATTGAAGCGTTCTTCTTGTTCTTTTTTTTTTCTTTGTGTAGAATCAAGCTATTGCAATTGGAAAACAACGAGAAAACAACACAACGACATCAACAGAAACAGCAATCAAAATGAGCGCTCAACTGGCTGCATATGCAAAAATGTTATAGACGCATAAAACGGGCACAGTGAGCACTCCCCTGCACAGACAGGGCCGAATATAATGGATATTTCTGATGTGTAACCAATTATCGATTAGGAAAAACATAAATCAAGTGGATTTTTTATGTGCTATTAAGGAAAAGAAATGTATTTCCAACAGCATTTAAGATCGAAAAATCGTCTATGACCAATTAGACACATACTAAAACCACCAGTAATTAGCTTTGTGGTAATAAGAATAAGATAAATTGCTATTTCGAAATCAGACATGAATTTTTTAATAGTAAATAACAGC
>VNJS01018554.1:0-19390 GCA_008042575.1 Drosophila watanabei | reverse complement strand
TATTAAGGGTAATTGACACATTTCAAAAGCGAAACGAGAGTAAGAGCCAAGCAAAAATACCAATTAAACAAAGGCAAAAGTAAGGGAAAACCCCACAATTCAATACACCAATATATATATATATTTTTGTATAAGCAAATTACGATATATAAACTCTACATTTAGCTCTAGTCCTAGAAAGGCATTCTCATATTTCACATTTCACAACCGCAAAAAGTGAATCACTCCGACGGACACTTGTTTACATTTGCAATAATAATCTATAATAATCCACTTCAAACACTGATTTCGAAGCTTAAAATATTGTAATAATTATCAGTGACGACGCGCTTTAAAAACAAAAAAGAGAAAACAAAAAACAAACGAGAAACGTTTCCATTATAACAATTCACAATACATACATTAATTTTAATGATTACGTTTACTGTTTACTGTTAGAGCCGAAACTTAATTACCATAACTATAACTATTACTTATTGTTTGATTAATTCTAAATTTAATTACCTAAATATCTAATTTAATCTTTGTGCGTTGCGTTTAAAAGAGAAGAATTTCATTTAAATACAATACAGAAATGCAAAATAAACTCAAACATGTCATAAAACTATCCATTGAATGCGTATCTTATTTGTGGCAACGAAAGTAAGTGATATATAATTATATGGAAGACTTTAATGCGTAATTGAAATAATAATCAAAAATACGCTCTCATCGGACTTAATTATAAGTTATTAAAAACGATTAGAGAGACCCTTGCAAAACCGAAAGCCAAACAACTAACTCTCCGTTTTAAAACTCTGCGAAGCATAATAAATACACAATTTAAGCGCATTAAATTCAACATTTAAATTAAAATCACTGACAGCCATAATACGGCAATAATAATGATTTTATGGCAGCCACTGGCGGCGGCAACAACGTCAACAAAACAAGGCTTATCATTAGCCCAAAAGCGGCCATTGCTTGATTGGCGGCCAAAAAGCCGCCCACACACACACACACACTTTCCGGCTCCTGAAATCGAGTCGAGTCGAGTTCGCCTGTTTATTTTCGGAACCTCTCCCCCGAGAGAGGCGGAATCAGCAAACAATATGACGCAAAATTGCAACAGCACATTGATGAGAGAGTAGCCATGGCAACAATTGTTGTTTGTAGATTCTCCTCCATAGTTGGACGGCTGCCAGGCGTTCTCGAAAGGATGTGCACAGAGACGTGAAAGGATCCAGGGGATGGTCGAACTGGGCCACCCGCTGTGCTCTGTGTTCTGTCCCGCACAGATACTACAAGCCTTTAAGAACAAGGACCTCATTTAATGGTTACCGTCGTTCATTATACGATTTTTATGAATTTACTTGAATCCTTGAATAGGAAAATCAGGCGAGAGCTCTTCACAGTATAGAGTTTCAACTGCTCATTAACGTTAATATCGTGGCTTTTTCGGTCTCTCTGTTTCGACGTAATTTCCACTTAAATAGTCCTTGAATATGGTAGATTATATCATAGATATTGTAGTAGTAGTAGAATAAACTAGAAAATCTTTTGTAAAAGAAACAGCAAAAACGAGACTTCAATTTTGACATTTTTAGTATAAAATAAAAGATCTTAAAGATCTTAGTCTGGAAGTAAAGTCAGCCTCCAACCAACTTTCATTGCGAAAAATTGTAGTCTTTAAAATTAAAATATAAATTTGGTGATTAAGTAAATGTATTTAATGGTGTTTAAAAATCAATATTAAATTTGGTGATTAAGTCAATGTAATGTTAATGTTTCTTTTTGTTAAAAAAGTTTGTTTTTGTTTTAAAAGAGTTGTTTTAGGCTTTTTTTTCAGTATAATTATGGTCTGACTACGCCTAAAATGAAATCTTCTCTGCTAGTGACACATCTAAATTGCATTAATCTTTCATATTTTTCGACAGAAACTATAATTTTTATAAAAGTATGCAATAAAACCGTAATATTGAAAGGTAAGTGTGTAAAACTGTTCCCACCTCATGCTCATCTTTTTAATAAGCTGTCAAAGTCTGTAAAAGTCGCCTTACTTTCTGTCAGAGTTCACAGAAATATACCATACTATTCACCTTAAACTATTTAATATCAAATAGTTGCTTTACAAATATCTCTCATATTTAAATTGGCATTTAAACCCGTTTTGTGACCAGTTCAATGCCGTGTTTAAAGTGGATTAAGTCTCTCTAAACACCGTCGGTGTACTAAGCCCAGGTAAGCCAGCTATTGTTTGCAATTAAATTCCCCTTTCAGCAATTGTCATTGAAGGGCTTAAAGTCTCTATTGGGTCGATTGAGCCAATGTGCCCAATTAAGCCACGCCAACGGCTTTAATAACTTGCCTCTATATCCATGCCAATTTATGCATCTATTCTGCGTTGTTTTTGGCGCTCTCTCAACAACAAAGCCCGGATAGCGTCAACATTCCACAACAACAGCTGCAATATGTGCCAGCAACAGTTGCTCAGGGCCACCTCAAACTGTAGCCTGGAGGCCTGGAGCCACCACCTCGAACACCGCCCACGTGAATCCACCACAACCACCTATTGGGAACTAAATTTATACAACGCTGACTTTAATTTGCGTTATTAAAATGGCGTCAGTTGCTTACCAAAGCGAAAAGTTTCACCCACGCCCAGTCCGCCTTGTCACCGGAGTCCCGAGTCCTGAGTCCTGAGTCCTGTGCTGCTCCTGCTGCTGGTCTTTCCACGCTCCTCTAATTGTGTTTGAGCTGCGCTACCCAACAGACAAGGAGTGACCCCCAAAGCAGAGGACACAACGCCATTGCGAAGGCGACTAAATTGAGATTTATGTCGGCGAATTTCGTATTTTTTCGCAAGGACACAAATCGGATATTTAGCAGGAAATGAGCGAGTAAATAAATTAGGATTCGGCGAAAGGTATCTGCTGTAGTTGCGGGTGATCTTTAAGCTAAGCTAATAACCTGAATAGGTTGTGTTATTAAATATTAAATGAGACTTTAGGAGGTTTTTATAAGAGATTTGAAATTATGGGAATGTATAATGGGAAAATATTAACATAGAATATCCTTAGGAATCTTTCAAAAGGGATTTAAATCTCAAGAGATTTTTGTACATTTCTATATCACCAAATCTATACTTTTTCCAACAGAGAATGTCTTCTTTCCTTGTGGAATTACAAGCCGTTAAGTCCCTTGATCACTGACCTACAGAGGTTTCCTAAACTGTTCTAGCCGAAGCCCCAAGGGAGCCACCACCATGCAGTGTGCCTTGGCTTTTGCGCCTTTTGACATGGCCAAGCACCAAGCAACAAGTTGGCTAAGGCCGCCCTTGAGGGCTGCCGTTCCGTCACCCTGCCACCCCGCCACTACACTTATCCACCCCCTCGGAGCCGCTGCCTTGTGCCATCAGTCAAACTGTTGGCTGTTGGCCATGTTTCATTTCTGGTGATGGTGTGAACTTTTCACTTTGCCGCCAGCAGCTATGCGACTCGCACTGATCGATATCAATTGATTGAGCTCGAGCTCGGTTCGGTGCCAAGAGTCGCGTATTTCCCATTCGATTAACAAAGGAATTTCCAAGTTACCAACAAATTATGGCCCAGTCGTTGGCAATTTCCTGCCTCGCACATTATTCAGAGTTAATTACTTTGTCAAATAAAGCGTTTTGAGCCTACGGCCGAACGATTGCGGCTCAGCGGCGTGAAAATTCAATTAACTTGACTTGGTAAATAGACTCGGTCCTAGGCAAAATCTGTCTGTTAAACTATTTGCATTGAACATTTAGCAACAACGAGGAAAGGACGCCAAAAAAACAACTCCAACAATGGCAATGACAATGGCTGGTTTGTCGCGATTTTTGCGTCATTTACTCAAGTTTATGTTAAGACCACTTGTCGTCCCGGCAAATTGTTCTAATTAAGAAGACCAAGCTGGCCAAGGGGAGAGGGAAGACAGTAAAGGAGGCGGTCGGGCAGGTAAAATGCCAAATTAAAATCGTAATGAAGCACTTAAGTTGTGTTTTCGCAGACCTTTTTCGGTTGCTCTTACTTAAGGGTCTATCGAATTTATAAGGATTTTTTAACATGATAATTTAGTTTTTCTGTTGAAAGGATAACTAAACTTTGAGAGGAAGGGTTTACTATATAAATATTATTTTTCTTTAGGTTTGTAATTTAAATAAAAAATATTTTTTTATCTCATAGTTCATATTTCCTTTTTTCGGGATAGCATCAAACCCACCTTTTTTGATTCCCTCTTATTTCTGTCATCTCTTGCTCACCAGGAAATGCAAAAGCGGATGAGGCTAGGGATTTGAGATTCAAGTGGCCCCGGCATTAGCGTCAAGTGCTCGGGCTGTCTTCCTTGGGGCTTCCACATAATTAAGTTGTAGCCATTGAAAGTGCGCAAAGGATTATGCGGGCCTCGGCCCATGTACCTTATTCCTCTGTCCCCTTAGTCCTTGAGGCCTTGGTCCTTCTCTCTCTCTCTCTCTCTCGGCCGTCGCCATTAATTGAGTGTCATGGCGAATGCAAAATAAGCTTACGCATTTAGTTGACATAAACGTCAGGGATAAAATGCCAGCTGGTCATCCAACTCGACGACAGTTGCACTTTCCAAATAGATTTCTAAGCCAATCTAATGGCAAGCAATTAGCTGGGGATTTCTTTCCTTTTTTTATGCTTTGTTATCAGTTAGAAACTGATGTTAGAAAGCATAAATTATCACTCAGAGATGTGGATTTAAATCGATTATTTAATTATGTATTACAATTCATTGGTATTAGAACAACAAAAGAATATAAATTAATCATGTCAAAGGGGCTTCTTTCCAAGAAAATGTTGTGTTATCTATCATTCTAATTTATTCCAAAATAAAATACTTAATTGTACAAAACTGTATTGATTGAAAATAACGTAAATTCTTAACTGAAACCTTTAGAAATAAAATATTTATTTCGCAAAGAGTTCACAGTTAGCCGGATATCTCACCGTCAGGATACTCCAGCATACTGTTCCATGTGGATCTCTGTTTTCTTATTTTTTTATTGATCTGCCCTGCTAGTCCTAGATTCCCAACGCCCCCGAAAACTCTGACCCCTGGACCTGACCTGACCGTGGGTCAATATTGGTTTGCTTTACTGCGCTCGGTTTGATTTTGTTTGCTCTGGCTGCGAGCGTGCCGGGTGAAAACTTTCGCCGCAAGACTCTCACACGCGCAGGACTCGCACTCGCAGGACCCGGCGAGGATGTGTGCAAATGTCGGGGATATTCCATGGTTAAACAAAAGCATTTGCATGAAAATGTTTTACTTTTACTTGGAGTTTGCTGTATGTTAGCGAGGTTGGAAAATGGTTGGAGGAAAAAAAAGCGAGACAACCTTGGAAGAGAGGGGGAAGTGGGGGAGAGGGGCTCTAGCTCACCAGTTTGTTTGCTTTATGTTTTTGTTTTCTTTTTCTTTCTGCGCGGCTAATTGAAGCCGGGATTGTAGGCAAAACACAACATTTCTTTTGCCAGACGACAAAAAATGTTGGAAAAATATAAATATAAACATGTTGGGAAAAGTTATAATCACTTGAAATTTACGCTAAAGAAGAGCTTTTAAGAATTTTTTTGTGGGACTTTGCAGCATGAAATGTGAATTAAGTGCCAAAAATGATGTATTTATTATTTTATTTAATAAATAATATTATTTCTAATATTTAAAATAATAACTAAAACACATTTCTAAGCACACTTCTAAACAAATCTACTATTTATTTAGAAGAATTTCTTGTATTTCATCTACTAATTTATTTATAATACTTAATATTTAATTGTATGTTTAATAGTTTCCCCAAGAAACAAATAATCCCTAACCCCTAATAATTCTTAGCCTCCATCCAAAAGCACCCCAAAAAGTAGGCAACGCATTTTTTTCTTAGCCACAAGAAAAAGAAAGAAAATCGCAGGAAAAATGCTAAAAGAGCCGCCGACGCTTGTAAAATGGAAAACTTAATCTGAAAAAATCAATCTGCAATAAAAATAAAATTAAGCAACGGCTCGTGAAAATGCCGGAGACGACGGAAAGACCCCAAAAAAAAAGAAGCAAAAAAAAGATATACAAGGAAATGGCCGAGAGTAATGGAGAAGTTGGATCCGGAGACAGAGACACACATAAAGCAGAGGCCGAGGCCGGGGAAAAAAAAGTGGACGCTGGCAGGACCCTTGGCCGAAGGCGAAAGGTGTGCGTTTGGATTACGCGGCATTTCAGCATTTCGGCATTTCGTGTACGCCATAAAGGTGGCGAGGACCGAGGGTCCAAAGGATATTCATAAATAAATATCTGCAGGCATACAAATTGATAAGCTGCCAGCCAGCCAGCCAGCCATTCAGCCATCCTGGCAGTCAGGCAGGTCCTCGTTGTCTGTCATGAGTCCTGGCCCATAAGCCCCCTCCTTGCAACACACACACTCACCAAGAATACCCCTGTCTCCTACCCCGGCATCTTAATCGACAGACGCTGCATACCTTTTGCGAGTCCTGCGAAAATCGCCAGTCAACATCCCAACTTCCAGTGGTGAGAGTTAAACCCAAACATCCCTCGATGACTGGCTGGCTAACAGGTAAACATTGACTACACTGGCAGGAAAAAGGGAGAGAAATATTCAAGGAAAAGTGTTTTTATTATTTTTACACCCATGCAGGTTATAATAATATTAGTTAGAAGCCTGAAACGAAGTGAAGGTGTCGTTTCCGGATTGAAATGAATGCATTTTTAGCTTAGTTACGATCGATTTTCATGCAAACTTAGGTAAACTTCGGCTTCCCGAAGCTAGCTTCCTTTTTTGTTTAAGTTTAAATAACTTGCAGCAAATAAAATCAAATTTTGGTGAAGTATTTAAAGTGAGACTTTCGCTGATACTTATGATAAGTTAAATGTTTTATAAGCAACTTAGTAATATTTATTATCTTGAGCACAATAAATAAAATCAAGGCTTTAATTTTGGATCACTATTTAAGAAGAAATTTTATTAAAAACTATTATAGAAAGGGAATTTTTAAGGTATTAATATACAAAAGAAAATATAAATTTATAAGCTAGCTTTTTCGTCTCTAATAATTATTTGAAAAATATATAACAATTTAAGGGGGAAATATTAATACTTAGATTTATTGATCAATTAATTGTCGATTTATAGTTTGATTTTTTTCCAAGTTCACCTCTCTTGTGTGCGTTTCCATTGCCATTCGTCCTTCAACAGGCGCTGCTGCTCCTTTCACACGCAATGAAACCCCACACTCCCCGCCACATCTTAGTTTTTTCTTCCACCTCGCATTGGCACATTTTCCTTTCCTTTTGCTGCTTCCTTCGTTATTTTTCTCGCATTGGCACATTTTCCTTTCCTTTTGCTGCCTCCTCCCTGTCCCTCCGCCTCGTCCTTCTGCCGGGCCCATTGAATTTTATTGTGCGCTCAAATTGTTTTGGTATTCAAGCTTAAAGCACGCGACTGCCTTCTATGCCTTGTGGTTGTTGCTCCTGCTCCTGCTATTGCTCCGGCTCCTGTGTTCCTTGTGTGTTTGCTGCTATTGCAATGTATGTGAGTGTGCGATGTTTTTCTTGTCCCTGGCGATGTTCTGCCTGGCTTCCAGCGTATCCTGTTGCTTGCGAAAACGCAACCAGTTGAACATTTCCAGTCGTTGCTCTCTGGTCCTCGGCTTTCCTCGGCTTTCAATGTCGTCCTAAGAGGCTCTCTCGGCACAAGGACTCTCGCTCTCGTTTTGGGTTCGCTCTCTCACACCCTGACTCTCGGCTTTTGTCTGTGTGTGTGGCACATGTTTAACGCGCAATTATTTTGGTCCTGTTGCGCTTTTTCCATGGTCTGTGTGGGCACGAGTGCCCAGTGCCTTAGTGCCTTAGTTTGTATTCAGGCGAAGTCAATTTCGAAGCTGCTAAAATAACGCAATTAATTCCGGGGGCTTTTTGGGCACTCAAATGAAATGTACGAGGAAAATATTAAATAGATTTTAAATTGTTTGAGAGAGGATTTTATATAATAGAATATTTTTATCTTTATTTTTGGGTACCTCTACAATTTATTTTTGTTGGTTATTCCTTTGGTTTTAATAAGATTCATAACTCACAATTAAAATAAATAACACTTCTATAAAACTAATAAAGTGCTTTGCTGTATATCCTTTTAATAGTTTTTTTTTAAATAGATAAATTGCTTAATTTAATTAGGAATTAAATATCGTTCTAAATATAAAACTGAACATATAAATATTCTTTATTTAACAATTACAAAATTCTGAAATTCGTTCAACCTTGTTTTAATAAAAAAAACCTTTATTATAACTTCTCTTTTAGTTGTTCTCTTATTTGAAGCTTTCTTTGTATTTATATATTTATATTTCTAAAGGACCTTTAAAAATACCATAATATCTCAATATATACTTCATTATTATTATTGTCAAAGTAATTCCCATAAAATTCACCATAAAAATTTGTTCTAAAATATTAAGAGGCAAGAACATCCTATTTGCCTTCCCAAAATAACCATCACGAGACCTTACATCAACATCACCATCATCTCGGCTCCTAGTCTAAGTCCTGACATGCAACAATTATGAAAAGTCTCCACTTGGGTACATTTTCGGGACGACGTACGGTCCCGTGGCTTGCCGTGCGTTCGTGTAGAGTGAAAGTCGGGCTTTCGCTGCGGGAAAGGATAGGAAATACGGAGAGAGCGCGCACCCAAGGCAAGTGCGTGTGGGCGTGGGGGGCGGGGCCCAGCAGGGCACAATCGGCAGCAGCTGGCTGCCTGCATCCGCATCCACAGCCACCGACACATCCACATCCACATCCAGGGAAATCGCTTAGCTGTTGCTTTCGTGCGACTTCGCAAGGTGGAAATTGATATTACTTTTTAATGCTGGGCCAGCTGGCGAGGAGTCGTCCTTCCAGTGTGCGACAGAGCGAGAGAGAGGGGCACGCCACCATAGCGACTGAGAGAGAGAGAGAGAGAGTGAGAGTGAGAGAGGCGCAGGAGGCGCGCCGAAGGACCAAATGCGAAGGACCAGCCTCGTCGCAGTTCGAGTTGAGCCGTCTCGCGAGCAGGACACCAAGCGCGGAGGCTGACACACAACAGAGATCCTGGCCAACAGAGATCCTGGCCCCAAACAAAGCTGTAGCCAGGAGGAGCCACACAGCTTTTCCTAAACTCACTTTTCCCGGCCAAAGGTGTGCGTGTGCTTGTGTGCGTGTGCTGCGCGAGTGAGTGTGTGCGTGTGCGAGTGTGCGGTGTGCAAGTACCAGCCATCGAGGTGTCGGAAAATCCTCTCGAAGCGACTTTAAAACGCGCGCCTAACACACGCTACCTGAGAAAATACATTTTCACGTTTGCCCCCCCGCAACAAACGAAAGTTCTCTAAAAAAACAACAAACAAAACAAATCAACAAATTACTAACTACTAACTGAAATTATACCTTAACCAGGTGAGTGTCAGTCGGTGTCAAAACAGTTGTTTTGCTTTTGTGCAAAATACTCGCGTGGCAGGCTAGCAAATAGTTTAATTTCCGGCCTGGCCATCAGGCACACATCCGGTTTCAGTTTTATTTCCTGCTCCCCATTCACTGCTCATTCACATGTGCAAAAATATTATATACGTGTACATCATTCGGGGGGATTCCCTCTTGTCGTAAAATAATTTCATAAAAATGTTCGTACCTGGCTCAGTCTATTGATTTTTGGGGGCTCCCATTTGTTTTCATTGGCAAAAACAAATTTGGATTATTGTTTTGCCTATTGACTGCTGGTAAACAAGGTTTTTCCTTGGGTTGGAAGATTAATGTTTTTCAATTGGAAGATATAGGGAAAGGCTATTGATTTTTTTAGAGGGCCTAAAGGCATAATTTTTATTGCAAAATAAATCTTTTGATTTTGCCAGGGTGAGGTGTCATTCTTATTGTTTATTTGGTAAAAGGTGAAAGCATTGCTGACCCTAAACAATATATTTTTTACAAGTTCTTCAATCATTTCATATCTTTTTAAATATATTCCTTCCAATATCTTGCAAAGCAACTCTCATTAAATCTTTTGCTAATTTTCTACGGTGAAAAGAATAACAAGAGAAATCCCAGCCTTTCGATGGCTATTGATTTTTGTAGAGAAGGCCAAAACTCCTTGTGCTTCTTGTGTTGCAAAAACTAATTCAAAATGTATTAACCAGGCTTAGCTGGACGGAGCCACGAGCCCTCCGGGGGATTAGGGCAAAAGACGGGCGGCCCAACGCCTCTCGCAGTCGCCATAATAAAACAACTTAATGAAGCAAGAAATTGAAAACATTATCAAGGCGATTAATTATTGATACTTTGATGTCGCTGCCACTCCCAAGCTGCTGCTAAACCACCTCCGCCCCCCTCGCCTAATTAATTTATAATTAAGTTAATCATTTGCCAGAGGCGAGAGAAGAAAGCAGCTTAAATGGCAGCCACCATTGGGATTTGGCTTTAAGACAGCGAAAGGAAAGGTTGAGTTTAAGAGAACTCGTGGAGTACTTTACAGAATTTCGAATTAAATTCAGAGAATATTAATGGAAAGTTCTGTAAAGTTTCTATAAGAAACCAATATTATTTTCCTAATTTTTTTTTTTCGTTTGGGCCAACTTTAAGCTGTCTCCGGCACCTGGGCCAGCAATTCCGGCGATTGAGACTTTATGAACGTGACCCGCCTGCCGTATCGATGGCAATCAGCCGGAGTTCTCAGCACGGGTGTGAGGCTTGGCTAATGCCTGCGGACCCTGGTCTCTGAACTCCAAGACTGCGCTTGGCCAACTGTCATTACTCTTGGCCCTAATCCCGGCCAAAAGTTTGCACTGCTCCGGTCAGGGAAAGGAAAGGAAGGGAAAGGAAAGGCACCCACTGAGCACCATGAACTTACACCTGTCCTCCGCCTGTCTGGCCAAGGTCTGCTCCAGAGTGCTTTTATTATGCCATTTTAATTTAGATTCCTATCAATCAGTAATAAGCATTTTGTTCACTGAACCTAAAGCGTAAAAAAAAAAACGAAAAATATCAGCCATTAAGGTCAGGGGCATTAGCTTAATACCGGCTTGATTTTTATTACAAAAACTTAATTTTATCAGAGTTTAACAGTGAATGGACACCACCTACCTTTACGCTGATGGTGAACATTAACATTAAATTGTTCATAAAATATGAAAGGAGTTTAAAAGGTTTTTAATATATAAAGAAAATTAGTTTAATAATAATTTAAATGTTTATTGCAAATTGCACTGGCAACTAGTATTTGCATTTTTCCAATGACATTAATAGATTTTCCGAAATTTAATTAAACTAAAATGTTGGGTTTATATCAAATGAGTTTTCCCTTTGGAGAATAATATTCTGTAATGTAATTCGCTAGGAAATTGTTTTGGCAATGGAAACTGTTTTCCCTTAATGGAATTTAGGGGCAAAAACTATTTTTTAGTCTTAACTAAAAGGGGTTCTAAAATTGTATAACAATTACATAAGATTAGTAGCAATGGTAAAATTTAATCATATTTTCTATTTACTTTTTATACCTTGCCCATAAATGCTAATTTTCAGCTGATAAATATGAGCTACATTCGACAAACAGTCCAAATTGTTTTCCCATTTGCCATATTTTATAAATTCATTTGATTGTTTTTGCAAGAATCACAATTTGTGTATTGATATTACTTCCTTGGCCTGCCTGTGTTTTCGCCAACTTTTTATGGCCCAACGAAAGGAGTAAACAAAGTTGTTTAGTTTTCCTGTTTTCAGCGGATATGCAAATCAAGCGGCAAAACTCATTTCACATTCCACACTGAGAATCGCCAAAAACAACAACAATGACAGCAGAACAGAACAAAACAGAACAGAGCAGAACTATAAGGGAAAACTTGGTTGGGAAAAAAGAAAACTCATTCGGCTCGTTTGCATAAATTTGCGTCTTATTTTGTTGGCAATTTATATGCGCAGCCGAGTGACACACGCATTTTAATTGAAAGCAAATAAAATACTCTATAATACATAATATGACAAGCCATAATCCTGACAGCAACAGTTATGCATGCTGACAGCTCTCCGGGCAAAAGCGAGGGTGAGAGAGTGGGAAAATATTGTGTGTGGGAAAGCGAGAAATTTGCGGCTGGCAAAAAGCGGAAGCGGGAAAATCGAGGAAATCGAGAGTGGGGGAAAATGGACAGTCGCCCGTCCTGACAGGCGGCTGCCCATCTCAGTGAGTTTAATGGCATTTTAAACAACTGCACGTTTGCGTCGCTTGACGCACACTCGAAATAAATCTAAAAATTGTGCAAGAGAGTTTGAAATTTCTAGTTTAAAATTGAGATATGAAATGAAAATATATATTTTTGAAATAAAATCCGACTTAAACTTGATGAAAGCAAGTTCTGACATTTAAAATTAAGAATTAAATGAAAGGAATTATTCAGCACAAAATATTTCGAATAAATAAAAAAAGGCCTTATTAATTAATAAAAGTTTAAGGAAATTGGTCTTCAGATTTAGGTTAATTTTTTTTGCATATAAAAAAATTGGTTAGCTAAATTTTTGGCTTAGTTAAAACGTTGATTTCCCCAAATGTTGATCATATACAAATTTCCATAAATATCAATTAAAAATGTTAATATTTCTGTTCTCCTTGAGGACTTTAAATACCCAAAAAGTTAAATGATGGCCAAAAGTAATATATACTCTGATTAGCAATTCAAATATTAATTAATTAATAATAAAATCGACTTAGTTATGATCAATTTTCAATACGATTTTTTACCTCTTTTAAACCTTATTTTTTCTGAGAGTGCAATATGTCCCCTCAACCGATTTTGTAACTCCGTTCTGTGGCAATGTATTCATTAATGTCTCCAAAGTCAAAGTGTTTAAAATGTTGAACACGCTCGGGGCCATATCCTTGCCCTGTTACAGGCCCAGGCCCAGGCACAGGCACAGGGACAATCGCAATAACACGCACACGTGTGTGTGCGGCCCCAGGATCCCCACAAAGGATTAAGCCTTTTGTGTGTGTGTGTGTTAGGGGCGCCCCTGTTTTGCCTTTGCCTCTTTGCCTGCCCCGCAGCGCATTTGGCTTATTCTGGTTGCGTTTTAATCAAAAGCAAAAATTAATTAACTTTAAGTCTGGCTGGCTCCCTTTTGGGTTCCCCTTTTTTATTATTCCTTATTGCAGGATTTTTTCGGGGCGGCACGTGTGTGTTCTGTGTAGTGAATAATGAAGGACTCCCGCAATCCGGATTTCACGAGATGCAAAATACCAAATTGCCGCTTCATTTGCACAGCAATTTTTAATAAAGCAGCAAAATGAACGCATTTTTTTGTATATATATTTATATATATACTCCGTGTTTCGTGGGCGGCTTTTGACCGGACCGAACTGAGCAAACAAAACCCGGGGAAAAAGATTACAAAAAAAAATGCGTAAACAAATAACCGACATAAAGCGCATAAAGTGAATGATGCTGGCCACAGACGCAAATATTTGTTTTACATTTTTAAATAAGTCGCTTTCACATTTGTTGTGTTTTTCTGGGTCGTTATTTTTTTTATTGCCCCTGGCTTTCTGCAAATATCCTGTAAAGAGGAGGCGAGGCTGTGGGAAAAATAAATATATTTTCCAATATGATTTTATAGCTTAAGTTATGTGAGTATGATTGCTAATTGTCGGCTTCTTGGATTTAAATGAATCAAATGAATATTCTGCACATCTTCATTAAAAATGTAAACGTATTTTGTTTAAGGAATTGAAGGAAGAGAGAGAGATCAAGAATCAATTAATATATTTTTTATGCTTAATAATATAGTTTTCAATTTCTGTACATTTGAATGAATTAAATATATTTAGCTGCCATCAAAAATGGTTTTTTACTTTTTATTTAAATAATAATAATTTTTATAATAATATATATACGCTTCTCCCATTTTATAATTAATTTAATCACTTAATCCTCACCTTTTCTCTGTGTAAATAAAAAAGGATTTAGCGAGTTAGCAGAGAATGTAATTAATTAAATTTCGTTGGCGTGTCCACTCATCAAGGAAGTCAGTGCTGCTTTTTCTGCTCCTTTTTCCCTTTTTTATGCATGCAAAAATGTGCAAAGTGCAGGTTTATGCAGAAAAAAATCAAAGGGTTCTAAATGGCAGAAGCAGATGTGGAGGAGAATGGCGCACAGGACTCCCTCGCAGGATGCTGCCATGCATTGCGCAAAATGTGCGCACACCCTTGTCGTTTGCACACACACACACACAGCACACACTCCTCTATTTACTTTCTGCGGCTCGACGAATTCTCAATTAAAATGTTTACCCTCGGTTCCCTCGGCAAGCATTTTGGGAGCAGCTCTCGTTCACAGGATAATTTGCATATGTGCGGATGGGCGAACCGTGTCCCGAAAAACTCTTGTACCCATAAAAAGAAACTATCCGGGAAAAAATTGTGTGCGAAATAAATTACTCCTTTTTTCTGGCGTTGAAGTGAATTATTTCGATGAAATAAAGTGAGTTTCGAGTGAATTACAATCCAATTTGAAAGAAATTTGCATTTGCTGACTTTAAAGGGAAATTTGTTTCAAGGAAAAAATAAATAAATACATTTCCAGGATAATGATTTCATTTAATTGCTAAAATAGACAGTTCCCTGAATTAATCTGTAAATTATTTAGCGAATTTCCCTCTGAGGAAATCATTATGAAAATGACACAAGTAAACAAAGAAACTTAATTAATTTGTTTAGCTAAATTAATTTAGCTTTCCCTTTACCCCGCCCCTCTGTCCAGGACATTACTTTATTTGACAATCTCATTTAGATAGCAACGCTTTCTGTAAGCTTACAAAAATCCGCAAAGGATCTCTCAGGACAGTGACAAAATGCTACAAATTTTACAATTTCCTTGTGCCATTTAAAGTCGCATTCAGGATCTGGATCTACGATGGCCGCCGGCAGTTGGCGTCGCCATTACCGTCACGCGGACTAGCCTTAATATCCGGCCCACGGACAACGGGGAGCAGGAGAAAGTGCCAGGAAGCACAGGGATGATATATATATATATTTGGATATATATCCTTGCAGACGGTGACAGAAGGTAGATAAGCAAGGCGTTGCTACGCCGCGTTGTGTTTACATTTTGCTAAACGCGACCCTGACCCGCGTCCAACTCAACTCAAGCTGTCCTCCGTGTTTCTCCCCATCCTGCGGTGGGTGTCCTTGGAACTCCCAACTCTCTGGTGTCAGCTCCTAGCTCATCCCCTATTCCTGCGAGGTGTAATCGCTCAAAGCAGCTGATAATGGCGCAACTGGCTAGCTGGTGATACCAACCAGGCACTGAGGGAAAATAATATTTACTTAACTTTTGAAACCATCTTTTAACTTGAGATTAATAAATAAAATTCTGGAAATATTTAAGCATATTCTACACTAAAATTCAATGCTTAATAGCTACATATTTAGTTAAATTAATCTATTAGAACTCTAATGAAGTACTTTTTCATACATTTTTCTTAAAGTGTTCATCACTTTTGCTAGCAAACAAATTTTGCCGCATTGTTTGGCTGCTCTCGCTCTCAGTTTTTGCGCAAAATTGACATTTTATGCCCTTTTCTGCGGGTGGAGTAAAGCGAAGGGGAGTGTGGATGGTTCCGTGGGCGGGTCCTGGACTGGATTGGACTGCCGCAGGATGGGATTGGGTTTGGCGTGGTCTGGGCTGGCCTAATGAAATATTTGAGCCAGCTAAGAGCCGTGTTATGAGTGCAGCTTACGCTTTATGCTTTGATTAATGTAATTGGCGCCCAAGGGCCACGTTTACAGCAGAGTTTGACACTTTGAACCCAACCGAACAGAACCGAACTGAAGTGAACCGAAGTGGCAGTGTTGTGTACTCGAAATGATTAATGCATTTGCCAGGGTCCAGGGTCCAGGGCCCGCAACAGGCTACAAGGAATACGGAATAAGGAAAGCAGAAAGTTCAACAAAAAATAAAGTCTGGGTTGGGGGCAAACTTAAATTGAAAGTAATTTCCCTAAAATGCAGTGATGCTCTTTGCAGTGCAGAGAAGTGGAGAAAATTTATAAGGGAAAACATGGTTAGTTTTAATTTAAGAAATTTGTTTTCATTATTCGTAGGATTTTTAAAATAATTTAAAGTCATGATACTTTTATACCCTTGAAGGGTATTATAATATGTAATTTTTTGTATTTGTAATTTTTTAAATGTTCAATAAGCAATTCTGATTTATTAACTTAAAAAAAACAAGCATAGAAAAGCTTTCCGAATAGAAGTTTACGAATTTTTGGTTCAGTTATGATGGATATTCATTGAAGGTTACATTAACTTTGGCTTCCCATAATTAGCTTCCTTATTTGTTATAAATTTAAAATTATTCAAAAAAATAAAGTAAAGACTCGGCAGCACTGCCAAAATGTTAAAGTTGATCCACGCTTTTTAGCTAAATATTGCAGGGCGCAGCTTTGGACCCAAGGCCACGCTGTTTGCCTAAAGTTTTAGGTAAATTTCCTTATTTTTTCCTCGGCTTTTCCACTTTGTTTTTCTTTTTTTTCTGTTTTTTTTTTGTGGTTTTTTGTGGCTTTGGCTGATATCGCTACAATGCAATGTGGAGAGCCGAGAGAGCAACAGTTTGTGCGAAAAGTTGGGACAAACATTTATCAAGCCAGAGAGCTGGGGCCAAACTTTTGGCTGTAAAAAAGAGAAGGAAATGGGGCAAAAACTATTTGCGGTTCGTTGACAATAAAATACCCTTTATGGGCCGAATGCCTTGAGTGAGAGAGAAGTATATATATTCGTTATGACACATAAATTTTCCTCATCTCAGCTCGATTGTATCTGCGGGACTATATAACTTCCTTGCCAGAATGGATTCAATTTAGTTTGATTGCCTAAACTCGAGTTTTGTGAGCAGAGTATTAGTATATGTAGACAATTCTCCCCTCCAAGTTTTCTATTTTGTGTCAGCTGGATGTTCTGTACAAAACCGACATTTTTTCGGTTTGTTTTTCGCCGGTTTTCGTGGCTGTGGTTTTTGAGGTTTTCGTGGTATCGCCTCTCATGTGCTCTCATGGGCGCAGAAATTACAAGGCAATTGCCGTTCCCTTGGAAAATGAAAGGGGAAAAACGAGGGGAAAGGGGAGGGGGAAAAAGAGCCAAAAGGATTGACAGTTATTAAAAATGAAACGAGGCAATTACGTTCTGGTTTTGTTGCCAGTTGTTTTTGAGGCGTGTTTTCCTGGCATGTTTAACGGTCGCTTTCATTTGCATACTTCCAGGGGTGCGCGTGGGGTGTACTTGTGTATGTGTGTATGAGTGTTCGTTAGGGTGAACCTTGCAGGCAGTAATTTAAGGACATATTATCGTGTATACTTAAAAATTATCATTGCCTTTTTCAAGTGCTTACAAAGAGGGAATGATTTAAGCTAATGATGTTGGAGTATATTAAAATGTATGTTATACAAAAGTGTTTGCTTTTTGTAAGAGTTGAGGAATTGTTTTCATTATATTTTACTTTTGTTTTTAATATTTTCAGTTTAAATATTAAGCTTTCGAGTTATAGAAAAATGATTTCCAGGAAAATAATCAAAGTTTGCAAAAGTTCTCCTTGTCTTTTCAGCTTTACCACTACAGTACAGCTTACAATTATATTTAATAAGTTGCTTTATACTTAAAATTTATATAAAGACTTGTACAAAATTTATGGGAAATATTTAAATAATTTTTCTTTAAGACAAAATCCTTATTTAAAAGATTTCAAAGTAGCTAACATGTTCTTTTCAGTCAGTGACTTAAATAGATTTATTTTATATTTTGTAGCAATATTTTCGTAGAATTTCTTTACAGGCAAGCCTATATATAAACCTTTTACATATTTATTAATATTTTCTTACCCCTCTTAAGGAATAGAAATAATTTGTTATAATCACTGACTTCAAAGGATCACCCTAATGTGGCTTTTGGTCTGCCTTTGTTGGTGTTTGTTTGCGTGGCCGTGCATATGCTGATTGGTGATTGGTGGCTTGGCTGCTATTTGGTACTTGCTTCTAGAATCTTGGTAACTGGTGGCAAGCCCTCGTTCTTCGTTCTTTTTTTGTGCCTTTAAAACGGCACAGAACTCCAAAGTTTTGCTGCCTGAGCTTGGCCATAAATCAAATATGTGTATAAATTTGGTTCAGGCCTTTTTTCTTATACATTTTCTGTGTTATTTGGCTTGTTGAGTCATTTTTCGTGGCGCAGCAACACATTTTCTGTCGCATTAAGCGCCGCTTTTTGCCAAATATCCTGCCCACATCCCGCTTTTTCCTCTTCCCAACCGCAAATTGAATTCCATATTTGCAAATTCGCAAATTCGCATTTCACATTTCGCATTTTGCGCCGCGAGTCCGCTCCACACTTTATGTGCAGTAATTTCTGTTTGTCGAGAAGCCAGGCCCGAAATCCCAGGCGTGTGCTTAGCCGGAAAGCGGAGCGAAATGCGAACATTAAGCCTGGCCCGGACCACTGGCCATATGCCAGCGTCTGTTCGGATTCGGGCCACTCCCCTTACAAACACGTACTATATGTATACTCGGATGCGTATTACGTATACGTATAGTGGGCCAATTAAATTGCGGGCACCAGGGAGTGTTATCCGAGCGACTGTTGCTCCTGGCGGGACACGGAGAAAAATGCGTACACAGCGCTGGGAAAGCTTATGTGAAATTAGGTAACACGTTCAGGAATTAAAGGAAAACGGGAAAATAATCTATCTTTGGAGAGCCAAAGTTTATGTACTCTAGCATGAAACTCGATCATAACTAAGCCAAGGATGCATTCATTTCAATTTTAAAAGCTTTTTTATTATAGTTTTATAAGGCTAAGAAATCAGCATTATTATACATTTAAATTTCCTTATCTTTTTGCTTTATGAGAGGTTATCCCTTTAAAAATAATAACAATTTAATTTCAATAAAAATTTAAACTTTCATTTTATAAGTTATTTTGCCGTAGAGAAATGTATTCTTAAATTTTGTTTCTCTTCCTACCAATTTTCTTAGGCGAATTTAAACATAATCCTAATTAAAGTCATTTTATATATGTACTAAAAATATTATTCAGCTAGAAAATACCACATAAATATATAATTTTCATTTAAACTGCTCTTCCTTCATTATTAAAGAGCTTCAAAACTTTATTTTTTGCCTCAGTGAAGTCGCTCAACTTACACTTCCGCATGATAGCGAAAAAGTGAAAACTTTGCATAATAATGAGCAGTTTATTTGCCAGCCCATATGTGTGTGTGTGTGTTTCTGTGTTTTTGGCGATTGTGTGAGTGGTTTCCGGTTACAAGGTCCTGGCTTGTTCCTTTCCTTTTTCCGGCTTCGC
>VNJS01018553.1:0-15618 GCA_008042575.1 Drosophila watanabei | reverse complement strand
AAAGTTCCCCAGAGCAGCGAATGCTAATTACTCATACGCCACGTGTGCCAGCCAATGTTATTCAAAGAGTAAGTTCCAAACTAAACGCCTGCCCGACTGCTTGAAAATTATAAATTATAATAGGAGAAGAACGAGCGAGAAGTTAATTTTATATCATGCTAAATTTAATGTATATCATATGTTGCCCAAACTTTGAAGTACAAACTGAACAACTACTTGAATACTTGTAAAATTTAGTTTAAAATAGAACAATAAAAGATAAGCGAGTTTTATATTACATGAAGAACATTTACCAAAATGGCGGAATATAATGTTGTCTAATTACTCATACGCCACATTCCAGCTTCTATATTAATAAAATGTTAAATTGTTAACTAATACTTGAAATTCTGAATAGTTCTAAACAATGAGAGATAAGTTCGTTTTATGTTATGTTAAATGTTAATGAATGCATGGTGAACATACTGACGTATATCAAAATGGTTGTTTAATCACTCATACGCCACGTACGAGAGTGAATGTTATCCAAACGTAAAATTCCCAACTAAACGCCTGCCTGACTACGTGTAACTAATAATTTAGAATGGAAGAGCAGCGAGTGAGCAGTGCGTTCTGTTTAACATAAAACAGCTGTAAAACAGGTATACGAAATATAAACCTGAATGTCAGGATATTTAGATTTCCAAACATTTCATATTTTGTACTATTTTAGAGCCCACAACTTTGTTGGGTGAGCAGGTCTGGCTCTTCCTTTGATTTCTTTACCATTTCTTGCACATTAGCTCAAAAACTTCCGTTGCTAATTTACGGGGCGCAGAGCCAACACGTGCACAGCCGTACGGGGAAGTGCATTAACACCTTGCCACACCCCGCCACGCCCTGGCACGTCCAGACCACTTTGTAGCAACTTTTTGCCTTTGCAAATTAAATAATAAATGTGCAAAGTTGAGCCAATTCATAATGTTAAGCCCAGAAATGTTGAGTGACTTTTGAGTACATTTTTGCTGTCTGCGGTAATTGTGATTTAATTGGTAAGCGCTCGACAATTGCCGCTGTACTTCTGGGGACTTGGGAATTTCTAATTTTGAATTCAATTATCCTTTCAGGAATGTCGACAGGAACCTTAAACGTGCCACGAATTTCTGGACCGAGGCCGCATTCCATATTCAAGCGCATTTTCCTGATAGAGGATTAGCCATATTTTACACCGTCATTGAAGTATCGACTCGAAAACTGCCAATTTATTAAAAGTGATAAATTGCTACCCGGGACGTCATCAGGCGGCGCGAATGAAAAATACCACGTATTCATCTATTTTTTATCACGTCACAAAAAACCGCTCGGAGGCCATTCAGTGGCAGTGTCAATGTCGCTCCGGTGAGTGAATAGCAAGGATAATGCCCTCAATCAAGTTCGTGGCCCATCGGCTGACGTGACTGTTGCTCATTTCACGCTTGGCCTTGCCACGTCCCATTGTCCTGCTGCCAGGATACTGCCAGCCGCCGGCTGATTGCCAGCGAACTCGCAGGAAGTCCCGATAAGATTGCAGGTCCATAAACGTCAGGCTCCCCACTGGACCTGAAATTCGGGCTAGCAGTGGTTAGAGTGTGTTGATGCCCCCAATCACTCTCCCCATCTCTCTATATCCTTCACCTGCTGGTACCAGTGGTGTGCTCGTCCCGGCCATGTCGTTCCTTTGCATTAAATCTGAGAGAAATTCTTAAGGGATTTTTCTGTAAGCAATAAGTTTATGACATACGCAAAGGACTTCTCTGAATTCGATCCATATCTACAGCGACAACTAAAGAAAGGTAAGAACAACTCAAACAATACAAGAAACAAAGACTGGCCCGAGAATACTTACACGAGGACCTTAGATTGGTTGCAGCAGTGGACTCAGGTCCTGGTTTTACAGCCTTTGAAGAGCCTGGCTCGTCCAGCCCCTTTGGCTCTGCAACATCCGTACCGCTGGGCTTGGTCTTATCCTTACCGCCCATAAAGAAATTTGATAGAATATTGCCTCCACCACCACTTCCACCAGCGCCGCCGCCTCCACCAGGTGCATTTGCCCTTCGAGACCCCTTAGTATTCATAAACGGGTCCATTAACTCCAAGGGTATGGGGTAAATAATCCTGACCTTTCGTTCCGTGGCAATAGAGGAGAGGATCTGCAGATGCCTCAGCTAAGCCACAGAATAATGAGTGCAGCATTCTCTATAAGTTCTCTGGAGTTTACCTGTAGAGTGATCTTGTTCTGGGCCATCACATCGGAGGCCTCCTTCAGGGCCTTAGATGCCTTAAGCTCGCCTTCTGCCAAAATGATCTTGGCACGAGCTTCCCTCACTGCCTCTGCCTCGCTGGCCAGGGATCGCTCCATGCTGGACGGCAATATAATATCCATTCTATGGAGAACCCCCACTCAAAATAATGATTGTTACTTTGATGCCATATGGATGCTTACAAGTCCACTCGTTCCATACGCACGCCCCACCGGCCTGTGATCCCAGCGACCGCTTGCAGGATTTCACGGGAAAGCGCCTGCCTGGAGGTCAGCAGGACGTTGAGCGTCTTGGAGCCGACGATGTTGCGCAATGTGACCTTGGCAATCATCAGGGTGGCCTCCTTTACATTGTCCACTTGGATGATCGAGTCGATGGCGTCATGGATGCAATAGTAAATAACAGCGTTCACGGTGATCGTCACCGAGTCCTTGGTGAGCACGTCCTGTGGCCAAACTTTGTGAACATACGTACGCATATCAACCGCCTGGACTCCGTCTATGCAAGGTAGGTGAAATACTAGTCCGGGACCCTTGACGCCCTTGCGGAGGCGACCCAGGCGCAGGATGATCAGGCGGATGTACTCGGGAACGACGATGATACAACAGCACAGCGAAAAGGGGAAAAAGAGGACCACAAAGACCCAGCAAATAAACACGGCACACTTCTCGAAGGTCGAAGACTTGTCGTCCTCGGCTGCAGGATACATGGAGTGATCAGCATAAAGTTTGAGGGAGTGTTACCGCTTTCCTTACAGGTCTGAATGTATCGACTTGGTGGCGGTTTCCGGGAGTCCCCGGGTTCATTTGAGGGTCGTCGGAAAGTAGAAGCTCCTTCATCTTCCGTTGGCGGTGGCTTTGAAGGGGCTGGACCGGCAGGAGGCTTACCTTCGTTCGGATTGCTCATAACGATAATGTGTATAATTATTTGTAACTATGAACCTACAAATATATGTGATGTTTGTAAGATAAATTTCCATCAAAGTATATTCCTTTTTGATGAAATAACAAAAGACTCTCAAACAAAAATATTCACTTCCATGAATATTCTCATTTATTTTCATGCAAGCAAGTGAGATTCTGGCGAATGTGAATGTGAATGAGAGGGAGGTTTGCAGGGGAATGCACATTGCCCGCAAGTACTCATAAATTTCCCTTTTCCAACGAGAAAAGCTCAACTGCAGCCCATTCACTGTCAACCCGCAAAAACCCCAAAAGTGCACATTACTCTGCTTATAAGCAAACCACTTTTTTCCAGCGAATATTCAGGAAATGGCAGCGGAAAAAGGTCTGAATGCACGATGAGGGATCAGAAGGTGAAGGAAATGCGATTTGGTCTTAGTTGTGCTATTTCTAAGAAAATAAGAGTGCCCTAGAAATGATTTTCCTTAAAAAAATTCTAAAAAATAATAATAATAATAATAAATAATAACGCTTATACATTTGAATACTCCTCCTTTCTCGCGTACAGATCTAGAGTGCTTGAATACCGATCTTGATAAAGATAATGTCAGATGCTGGCATGCTAAAATATCATATGGCGTTACGGGTCTTTGCTCTTTATCTACCGCACTATAGTTTCCGTATCTACTCAATTAAACTAACAAATTACCAGATTACTATGATTTAAAGTGTCTATACAGTTATGTATATAAATATAATAATAAATTGCAGTTTGCCATAAGACGTATGGCTGCGAAACGCACTGTACCCTAGGCCAGGCCAACGGCGTCAGAAGTGTCAAAATCTGACATGGAAAAATGAACCCAACACGAAGAGCTCCTAATTTCAGTTACAAAAGCCAGTCGGCGGCTCCTTGCCGTGGCCTTTGTGTGGCCTCCGGAGGCGACAGGGAAAGCCCAAGTGGAGAAAGTGGTCGGAACAGGACGCGGATGAGGACGGGTAGCAGGTACAGGAACAGGAAGGGCGGCTGCCGGGCGAGAAGGCTTCTTCCGATGATAATACCTGGCGGCGTGAACGTGACGATGACTGGCACGATAACATTGAAATATTACCTTGGCCGAAAGAAGACCATTGGAAGAAGGGAGAGAGTGGATCAGCAGAGGTGTGGAGGAGTGACTTTAACGGAAGAACACCCATCGTGGGCAATTATAATTAGATGTGACTGACGGCCGGAGCTCAATTAAAAGCCACGTGGCTGGGCGAGCAGCGAAAATTGGGTTAAAACGTGCACCGGCAAATAGTCGGGACCGAGCAGCGCAGCAGGGCCAGTGCAGGGCCCGAAAACCGCTCCAAATTGTTTCTATTTCAATTTGCCAGCCTGGTTTTCGGCTCTCTGGTTGGCTTTCGGGGTGCGGAAGCGTGACATTTTGGCCGTATTGAAATTTATGCTTTCCCGAGTCAAATCCCGCACATTTACACAACTTTTGGTTTGGGTCGCGCCAAGGGTTTGGGGCGGCGGCAGCAGCAGAAGTTTTCGTTTCCGTTTTCGTTTTCATTTTCATTTTCATGCCAAATTTCGGCACACACACATCCGCGTCTGCGGTTATCCTCCCGCCACCCGGACCCAGCTCCGTTCCGAACCGGAAGCCTTCGGCAATGCGGCGATGGGGAAATTGGTTTATTTTATTCCCATCGACAGTTTGCCGGGCCCTGGGCTCGGTGATGCTGGGGAATTTTCAAATTAACATGAAATACGATTTAACGATTTTGCTCGGAAAAATCTAATTAAGAAAAAAAACAACAAATTTTCGATTTTATTGCAAACTTTTTCCGCACCAAAAATGCCAAAATAATGAGAGAACGGCATTAGTTTCGAGTCCGAATGAGCTTCGGCCGCTTTAAGCCAGCAAATTGACTGGTTTCAGCCCGGCTTTTGGCGGCTGTCGACTGGTCAGACTGCAAGTGGCCTCAGTCTGGCCACACGCTAATGAAACGAGTGCCAAATGGAGTTACGACCAACAGCAGCAGCAGCCTCGGATGGCAATAACTAGGCCAAAAATAGGAGGACGAACAGTGCGTGGTGAAGTTTGCATTACTGGAACGAAGCTTCAATACACTTTGTGACCAATAATGTCGCATAAAATGCATGAGTGATTAATTTTTCAATATTTTTTTAATGAAAAAACTGTTTTTATAACCAAAACCTCTTAACAAGTCAACTATGATTTTAATGTAAGCCTGCAGCTCTTTTAAAAACATTAATAGCTTTATTTTTCCATATGTTTATTTATTTTATTTACATTTCCGAAATGCAGCCAGAGCAAAGCTGTGGAAAAAACCAAAACTGCTCTCAACATGGATAAATAAGAGGGTCTTTGAACCCATATTCACTGGCCACCGCCCTCGTGCTCATCCGGAAGCCCTTCCACTGCCACTTCCACTTCCACTTCCTCTGCCACTGCCTCTTCCCCTTCCACTTAGCCACATGCAGCTGGTAATGCATTCGGAGTGTGTGACCGCAGAAACACCGAAAACCAAAAGCCAAAAAGACTGAAATGGAGAGCGCCCAGAATCGCAAGAATGAATGAAGTGGAAGACATGAATGGAAATAGGCGAAACAAGAACACACACAAAAAGCGGTGCAAAAAAATGCAGGGTAAATGTGCTCGTTAGTGGTTTTCTGGCTGAGTTTTCACTGTCGATTGTCTGCGAGCCCCGAGTTGGAGTCCCCTTGTGTGCAGCGGAATCCCCCAGATCCCTATCCGTATCCGCATCCGTATCGCATAAATTGCTAGCCCTTCCCGGAATCCGTTCGAATGTTTGACTTTAAGCAAAGTCAACACGCAATTTAAATAACAATTGGACTTTCTTGTGCGAGTGTTTCGCTGTGGGCTGAGTGTCATTAGCGAGACATTTATACGCCTCAGTTGAGCGCCCAACACATGTTTATGCATATCGGCAACCTTCTGTGGAGCATAAATTAAGTCAAGGCCAGGACTTTGCTGACAACGCAGAACATTGTGCCGAACAACGAGCGACACATGTCTAAGAACTTGGGTCTTGCCATGGTCGGGGAGCATTACCCACTGGCACATGGGCGTACTTTGAGGGGGGAGTTGCGATAGAAGTTGCCGAAAATCCCCGCAGGAGCCATTTACCAGCACAACAACGCGAAAGTAAAAGCCACGAGAAAATGCACTGACTGCAATCCTCATCTGTTGTCCTTTAGCCAAGCTTCTTACACAGCGTATGGTTAGCATTCCCTGTGGCAGCTTTAATATGAACAACTAAAGCTTCTGTCAAATAATGATAACTATTATAATGGTCACAGATTATTATACTTTAAAAATAAGTGGCTTGTGCTGGTTGGCTACCAACATATTTTTCACATTCATACTGCATTCACATTCCCTTTAACTTGCGACTGGT
This sequence comes from Drosophila watanabei, assembly GCA_008042575.1. Classification (NCBI taxonomy): domain Eukaryota; kingdom Metazoa; phylum Arthropoda; class Insecta; order Diptera; family Drosophilidae; genus Drosophila; species Drosophila watanabei. The sequence continues at coordinate 9,008 of VNJS01018553.1, read as the reverse complement.
TGAGCCTGAATATATTCAGGTATTGACTGAATGCTTTTACACCCACGACAGAGTGTGTGAACTGGGTGGTCACCTGTATGGCTCCAGCCCAGCTTACTTTAGCTCCTTTCTCTGCTCCTTTGCCTTGCTCCCATGCTTTCGTTCTTCCGCCCTTATCCTCTTTGCATTCACGTTTTATCTAAGCGCATTGTTAATGCCAACACATTTTCACTTTTTTACTCACTTGGCAAATTTACGTATTTCCCAGACCCATCCCTTTGCCATTTCCACTCCCATTTCCCAGCACCGATGTCTGGATGTCACGGCATTTGTACTTTCCTGCACTTTAGCGAGCGCACAAATCCGCACGAGGAACGCAAAAAAGGAAAAGGGATTTTATCTTTCAGTCGCTTGTTGCTCCGGCTCCTTGAAGTCGCTATCCGGACTGCGGACATCCAGACTGCGGACATTTCCGGCTTGGTCCATACTTATGTATGAATGCTCGACCTGACATGGACTTATCGCTTGTCCAGATTTATGCCGGGGCCAACAATGCCGCTGCTGATTGCGGGAATTAACAGCTCCCGTTCCCTACAATTCGCACTGACCCACTAATTTATGGCCTAAACTGCGGGACAAAATTGTTTGGACCTGATTGAATTAATTCGAAACTTTCGGTGGTCGCAACTGTTTCCAGGATTCAGGCGCTGCCAAGTCATCTGTGCTGATTTCCATGGCGCGTTTTTGTTTTCGCACCATCCACTGACCCCGCCACCGAACAATGGCTGCGAAAAAGAAACGGAAAGTGTCAAAAAAGAGCGTGTGCAGAAAGACAAATTTAATGAAATTTCAAATTGCTATTCGCAGTCTGTCTGGGTTGCACACTGCTCTCGTCTCCTCGGCGTATTGTTCCAGACTTAACAGGTTGTTCTGGGTTGCCTCTCGGGAACTTCTCGGTAAAAATCGCTCTTTGCTGAAATCAAAAAGAAATAGTACTAAATTTAAATCAAAGTTCAATAAATAATTTGAATTTTTCTTAAATTTTTATTTCTAAATAGTTATTAATTTACTTATAAAATAAATATAATACAGAAGTCTACAATTTTACCCCTAAAATATTTGTAGTGTGGAAATCGGAACCGGATCCGTGTGTCTCCGTTCTTTGTCGGATTCGTTGGCTTTGCATGTCGGACAGGACTCGTCTGAGTCGCCTCGTTCAGTGTGTCTCCTTTGTGCCGCTGTGACAGCTGCTCATTTCACGCTCGGTAATTTCAATGAATTTTGCGGCGATCTAGGATCCAGCAGGACATGCTATGCCATGCAATGTCAGCCAGTGCCATGGCACGCCATCCACTTATTTGTATGTCGCTCAATAATTAAATTTCCTATTTTTCTATTGTACTACCTGAACCAACTTCATATCGCCCTAATTTAAGTTAATAACCTTTGGCAAATGCATTATTTCTTGGAAATTGTTTTCTTTTGTGTTCAATAAAAAAGCACTTATAATGTAAGTTCTAGAGTAAAATAATGCATACGTTAATTACGTTTACATGGTACTCTTCATTTGAGTAAAAATTAACAATATATTAGGTGAGTCCCTGTGCGGGAAAATCAGGGTGCAGTCAAGATACAACCTTCCCACATATTTAATTAATTAAAATACTCAAATGGGTAACGAACGGGTTGTTGTCTACAAGTATTCCATACTCAGGAACTAAATGCGAATAAGGCCCATCGATAATTAAGTTGAGGAAAGAGGAGACCGATTTCAATGAATAAATATAAAGCACACGAAATTTAATAGTAAAACGACATTATAAGTTTATAAGTTTTCCATGTTAAATACTCTTATGCATAACCAATAAAGATTACTTCACCACTCGGAAAATCCTTTCCCTTTTTACAAATGAATAATTCACAGCTCGTTGACCTCGAAAATTGCATGGATAGATTTGAAATTCTTTGAAAACTTGTGCGTCTTTGAATTCAATTAATTAAACTCCAAACTTGATTTTATTTTCTTTGTTTTTCTGTATTTTATATATAAATCAAACCAAAATAATCATGAGTTGAGGCCAAGGACTTACAAAGGAATGTTGGGGAAGCAGCTGAGCAGAACGGATAATTGAAAGGTGGTTGAAGGGTACATAGGTGGCATTCATAATTTCCTTCTAAATTTACTTGTTTTACTAACAGGTGTATGTCCTGTTGAAGCAAAAAAAAAACACAAATTCTAAATAGTTAATTAACTAAATGTTTAATAGTGTAAATTAATTTTTTTCCACAGGTTTTTGTAAAAAGGACCAACACTACAAATTTATAAACAGCACAATTTGTATAAAACAATTAGCTTCCCCAGTCAATGGACTAGGGACCTATTCTATCGCATCATGTCCGCGTAGCGAACGGGTAGATAGGCAAAGAAGCTGTTCAGCATGGAGTTGCCCGTGAGCAGGTGCGGATGCATGGCCGTCCAACAGTTGCGAACCACGTCAAGGACCTTGTCATTCAGCGACCCTTTGTAGTTGGCCTTTATCTGCTTGGCCAGCTTCGTACCGAGCGCATGTTGTGCGTAGGTTAGGTCTTGGTTGGCGAAGCCCTCAGTTTTGACGTTGGGTACTTCTTCAATATGGTTCTTCACGTTATCGAAGAAGGGCATACTACGTAATACCACCAGACTGATTTCCTTACGGCTGTATGTCTTGCCGTATCGCCTCTTGACCCACTCCAGCATCACGGCTGACTTGTGGGCGTCGGGAAAAGCGGCAAAGACGCACCGCGGATCCCGGCGCAGAAAGGCAAATCCGTCCCGGAGCAGGCGGTTCATCTGTTGGAGATTGTCCGGGTCAAAGCGCTCTATTTCCTCGGTCCACTCCAGGCCGGTAAGCTCTTTGCATCCCGGGCATGGAGTCGGGTTGGAGCTAGTCTTCTCCAAATTGGACGACTTGGAAGACTTTTGACTTCTCTGGTAGGCCTCCAGAGAGCCGAACCACATACCTTCCGCACACTTGACGATGGCGGCCACTACCTGCTCCCGCGGCAGCATCCGTGAGTTGTAGCCATCTTCACTGGATGAGCCTGCCGACTCCCTTAGCGACCTGATGATCTGCCGGCGGATTATGTCCCTCGGTGCGAGATATTCCTCCTTTGGCGGGATCTCGTGGTAGTGATACACGAAGGGCCTGTTCTCTCGAGGCCCCTCAAAGAAGCGGCCCTTCCTCGAGGGCTCCTTGCACTTCATTCCCGTCAAGGTCACATATTGCGATGGCTTCTTACGGCCTGTAGTCTTGGGTGGGCACCTGATCAGCTTCCCCTCGGTCGGCTCTTTTGGGCCGGGAATGTCGTCGTTTGGATCCGAGACCCGCACATTGCTCAGTTGAGTGATGTTGTTTTGGCCGGTGATCACATGAACGTCCTGCGTAGGCGCCGCATGTAGCTGCGCGAGGTCCTCCTCATTGAACAAGCACTTCATCTTGTTCGGCTTAGTGGCCGTGGGCACCGTGCCCATGGCACACATCTGATCGTGGTTCTCCAGGAGCATCACGTCCGTGAGGTGGCGCTGGCGCATCCGCTGCCACCGCAAGGTGCAATTCTCGATATCCTTGTCCAACTGCGCCACAATGCGTTTCTTCAAGGCCTCGTCTTCGCGCGTCGTCGTGTCTATCAGCGATAGGCAGAGCTTATGAGCTTTCACCAGGGCCGCGTCTTTGACCAGCTGCTCCTGGCGCCGCGCCTCCTTGTGAAACTCACACAAGGGAGCCGCCCCGTCGACATTTGGTGCACCCACCTGGGTCCAGTACTCGGTCATGATCTCGCCCAACACATTGAAGAGCATTCGCTTCACCGGCTGGAATTTGTAGTGGGCGAACCAGCGGCTCTCCTCGTTCACATTGTAGTTGGGCCGCTCCCCCGCCGGCCAGAAGGGAAAGGTGACCACGAGGCGGGGTGGTCCGCAAACTGCGCTGTTGGGCGGACGTACCTTTGGCTTCGGCAGCGGCATGAAGTAGGGGGAGCGTAAGGGCTTCGGCTTAGGGAGCTGTTTAGGGACGAGGGATGGGGGTCGTGAACAGATAAATTGTTTCGTAACCACCGTCGATCCAGGCCGAATGGGACTCTTGGGCTTAAGCCGCTCCACGCCCGGCGGCAGGATGCGGTCCAACTCGCGCATTGTCATTTCCAGGTCCAGGTAGGTGATGGCCGACATAAGGATGCGTTCGCTGTACTCAAAGCCGGCGGCCTTATAGCAGGCCTCCAGCAGGAAGTAGAGCAAGGCCAGGTCGCTGCGACGGGCGGCCAGGATCAGCTTGCGGAGCATTCGCTTCTTCACCATCGGAGTAACGCCCAGCTGGCTCAAGCAGGCCGTGGTGCGGTACGTAGTCCCCTGCGCTTCGTCATCCCGGATGGCGAAGCTGAGGCTTTCAATGGCCTGCCTCTGTAAGTCAGAGAGATTGGTGAACCATGCGGCTCCCACGGGTGCTGTCCTGCCACGCATGTCTCCAAACATTGATTCAAATAAAAAAAAAAAACCGCAAGGTAAAATTACTTAAAAATTTTGTTAAAAAAATATTAAAATACTCAAAATTTGGTGTAATGCTTTAGGTTGTAAAAGTTCTTATAATATGAATATTTGTTGAGACATTTTGGCTTTAATTGGAAACCGTTTCCACGGCCAACTTGAAGGAATTCGGTAAGCTGTAGAAACAACAAGATTTCCTGTATTAAACTATAATTTTCCTGTTTTTAGTCATTAAACTAGATTGGTGAATTGAACCAGAATTAATTTTGATACACATGGAAATTGATAGTAAAAAATGTATTTACTTGTAATTAAAAGATATTTCATATGGAATTTATGGATTTCTCACTAGAAGAAGAAAACTTAGACATTAGTAGTAGTTTAAAACGCTCATCGGTAGATGTAGACTTTACTGTTTTTATAGCCTCTCCCATCCATTGTTCAATCCATCCACACGGAATTGACAGGCTCAACACTTATCGTCCAGCAGCAATCACCGATGATTGAGGCAATTGGCTTCGCATCAGCTCCTGAGTCAGCATGAAAATGCCATTAAGTTGGACCAGGGACAACAGGTGGCCTTTGGAGCTCCAGGGAAAAGGGTTCCCAGTGCATTGTTTCCTGGTGCAGACTGCAGTTATCTTTCTCAGTGGTCCCAACCCATATGGGAGCTTCCATCGTCTGTCCTGACAACTGACAATGATGGATTAGTTTATCAGAGCGGGTCAGGACATTCATTTGCTCTTTGTTTCGTAGCTCGTAGCTCGCAGCTCGCAGCTCGTAGTTCGTAGCTCGAAGTTCGCTATGCCAGGAGTCGCGTCGCCTCCTGCCTTGGGGACTAATAACTTTATCCGTCATCTGAGCGAAATATAATAGAGTAATTTTCTATGTGACGCGCCAGGATAATTGGCTGGACTCGGACTGTGGTCCGGCCATATGTCGCTGCACTTGCAATCAGATATAAATGGCGGCAGGAGTTGAGTTGTGAGGGGCGGTTTCTGGGGTCGGGTCAGCAGAAGAATGGGCAAATCACATAAATTACTTTATGATGGCGACCGGGCCATGAATCCGGGCAGCCCACCCTGGGAAAACTTTCTTTCTGGCCGGCACATGTGGTCACGGAGAAAAGAAAGGAGGCAGTGCCAACTTGCAGACTGCCACAAGGAAGCAACAAAAGTCATTTCCAAGTTATTACCCCGCTCCGACACCCGCTCCATGGCCTGGTCAGTCAGTTGCCATTTGTTTGTCGCTTCATAAAAAAAAAAAAAGAGAAAATAAAAAGACAACAAAAAATAAAGGCAGAGAAGGCGAGAAAACAAAAGTTCTACTACTTCTTTGGATCCCTGAACTTTTGTCAGCTTCGCTCTGCGATAAAGTTTTCCCTTCTATTTCATTTTCCCCCAATTCCTGTGTGGGAATGGACTCTCTCGCCCAATTTTTGACCATTCCGCTTATTTTTCCTGTATTTTTTCCTTATTTTTCTAGCTGCCGAAAAAACTTTGCCATTCAACAAACTTGCATGAAAAATGCAATTCCAAATAAAATTTAAGTTTTCCAGTTACTCCACGCTGCCAGAATATGCAAATGATTAAATTTGAAAGCATCAAGACTGCTGGCTGATGTTAGCTTAAAGTGGTTTGTGTGGCTTAACTTCGGAAAGCAGGGAGCATAACGTATTTGAAATTAACTTCAATAAAATACATAATTCCCCTACTATCTTATAGCAAATTACTTGTTACTTCTATCAAGTGATGAGGCCAGACATGGATTTAGATAAAGATGAAGATGTATAAGGACACATACAAGGATCCATCGATACTCTATAGAGATTCTTGCTCCAATTTCAACTTTTTGCATATCAAAAATATTTGGATAAAGTCTCCTCGGTGTTGACCTGGGTTTCTGATGAAGCTGTTCCCCTTCTCCCTGCGGCGTGCATGGATGTGAATGAATAAACTAATGACAGTGAATGCTCTTGCTTGATTATTATTTAAAGACAAATTATACTGCAAACATCACACATAGTGTTGGGTATATTATTATCAAGTAATTAAATTTTTATTTCGTTATGAGCAATCGGATTGAAGGCAAGCCAGAGGAACCACTGAAAGAAGACCAAGGAGCTCATCCCTTTTCTCTACCATCAAATGATAACGGGGACGCCCGAAAACCGCCACCAAGTCGGTACATTCAGACCTGTAAGGAAAGTGAAAGCACTCGCTCAAACTTAAAGATAATCACTCCATGTCTCCTGCAGCCGAGGACGACAAGTCTTCGACCTTCGAGAAGTGTGCCGTGTTTATTTGCTGGGTCTTTGTGGTCCTCTTTTTTCCCTTGTCGCTGTGCTGTTGTATCATCGTCGTTCCCGAGTACATCCGCCTGATCATCCTGCGGCTGGGTCGCCTCCGCAAGGGCGCCAAGGGTCCCGGACTGGTGTTTCACCTACCTTGTATAGACGGAGTCCAGGCGGTGGATATGCGTACGTATGTTCACAAAGTTTGGCCACAGGAAGTCGTCACCAAGGACTCGGTGACGATCACCGTGAACGCTGTTATATACTATTGCATCCATGACGCTATCGACTCAATCATCCAAGTGGACAATGTAAAGGAGGCCACCCTGATGATTGCCAAGGTCACATTGCGCAACATCGTAGGCTCCAAGACGCTCAACGTCCTGCTGACCTCCAGGCAGGCGCTTTCCCGTGAAATCCTGCAAGTGGTCGCTGGGATCACAGACCGATGGGGCGTTCGAATGGAGCGGGTGGACATGTAAGACTCACACTATATGTGACTTCATACTCAGGAGAGTGTCCTGCATTCCACAGAATGGACATCTCTCTACCGGCCAGCATGGAGCGATCCCTGGCCAGCGAGGCGGAGGCTGTGCGGGAAGCCCGCGCCAAGATCATCCTAGCCGAGGGTGAAGCCAAGGCCTCAAAGGCTCTGAAGGAGGCGTCTGATGTCATGTCCCAGAACCATATTACCCTACAAGTAATCTCAAAAAGATACACTGTTATCAAGACCTAAGTTTATCTTCTTCAGCTGAGGCATCTCCAAATCCTCTCGTCGCTGGCGACTGAGAAACGTGTCAATGTTATCTTTCCCTTTCCTTTGGAGATAATGGAACCCTTTTTTGACGAGAAGGAATTGAGCAAGTCCGACCAAGATGGGGATGATCAAAGGGATGGAAATGAAACCGATTACTCTGCTTATTTCACACCAAAAGTATATATCGAGGACTCTGATCTACCAGATAATTTGTACGATCCCAAAGGCTCCGAACCGAGTAGCGATCCTAGTCAGACTCCTCCTTCTCTTTCTCCTCCTTCTCTTTCTCCTCCTTCTCCTTCTTCTCCTCCTTCTCCTCCTTCTCCTCCTTCTCCTCCTTCTCCTCCTTCTCCTCCTCCTCCTCCTCATCCTCCGCCTCGTCCTCCTCCAAAATGGTAGAACAAAAGTAATTTCATTTAAACAAAATTTTTTTACTTTAAGATTATATAGAATATATAAAGAATGCTTTGATATTTATTCCATTCTGATACCTAAGAATATATTCAGCCAACTCTCCCATCTAAATTACGAACAGAAACAACAGAAAAAAAGAAACTTTAAAGCAACATGGAGAGCTGCAAGCTATTAGACTACATCAGTAAGGGAAATGGGCAGAAAATGATTACGCCCCAGGAATGCCTGCAGATGAAACGCGACATAGAGGGGGAGAATCACACCGATTTCGAGGCTAGTCCCCTAGCCCTTTGCATGATGATAACTCTTTTGCTTTTTGGGATCTGCCTATGGATCTGGCTAATCTCCTGGAGCTGTTTCTTCGGCCAAGACTTGGATAAAGGTGTTAAAAATGAAGAAGAAAAGGAAGAGACCAAACCAAGACTTTCGGGAGGAAGAAGTACCAAGTCCCAAAATAAGAAAGTTCACTTAACAAACAGATCCAATAAGGAGAGCTCGGTCGTTAGCTTTCAATCGCGGCTTTTGAGAAACTGTAATCCGATATCAGAATATAATCACATTTCACATCTGGGATCATCTCGAAAAGGAGGGCAAACTTCACCCACAACAGGCAGGAAGGAATCCCAAATGGCTGAATCTGCGATAACCTACGGCACCACCGCCTCCAGCTTGGGAAAAGAGAGTTCAAAGCCCTCGAAAAGATACAAGATACAATGGACCAAGTTCCTTAAGCTCGGTCGCAGGGGAGACTCCAAAACAGAGTCCTGGAATGATGCATGAAATATTTATAATGATTTTAAAGATATTCAACTAAGGAATTAATAGGTTAGGTTACGTCGGGCGGCCCTCACGGGGCCAAGCATAGGCCAAAAAAGGCCCTTAGTTGCCCGGGTTCTACTGGTGTGGACCTAGAGATTGCTAATGCGAGTTTCGAAGTCCTTGAGGATCGAGGAGTCTTTCGCGAAGGCCAGTAGTTCGCCCGGCTTTCTTTTGGAGGCATCTTCCAGTGATGCCAGAGCCGGAGCGCCTAGGTGTCTTAATCTTGA
>VNJS01018531.1:0-13680 GCA_008042575.1 Drosophila watanabei | reverse complement strand
ATTTATTGATAAACAAAAAAGTGGTTTGCTCCATCATGCTGATAGGGAAAAAACAGTTGTGAAACTGATACTTAGTTCGGTGTGTACATAATTAGCCGATTTGATCTGAGTAAACAAAAAACGCCTAAATGCACACCACACTTCACATACCAACGATAAGCGCCGGGGACAAGGTAAACACTTGATTACAGACCACCCCTCCTTATCACCGGAGCATGCCGCGTACAAATGTTCAGCGAGCGACCTGATAACTTTGAGATAACCGCCGCACTTGGGCAAATAGTTGAGCACAAAATCAATTATTTAGAGATGTGTTTAATAATCTATTATACTAAATGGGTACCTAGATCTAAACATAGAGAAATGAATAAAGCAATAAAGCTGTATTCCCATTTTCTTTTAACTTGTTTAACTTGAATTGATGAAACTTAAGAGTAATTTTCGCTCTCTTTTGCTCTCTGCTTGCTTGGAAAGATAAGATTGCCTTTTAGTAGCGAACGAGGGAATTTTCTGTTTTTTGAGAGAACTTACAACTCGTAAACTTGTTTTAATTGAATTGAAATTAAAGAGCAATTTTTGCTTTCTTTTGCTCTTCGCTTGAAGAGATCACCTTACCGTTTAGTAGCGAACGAGAGAGTTTTGTTTCTGTATTCTGAAAAGACTTAAAACTTGTAATTTTGTTAAAGCTGAGCAATTTTTGCTCTCTCTTGCTCTCCGCCTGCTTGGAAAGGTGTACTTGCCGTTTAGTAGCGAACGAGAGAGTTTTGTTTTTTGTATTCTGTGACTGACTTACAATACAATGATAAAAGTGAAATTAATTAATATAACTTGCCTGAAACCCTCTAAAACCTTCTAAATAATCTGTAAGATTTCTAGATTTTTCAGACTTTCTGTCTCTATTTTTTTGCCAGTGTTCTTTATTTTGTTTGTTCAACTTTTATTGGGATTTGTTGAGTTCTGGTTTGGTTTGCTGCGATTCGGATTTGTTTAGTTTGAATTACTTACGGCCAGGTTCCGCTACGTCTGCGCCGTGTCGCGGAATCGAAGTAGCCGTCGTCCGTTTCCTCCTCGGACTTGGCCTGCTGGCTTCCCGGACTGCTGGTCAAGCTCTCGCTAGCCGTGTTCTGATCTTTGACCTTAGTAGTGGCCACATTCGCCATGTTTTGAATGATCCTCTGGCGCTTCAGCGAGGCACTGTGTCGAACCAGGAGATCATTGTACTGGGTCTGATGGTGACCAGTGCCGCTCCAGGCTAACTTGTAGCTGAAGCGCTCCTCCAGGCGGTGCTGGTGCAGGGTGGCCAGGTCTATGTCCGACAGGCACGTCATTCTGGAGTTCTTTTTAGTCACTAATCACTTAATATCACTTAACACACACACACACAATTCACAGGAGATTCGTATTGCTAAAACATTTTCAAAACACTGAAATTGGATTGGGAAATTAGCTGGCATTTCATTGCTTGGCATTTCTTTGGGACGACTCGTAAGACCCCACCCTTGAAATGGCCCTGAGGCGAACGAATTGTAAATAACATTAACCTTGCTCCCCTTTGGCAGAGGTGTTAACGAAGTTAACCAAGTTTTTTTGGGTTACCAAAACGGGGGACGAAAGAATGCGGTACACTTTTTTTTTTTTGTTTTTTTGGTGGGATATAAAAAGGTAACAGCTTTGGCGCGTGGTAAAAGTTGATAAACAAAAACGGTCAGTCTTGGGTTTTCTTATAGACAACCCCAACCGGTTTTTGTTTCTTTTGAAATTTGTGCAAAAATAAATTTGTTATTAGCAATCAAATAGTTTGTTTTGACTTTTTTTGTTTTCTGGCTAACCTAACGGACCGGAGCGTAGTTCCGGCTTTGACGCAAGAGCCATCGAAAATAATAATAAAAGCGGGGAAAGAAAGGCGCGGGACAAGGCTTGCTAATATGCGTCATTGGCCAGCTTCCGTCGACGGACTTGGCCAACTTTTTATCGCCTGCCAGTGCTCCGTAACGATGTCAAGTATAAGTCAATTGGCAAAAAAAGCATTGGCACGAAACTTGGCTCAGATTTACTAAACACAGTTAGCTTTATAACGAGACAAACAATTAAAAACATTTGTTTTCTTGATCTCTTTGTCTTTGGTCAACAACCTTTTAATAAGCCAAAAACGAACAACCACTTAGACTACAATTAACCAGCCGAGCATAACAGTATCGCCGGGCATTAATCTAGAAATCGTGACCTGTGTGCGCAATGAGCTTGAAAATCTCGATCGTTTTCGGTTTCTTTCTAAAAGTGCCTCATCAACAGTTCATTAACAGAGGTCGCTTGGCGTTTCCATTGAGAGGCTGATAAGAGGGAGGAACTTGACAGCAAGAGGAAGTATAAAGTAGGGTATTCGGAAGAGTACTAGGTTGAATTTTCACTCAGGAAAGTATGAAATGTTAGTAGGAATGCGGGAAGTGGAAAGGAAAGCCTTCCTTAGAAGTTATAGTCTGTTCTACTCTAATATTTATATAGAATCTAAACTAAACTTCAGTACATAGACCTATGTATATTGCTATAACTAATTCCCTTTTAATAACTCCACTTACAAAACCTTCAACTAGATTATATTGCAATTTACTAATCATTACCCCGACTGCATGGCTTCTAATTGAAATTCCAATTAAATGTATTGCGTAACAAGAACAATAACAATTACAATCTATACTCTCCACTGATCGCGTGATCCACAGTGGCTTCTCTGTCTTCTATTTTTACCGACATCAGGAAGCAACAAGTAAGTACAAGTCATTGGAAATGTTTCTGTAAAATAAACAAAGGAAGGCACAGGCACAGCCCCCAATCAGAATCGCTAGTTACATCCGTGGCAATCGGACTATGACAATAGACGAGTGCATAAAGCGAATTTTAATTATACTTATGGGCACAAAGACACATGAAACAATAAATTAACGACAGAGGCAAATGAATAAATCAATTAACAGACGAAATGCGCAGTGCTGCCAGCCACTAAGTTTAGTGATTATCATTGCTTGGATCGGATCGGAAAGGCGAACCCACGGATCGGTGGAACCACCACCTGGTCGCAACGTGCCTGCATGTCGTTAGCTATATAATATAATATATGATATAATTCAAATGACGCCTTTCGTCAATACATTTCAAAGGTACTAAAGTTGCAATTGCAGTTATTACTGTTGTATGCACTTGTGGAGGTCCAACCTCCAATTGTCATTAAAAACTTATTAGTTCTAGGGCTCAGTTAATATAAGGGTATACCTATATATTAACTGTGTATATTTGTTTTTGAATATTATATATTATCTGCTGCCTATCTGTCTATCTATTGATAAGAAGGATCTGTGACGTTGGTCCAATCTTAATTATATAGAAGCTTTAATGACTTGTGAGTTACAAAGTATACATTTTAAGTTAATAAAATCTTTTCAATATTAAAAATCAATAAACCTATTAATAGGTATATCTAACTAGATAAATGCTAGTGCAAACTATAGTTTTCCCTTTCAAAAGCATATTTATTCTGTGTGTAAATACTCACACACGTTTACTGAATTAATTAACCCTTTCTGGGTTTATCTTTTGCGGACTATATATGGATAATTTGAGTGAAATAAAGCAAACAAAGGAATACATGTTATGTATTTATATCGATCGATATCTAGAACATATAACCGCATTTAGTTTAGACCAAGATTAGTTCCACTTAAACAAATTCAACGTTAATTCCACGGTTTAAGCCAAGTGCTCGACACGGCAGGCGATTGAGGAATTGATAGTTAGTGGGCTTGATGGAAGGTTGACCATTGAAGGAAATCGAAAGTGGGCTATGGGGGCCCAAGACCCCAGAAATGCCAAGTCATGTCTGCGTTGGAAAAGCGCCAAGCGGCGCCAGTAGCATAGCCACTGGACAGGCAAGGCAAGGCAACAAAGTACTCTAATTACACGTTATATAATCTGTTTTGTTTTCGTTTTAGCACAAGACGCCAACCAAGGCGAAACTTCCAGCTCCAGAAGCAGCAGCAGCAACAACAACGACAGTAACTGTAACGGCGGCTTTTGCTTTAAATTTAAACTGACCAGCGATCGGCAACAGGTGAACGAACGAATCGAATCGAAACAAAACGAAACCGCTCGGCGATCGGCAATGGGAACGGGCTGGAGCTTAGGGGGGTAGAGAGCGCGAACACGACCGTGCTGTCCGGTGATCATGCGATAACTGAGCTGGGACGCCAAAAAGGTGATTAAGTTTGACGATTTGTGTGCGATTCCGATTCAAAAATAAAAGCGAGCAAGCGTTAAGCGACTGTAAACAATAAACGGCTGTCGTTTGGCTTTTTAATGCCACTTTTGGCTTTTTTTGCCGGACATCTCTGATCGTAAACAGCTGAGCGGAGCCACGCGTCGCGATCGCACAAAGAGACAGAGAGAGTAAAGAGAGCTGCTGTTATCAACAGGTGTTTTTCTGCACACTCACTGTTATGTAAACGATGTAATGCTTAATTGCTTATATTTACTTCGACAAAGAGAAGATTGATTTATGACTCAAGACAAGCGCTGAGAGCTATAAAATAATTAACAGAGTCATAACAGCGGCTTATGCTAATAAAAGTATTTAATGAATGAATTTCCCACCGTGTACGTCGCCATTTACTGAACCAAATCGATTATCTGCGCCTCTACTTTGATACACATTTGTCACACGTGTTAACAGAGGTTCAGTTACGACTGAAAAAACAACACATGTGTGCAGGCCACTTGAAAAATGAGAAGAGTGCAGAAGAGAGGCATTTTCCGGCCAGCTCTAATTGATTGCCAGCCAAACGATAATGGGATACATTTCGTTTATTGTTTTGCACATCAGTGATGGCAAAAATGTACCTTAAGTGAGATAAGTAGCAATAAAGACTTTTTCAAGTCACTTAACCCTTTTCAAAGGTTTATTACATTTTTTTTCTTAATTGGAATTTAATATTTAAGGCTGCTAAAGGCCAAATAATCTTTGTAATTTTATATAAAGGATCAAAAAGCTGACTTAAATCAGCTGATGAAATGAGAATCAGAAACTCTTTACCAACACCACTTACCACCACCAACGCATTTCCATATCGTCGCCCGCAGTCCCGTTATTTATGCCAGGACCCGGGGCCGAGGATGCTGCAGCACTGCTCTGCCGCCCACTGTTTACGTGGAGCAGCTGATTGTCATGGTCGTCGTAGTAGGACCCGTTGGACACACAGCCAGAGGACGAGGTCGCGGCAGAGGACGAGCCGCTGGCCTTTGGAACCGTTTGGGCGGGCGAGGGGGTGGCGGCCAAAATGTTGTTGTACGCGGACGTCATTGTGGTCAGTTTTGCTCCGTGAGCGCGCGCGTGTGTGTGTCTCTGCCTGCGCACCTGTCAGCGTGTGCGTGCGTGTGAAGTGGGTGAGTGGAGTGGAGAGCTGTTGGCCTAGTTTTGGCCCACAAACGCGATGCACTGCCTCGCACGCTGGCCAACTGCCCGGATTCACAGAAGCGCGGACTAGCTGCTAATTTGCAAATTTAAGAACGCGAGTTCCAATGGGTCCATGTTATTTGTTTTTTTCTTGCACACACTAGTGTGCCCGTCTCGCGCGATTTAGTAAATACGCAAGCTAGCATTTGGCCCAAGTATTGGCTTAACATGGTCACACTGATTTGAAAGGGCGCGAGCGTTAAGTGAAACTTTTAAACAATTCCATTCAGGTTCCCTTGATTTAAGACCATCAATTGGGATTATTTATAAGACAGACTTAAATAGACTTTATTTTAGAGTGGTAAAGATAGACCTAATAATAAATTGCAGTCCAAAACTGTGGAAACTTCTTGAATTCGAAAAAAAACCAAGTTCAAGGATAAACTTCTCATTTTTCTTACCGAAACTGAGTACGCTTTTCCAGCAAACTGATGGGCAGGGCCTTTCTCAGCGGAGCTGGCGAACTGCCGGGCGTTGAGGCCTCCTCATCGATGATCTGCTGCGCCCGCTGCATGTCTTCTGGATTCATAACTATTTCTGATTCGAAATTCCCACTGCAATTAAAATCACAACCGAACGCTGGCAACGATCGTCGTCAACTACTCTGCGAGGCTTTATGCATTTCACACGACCAGAGATCGGCACGCACCGCACACACCGTGCACACACACACCTGCTCGCACAGCAAACACACAACGCAAAAAAACATTGCGCACACCTTGAATTCGGCGGGCAAAAAAGGCAAAAACACTCGCATTGCCAGCAAACACGATCGAAGCGAGCGAACAATGGCAGCAGCACAAGATCTTTGCCGTGTAATGAACGCGGCTTGTACGCCTGAGGGCACAAGCACAAAGTTTTTGAAGCCTCAGCCTTAGCTCCACTTTCGATTCGCACCCAAATCGATGCAAACTAATGTTTCTGACGGGCCCAAGTGCGCGGCGTGGCAACAGCAACGGCGACCAAATCCAAAGGCAGCCGCGAGGTGAGCAACAAGTGGCCACGGTACGAGGAGTGGGGCTCCGAAAACCAGTCTAAATACGAAATCTATAATCTATATAGCAAGGTGTGTTGTGTTTATGCGAAATATACAAGGCAATGTTCTCTATAACACACAATATTCAATCAGTTTGCAGCAAGCAGTGAAAGTGTCGTAAAGGTACTTATACTTTTTGAAAACAATTTAATAGTTGGAATTCAGCAATTTGCGGTTGCCAGAACTTTACAATAAAGGTGTTTTATTGCCTTAAAATATGGTTTAGGCGCTTAAAGATTGTAAAAAGCATTGGATAATGTACCATATTGTAGTTAACATTCCTATATTATTGCCAAGCTTTTCGAATACATTCAAGTGTTTATTCTGATTGGTACCAAGTACATGTTGGTACTTACATAACTCAAACATTCAGACAAGTTTTCATTTTTCTAACTTAAATTTTCATTACTTTCGCAAATTTTAAATCAATAAATATATATTTGATGTCTTTACAAATATTGTTCTTTGTGCTTTAACAATTTCTTGGCAAATATTCGAGCTCTTTTTTACAAACTAGATAAAAAGACTTTTCGCAGACAGAACTAAGAATTAGCACTAAAAGGCCTACTCTAAGCTACTAACTGATACGATTACCAACAGAGACTTACGCACTACTACACATCATACAATTTCATATTCTCGATCTCGTCCAGCGTGTCCTCCGATCCGGATGCCGTGAGATCCGACAGCTCGTCGAGGCACTTCTGCCGCTTGCGCACATTCCAGTGCAGGCCGTCGGCGAGGGAGGCGAACCAATCGGATATCTGGTCCTGGGCACAGATGCAGGGCACGGGATAAATGGAGGTCGTCACTCGGAGACTGTCGCCGTGGAAGAGCTCCTGCCGATTGCGTCCATCGAAGCTGACCCACGAGGTGTTGCGGCTCTCCGGAGAGACAGAGATCTGTAAAAGTGAGTATAAATTATTATTATTAAATACTTAAAAGGCAGATATACAATCTCCTACCTTCAGTTCCACTCCCGCTGGCACCACGATGGGCCGGAAGCTCAGGGAATGCGGGCAAATGGGCGTCACCATAATGGCCGGCACGGAGGGATGGATCATGGAGGCACCGGCTGCTGCCGCATACGCTGTGCTGCCCGTGGGCGTCGATACAATCAGGCCGTCGCCTTGCACCGAGGTGATGTACTTGCCATCAAGGAACAAGTCGATGTTGCTCAGATACGGCGAGGGTCCCCGATCGATGACAACCTCGTTCAGCACCAGGATGCTGTTGGCCACTGGTCGTGCGTCTGCATCAGCTGAGTCCAGCTCCTGGAGCTTGGCCTCGTGCTTCCTTTCGCCCCTGCGATGCATCACACAGCGCAGACGACTGCGCAGGGTGAGGGCAGCGTGTCCCTCGAGGACACTCGTCAGCTGCTCCTGGAAGTTGTCGAACCGAAAGGGTGTAAGGAAGCCCAGGGAACCCAAATGGAAGGCCATCACCGGCGGCACCGATTGCTGGAAGAGCAGGGAGGCGTACAACAAGGTGCCATCGCCGCCTAAGCAGACAATGAAGTCAATGCGATCGGTCAGGTCATCGCGGCCATCTCTGGAGAACAGGAAATATCTCGTCATATGTTTTCTTATTTTTTTTTAGGTAAATAAAACTCACTTAAAGGTGACCAGCATATTACGGATGGCCTTGAAGCGCGCGTCCTCGTTGAGCTGGGCATCCTCCAGCACCGCCGACTCCACCCACACCACCATGTTCTTCTCCTGGACCAGCCAGTCCACCAGCTGGACGAATGGCGCCAGCACAGAGGCATCGCTCACCTTCTTGATCACCAGGACAGTGAGTGGAGGCTTGTACCAAGTGAGGCGCTGACTGGCCGGATCCTGGATCTGCATCACCATGGCGGAGTTCTTCATAATGCGGCCACAAGGCCCGAATTGCTGCACAGGCGAGGGGGCATTCAGGCTGCGAGTGCGCCTGAAAGGGAGAGAGAATTTATAGAAAATTAAATACGATTGAATGAGAGTTAACATAACCGCAGACCTTAGTACATGATTTTTGCTCTTAGCCATTACAACTGGCTCCTCCGATTTAATGCAATTATTGTTGCAATCACTCAAATCCTCCCACTTTAAATTGTTAAACTCCTCGATGCTCAAGGAGCTGTGCAGCGGAAATAGACTAGCCGCCGGCGGCTGAGGGGGTCGCAAGGGAAACATTGCTAAATGTATTTTCAAGGTTCGCTAGAAGGTTTCCCCAAAAAGTAAGTTGTGTGCTCTCTCTGCTTTATCAAGTTTCAGACTAACTTCAGGTAACTGTAAGTCATCTGGCATGCAAATGGCGACACTGGAGGATAAGGAGAAGAGCATGTGAGAGATCGAATATGCATCGATTTCAAGGGAATCGAATTGATCGTCTTCTTTTCCTGCTTGCATTCGTACACTGAGAAGAAGTAATTGTATGTTGTTACACATTTCTATAAGCAATGAAGCTGTGATATAAAAATTTAATATTAAAATGCATAAAACTACCTAAAGATTTATATTTAGTTTGAAATTCTTCTATGCTTTTTATAGCATAAATGTCGCAGTGCATTTTAAAGTGCAACCTCCGTATTTGAATTACAAATTCCGACACCAAGCTTATCTATAGGAAAAACACACATCCAGCTGGTTGTCACTTACGGCCAGGTGCCGGAGCGTCGGCGTTGCATACCTGCCGCCAAGCCATTGCCATCGGCACCACCACTATCTCGGTCCAGGCAATTCCCATTCAAGTCCCTCTGCCGGAGCTTCTTTTGCAGGTTTCGCTCCAAACAGAGGCGGGTAATGGGACTGAAGCCGTCATGATGATGATGCTGATGGTACAGGTGATCGCTGTTGGGCAATCCGTAGTGCCAGCGCTGCTCCAGACGGTTCTCGTGCAAGGTGGCCAAGTCAATGTCCGACAGGCAGGCCATTTTAAGCTCAAAAATTGTCAAGAAAACGTTGGATTTGCTCCGCGGCAATTATTTACACTTGACTTTTTGGAATGCCGTCAGGCCACATTGTTATTCGTTCGGAAAAAAAGGGACCAAGGTTAGTTTTGTTTTCACAATAAATTTCAAAATATTGCTTTTAAAAATAAAACACGCCCACGCACTGCTGATCGATCGACCAAAACGAGCCCAAAAATGTGTCAGCGAAAAAGAGAAAGTGTTTTTTATTGCTGGTACTGCAGTTAAGCAGTATTGCAGTAAGGAAAAACTGGTAATTAGGAATGCATTAAGCCGTTGCTCAAGGGAATTCGCAGACTTTAGCTTTTTATGCCGCCGAGTTTCCACTTGATTACTTCGGAAAGTTAGAAAAATTAGTGGCCATAAACCGACGCAACGGAGGGCCCTGAGAATGTCAACCGGGCGATCGCGTGTGCGAGCAACAACTGAGCAGCAACCAACCAACCGAGTTGACAAGGTTTCGGCTTGGTCCGAAAGCGGACTGCTCTTTGCTCTGCCGTTGCCTGCAGTTAACAGATACTACAGATATAACATATGGCATATGGCGCAGGCGCAAAGGCCTTGGCGCTCAATTAACAGTTAAATTGATAACAGCGATGCTATCGCCGCGAATCAATTGCCGAAATTGGAGCACTCGATTGATCAAAGTCTAGCCAGGTTCGCCTTTCAATTTCTTTCGTTTCATTTGAATCTGAATCAAAACAAAACCATTTGCTGGAGGCAGAGGAGACGCGATGAGAGCTGCTCGGGTTCAAGATGGTGCATTCAACTTAGATAAGAGGAGACGCATGGCATGTGTGGGCCACTACAGCAAAGGTCAAGACAACAGGAAGCGGATATAAATGCGATTGTTTGGATCAAATACATTTAAAGCCTTCATGTGTAGTTTTCAAGTGCTTAAGAGTTAGTTCTAATTTCTAATACAAAAATTTATGCTTATGATTAAAACCCTTTTGTATTGTATTTGTAAAAAACCAGTATTCCTGTTACAAAAAGCTAATATTTTACCCTGCACTGTGTGTGTGTTTCTAAGTAAATAAGTTGCAAGAACCCAAAAACTAGGCAAAGGTGTGAACTGTATGCATTTACGGGCAGGTGATGGGACCTTACCACCACCAGCTGCTGCTCATAAGGTCGCCACCCAATCCCGGCGCAGAGGTGGACGCAGCCGACGCTCCTTCCACGGCTCCAGGGGCGGCATGCAACAGATTCGCCTCTTCCGCGTCGGCGTCCTTATCGCTGCAGGGAAACGTTTGGCCATCCGAATTGTCCCTGAGTACCGGTGTGGGCATCTTTCTCGGGCAACACTTGATACTCCGAAAGTTTAGGGCCACATTTGTGCCCAACCAACTTGCTGTCAATTTGTTTCAGCACCGAATTTTCAATACTTATTGCATTTGAAAAAAAAATTATTGCAAAAAGCTGCTCAACAGTGTGACCGCAGATTGACCTTTAAAAAATACCAGTCACTTGACAATATATCGAATATATTAAATAAAATAAACTGTTTTTAAACCGGAATCTTAAGTTAAACTTTAATTTTAATTTCAGTTATACAATTTAAAATTTGTTTGTTTGCTTCTTCCGATATGAATAACTTTTCTATCGATAACTTCCAGAGAGGCGCAAATTTCAAAGAGAAGCAAATATTTCACACCCCTCGTCATTCACAAAAACTTTCGTCATTCATTATTATTTTCAACAAAAGACAGCTTACTCATGCAAATTAGCGCGGCACGTGAAAACAATGTTTATTTTTAGCTAAATCTATATACGTAAACGCTTAAACAGATGTGTTTGTGTTTATATTTAAACCCCAAACAAGTAAACAAAAGTTATACGAACTGGTAATTTTGTGATTTAAAGTTCTAATTGGGAGTTGAAAGTTTAAAATTAAAAATTGTATTTTTATTAAAGTTCTACCTGTTTTTGATAAAATATTTATAAAGAAATGATTTTGAAGGAGATGGTTCTCCTCCCCCGAAACGACTTTCTATCTTTTGAGACGAAAATTACATGATAGGAAGTCTAATCTCTGCCTCCTAGAAAAGGGTCTCCAATTTATCCTTACATCCTTAAATTGATCTTTCCCTAGCTCTGGGCTACCTTTGTCTTACTATTGCGTGCTTCGGACTCTATCCTTGCCCTTCGCAACGCCTTTAAAATGCTTTTCCACTCTGGCAAAACTTAAGGCTTTAAGATAATGAGGCTCTATATATATGTATATATATAAACGAACTTACCGAAACTGTTTCCGTCTCTCGCTCAGATCCAGCATTCGCCTCAAGGGTCGCGGCGAGTTGCCCGGCGTTGTGGCGGCAGTGGCTCCTGCATCGTTCTCCTCCTCCAAGGAGCTGGACACCGAATTGGCAACCATTTGACGGGCCAGCTGCAGATCCTCCTCGCGCATTGTTTGACTGCGGATAATGTTCTAAAGCCGAGATTTGACGACGAGCAGCAACCTCGCTGTTCCGGTGTCGAGATCCAACTAAGTGACTGCTCATGCCAGGTTTTCCAAAATATATACAATGCATGCGCATATGTAATACTCGCTCGCCCGAGAGGAGAAGTTGTTGAATAGATATAGACGCTGCCCGCCCGCCGCCGCCCCACTCGTACTCGCACTTTGAATTCATTAAGGCGCCTCCCCATATTTACATTTCCACAGCAGGCACCTTTTTCGAGCGAGCGATCTATATTTTGACGGCCCCCGGGGCGTGGCTGATCGATTTATTAGCTATGCGTGGATTAATTGCCGGCGGCAAGGTGTGGGAAGTACGAGCCTGGACCGCTGCTCGCCGCTCTTAATAATATATGTCCGAAGGTAACGCTATGAAAATAGGCCTTTTGCATCCATAAATGCCGATTAGATCGTTTGGTTTTCAAGTGGGCTTGGCCGATGTGGATCCATTTAAATATTATATTTTCCACATTGCCTTTTCGTTTGTCATTGAAACTGTGAAACTGCAATTTAAAAAAATGTATATATTGTTTATCTGGCGGGAATTCTGGTAATTTGGGGTGTCCTTGTGCGAATCCTTTGTAAACTTGGGTAACTGTTCAGGTATAGTTAAACTTTTACTACTTCCACGGTTGCCATTATTGTATCTAAAATATATTAACTCGCTCCACAGCAACTTCTGGGAGTCGGAGGACTTCCGGGTTGCAAATTAACACCTATGAATCTTGGTTGCTCATTGCTCTTTTTAACCCCTTAAAGTGTACAACGAAAAAATGTAAAAAGGGACTCCCATTCAGAATTTAAAATTTGTTATGTTTTCTAAGTTTTTTTAATTTAGACTTACAAATTCCAGCATTGTATCCTTTTTTTTTAACTTTGTTGTTTGAATAAATAAGACCAAATTTATGTTATATAAGGTATTTTACATCAATGAATCAATGGACAATGGCGCGGGATATATATATTTACAAATAATATATTTATATATAAAAATGAAATACTATAATTTGTTTTGTTTTATTTATAATAAGACTCTATTTACTCTACTTTTTAAACACGCGCCTTTCGTAAGCGATTAAGAGACTTTAAAAGTCTGGCAACGCCCGGGCTCGAGACTCAAAAGTCTGGCAACGCCCGGGATCGAAACAAGTTGGCAGCCTGCCTCTTGTTCCAGCGTGGTTGTGCAAAAAAATTTGGTTGAACATAATTTCTAATTTCGAGTCGATAAATTCCCGTTAACCGCCCGACTATGCCCCCAAAAAAGGCACCGGCTGGTCCCAGCAAGAAGACCGAGCAGAAGAAGAAGGAGAAAGTCATTGAGGTAGGCTAGGCGAACCGGGAAAGCGCCTGTGTATCGGCATCCCGGCTGCCTGCACAGTACAGAGTATTCCTGTGATGTGGACAGACCGAAATCCGATCAGTGATAAATCAACATATGTGTTTGCATCGGCAGGACAAGACCTTCGGACTGAAGAACAAGAAGGGCAACAAGCAGCAAAAGTTCATCCAGCAGGTGCAGAAGCAGGTGCAGGCTGGCGGCCACCATCCGCGGCAGGATGGCGACAAGCGCAAGGAGGAGAAGGAGAAGAAGCTGGCCGACCAGCGTGAGATGGCCATGATCTTCAAGCCGGTGCAGACGCAAAAGGTGGAGAAGGGCACCGATCCCAAGTCGGTGGTGTGCGCCTTCTTCAAGCAGGGAATCTGCACGAAGGGCGACAAGTGCAAGTTCTCGC
>VNJS01018519.1:0-22740 GCA_008042575.1 Drosophila watanabei | reverse complement strand
AGTCGATCTAGCCATGTCCGTCTGTCCGTCCGTTTCTACGCAAACTAGTCCCACAGTTTTGAAGCTAACTGAATGAAACTTTGCAGATAGTCTTCTATATACTCTCACTCGGACATAAGTCGGAACGGCCCAGATCGGACGACTATATCATATAGCTGCCATACAAACGATCCGTGAATTTTTAGAAAAAAATTTTAATTTCACTGTTTTTGAACATATCTTGACCAACTCTCGGTTATGAGCTTTATATATTACTTTAGATTTTAGAATTAAATTTCATAAAAATCGGATGACTATATCATATAGCTGCCATAGGAACGATAGGAAAATTTGTAGAAAAAAGAATTATAACTTTGTCAGTTTTCAACATAATTTCTTTAACTTTTAGATACTAGTATTTCATATTTTTTCAGAATTTTGTTGTAAATTTCATAAGAATCGAACGACTATATCAAATAGCTGCCATACAAACGGTCGGTAAAAAATGTGAAACTGTAAAAAATGTAAAACTGTAAAATTGTATGAATATGAAAGTAATTCATATTAAATTATATTGGGATAGATTAGAATTGATACAATTGAAATCTGCAAAGGTATACAAACTTCGGCGAGCCGAAGTTGGCTTCCTTTCTTGTTTGAGTTTAAAAATGATAAGTCAATTATGGTTTATGGTTAAATTCAGCACTTATTGATTAGATTCCTCAAGTGGAATGTCCTGTAAGAGTCCTGAAATACACAACTACACAATTACAAAATAATGTGTATTAAATTTCTTTTCAAAAATAATATATTAATTAATTTATAATTTTTTTCTTGGGTAGCAGTGACCGTGCCATTGTGGGACAACAATGTTGGTAATACATATATTCGTCTGCCGTCTGTATTGATTTCTGCAAAACCATTACCTTCTTCTTTTAAAATATTTAACTAAACTAATTTATTTCATAACAACTAGAAAGAGGCAATTACCAAAACATGATTTAAAATATAATTATGTAATAAAAACCACCGACTTACTTTTTGGTTTAATCAGCTCATTGTTTGATTTCACGGCTTCCAGGCGTACCTTGCTTCAAGTTAGTTGACCAGAAGTTGATTTTTTTCGGTGCCGCTTGACTTAACAAATAAATTCGAAATTATACGGCAAATGGCTCAGACGAAACGAAGAGGTTTAGAAAGCTCACTCTACAACTGAGTACGATCCCGGGCGGAGAATGTTGCCGATACTCGTGTTCCCAAAATGTTCACGTGTTCTTTTAAAAGGAAATTAAAGGTCCTCTTTTTACATTTCTTTGAACCGAATTGTCTAGGAATCAGAAATACTTTAACAAAATGAGCTCGGACACGGACTGCTTTACATACCGCTGCCGCCGGTCACTGTTGCCAGATTTCGCCAAATCTGGTTCTTTTATTCGATTCATATGTAGTTTTTGGTCGCCACTAAATGACTGATGAAATTTTTTGGCTCGGACTTATTAAGGAAATAAATCGTGTGTTGTGTGTTAGAGCATAAAAAATATAATATAAAGAGTAAATAAAAATATAATAACAAATGATAAAGTTTAGAGAAAAAAAAAAACTATAAAGAATTAACTGCAAGGAAATACTATTATTTATTAATTAATACTTTTATTCGCAATCAATCGATAGAAAAATTCGATTACAGAATTGTGATTGTTTTATTAAATAACAGGATTCTTAAATGTTTGTTAAAATTTCCTGAAACATGCCTTCTGATACACTTTAAATATTTCAAATAATTCAAATTCACATTAGGAATCATTTCGCCAGAACTGTTTCTATTAATTATACCCTAGCAAGGTATTATAATTTCGGTTAGATGCTCGCAATGCAGTGAAGGAGTCATCTCCGACCCTATAAAGTATATATATTCTTGATCACCATCAACAGCCGAGTTGATCTAGCCATGTCCGTTTGTCCTTCTGTCTGTCTGTCCGTTCGTTTCTACGCAAAATAGTCCCTCAATTTTGAATTTATCTGAATAAAACTTTGCTTATAGTCTTCTACTCTTACTCGTACGTAGGTGGGAACAAGCCAGATCGGACAACTATATCTAATATTTACGGATCGGTTGTATGGCAGTACAAAAATATTAGAACTGTTTTTTTAACATATCTTGATCAACTCTCGGTTATGAGCTTTATATATTGTTTTAGATTTTCGGATTGGAACGGTCGGGAAATGTTTAGAAAAAAATTTTAAGTTTGTCAGTTTTCAACATAACTTTTTCAACTTTGAGCAAGCATTCTGTATTATTTCAGAATTTTGTTTTAAATTTCATTAAAATCGGACGACTATATCATAGAGCTGCCATAAAAGCGATCAGTAAATTTGGAGGTAAATTACATTTTACTTTACATGTAAAAATGTTAAAAAATGTGAAACTGTAAAAATAAAATTAATATGAAAGTAATTTATTTTAAATAAGATAGGGTTAGATTATAATTAATGCAATTGAAATTTGCCAGGCTATACAAACTTTGGCGTGCCGAAGTTAGCTTTCTTTTTTATTTTATTTTAATTTCAGTTTAAAATGTCAAGACAGCAGACTAATTTGTGTGACCGGTTATTTAGTTTATTTTTTAGTTTATTTATTAGTTTTTCTTAATTTATTTTTTTATTAACTTCTTTATTATTTCTTTGATTACGTCTGATGTTGTCTATTCTTGTTCGTACATTTTTGGTTTCACAATTATATCGTCTTTTCTTTTCAAACTTCACCAAGTGATCTGCTGTCTCAGAGAAAAAGAGAGCTTAATTCTTCCAATAGTGTGACCAGAACATACTTTTATAAAACGGCCTGCTATATTTGTTTCATACATCTAATTTTCTGCTTAAGATTCATTTTTTTCATAAATAAGTTATATACATAATTTAAACTTAATATGCATTATTGGATTCATGCTCGCTAAGGCTAAGGTAAATGTGAATCCTGGCTTGCTCCTAGCTAGCTTTCCCTATTGATTCAATTCCTCGTCCAGTCAAAGGATGGGGATCCTTTTCAGAATCTACCACTCCTTCTTCCACCACGGGCTGCTAGGCGTGGGAGTGGTAGTAGACAATAGCCATACGTTGCCAGAGCTGTTCGCTTCATCGAACAGAATATTTCTTTAAAAATAACCGCATTAGCTTAGCCATTTTTTTTTTTTTTTTTCAAATGGCTTTAAAATTTTAAGGAACCTTGTGTATGAACCTACCAACAAAACAAGACTAAGATTTTCAGCAAGCATAAATTAGAACAAAAGATACAGATACAAGTTAGAGTATTAAACTCGTGCTACAGTTTTGCTCGTTAATGTACATATATGTACCTGTTTATAAGAATTTGCAAGATTCTCCAAACTCAAGGTGGAGTCGGCTTTGAGTACTATAACATACCGCTCGTTTCGAAAAACAAACACGCATATATTTTTAATATTTATTGTGGACACGCAGGAGAAAGCAACCCCAACTAGCATTTCTTCGTCCATAGTTGTACGCAGCTATGTTTTTAATCGAAACAGAAGAACAAAAGCCTTTGCAAAAATAAAAAAAGTCGATTTTAACTTAATCTACATACTTAATCGACAGAGAATTTCCCAAGGATTAAGAATCTACAATAAAATTAATTTTAGGATTTATTTTGTAGATGATATGAGCATTCAAAGTTGAAAAATATTTCCATTTCGGCATCATAGGAGAAAAAATTAAAAATTGGTCGACTTTCAGGTAGCACTACTCAAAATGTAGATTACCTATCGTCATGTTTTTATCTTTAAACGATAGATACATTCATTACCTATGAAATAAGCTGAAAAAAAAACGACACTTGGGTTTGGGCTTGCACAGGTAAATCGCTATCTTCCAGGTGTCCATTTTTTTCACTTTTTTCTGGCTAAAGTAGTCTATATCTTCTGAAGCCGATGAAAGCCACCGAGTACACTATAACTACGACTTTTGTGGATATTTTTTGGACCAAACTCAACTTTCATCGGCTGCGTCACGCTGCGTCTGCGGAAATGCAACGGCATAAACCAAAGCAACTCAGCGTAAAATATACAAAAATACCAAAATATCTGGTCTTACTTAAGTGCAAAAACGCTTATTAGGGTTAAAATTTTTAATTTGTTCGTTTTTTTGTATTGAAAGAAAAATCTTACATTTTAATTGGTTTTTTAATAATACTAATACAAAAAAGACAAAAAAAATTTTTTTAGGGACAGCCAAAAATTATTTTTTTTAAATTAAAATATTTTTTTTTTTGCATTCAAAATATTTTTATTTAAGCAAATACATAAAAATAAAGATAAAAAATTAAATAAAAAATATTTTTAAAAAATTGTCTTCATAGAAAAAAATCTATTTTTCCACATTGATACCTATCAAAAGTCGAATGGGTGGGCGTGGTACATTATCCAATACATATGTAATTTTCACAACAATTACCTGCCAGTCGCCGTTAAAATTATTTGAGTATCCTATTTGGTTCAAAAGTTATGATTTTTGCAACCAAAAATGAAAAAAGGCGCTACTGTGCGACGTAGGCTGGAAAAACTTCTTTCCGCAGTAGCATTGCTGAATAAAAATGTAACTAGAATACAATGCTGAATTGAGAAAATCATACTTATCACAGTTATGTAAAACTTCTATTGCTAACTTTGAAATCAAGAGATTGCAAGCGTCCCAAGGCATATTTATTTTGTCTGATAGCTTATATTTTTTAGCATCGGTTCGTCGGTTCGCTAGATGGGAAATAGATGTGTCCAAATGCAATTATTTTGCAATATTACTGCTTTTCGAAAACAAAGCCCAAAACACAATATCGGTTCCTACTCTATACTTCCGAAGAACGTTTTTAGTACAACTCTGTGCTATGGTGGCACGGTTCCCATCAAGTGAAGGCGCTTAGAAAATTAAACTCAATAGTCTTGTAACAGACATAAATTTGCTCAAACAAATAATTAAAATAATATTCTCCACGTCAAAAAATTATCAATATTCGAGCCTCCGAAAAGATTTTCCTGTCCTTTTACGTTGTAAAGTAAGTTAAAAATTGCAGGTATAGCTATATTTTTTAATTTATTCGCCGGTATGGTTGTTTATACCCCGTATCTGAAAATCCGCATTTTTACATATATATATTATACTTTTTTTCTGTCTTTTTATTTTTATACCCTTGCACCCTGCAATAATTATATGCAATTATAATTTCAGTCAAAAGTATAAAGTATGTATATTCTTGATGAGCATCAACAGCCGAGTTGATCTAGCTATGTCCGTCTGTCTGTCTGTCCTTCTGTCCTGTCCGTTTCTACGTAATCTAGTCAGTTTTGAAGCTATCTGAAGGAACGAGCCAGATCGGACAACTATATCTTATAGCTACCATACAACCAATTCGTAAATTTGTAGAAAAAAAATTATAACTTCACTGTTTTTTAACATATCTTGATCAACTTGCGGTTAGGAGCTTTATATATTGTTTTAGATTTATGGATTCGATTTTATAAAAATCGGACAACTATATCATAAAGCTGCCATAGGAACGGTCGGAACATTAAAAAAAAAATATTATAACTCTGTCAGTTTTTAACATAACTTTATCTACTTTGAAATACAAGCATTCCATTCTGTTTTAAATTTCATTAAAAGCGGACGACTATATCATATAGCTGCCATACAAACGATCGGTAAATGTGAAGAGAAATTATATTTTACTTTACATGTAAAAAAATTTAAATTGGTAAAATTCAAATGAACATGAAAGTAATTCATTTTATATTAGATAGGGATAGATTATTATTGAACCAATTGCAATCTGCACGGGTATACAAACTTTGGCGTGCCGAAGTCAACTTCTTTTCTTGTTTAAATTTACATTTCAAATCCATTTACGTAAAATCTTTCTGATACATATATAATAGTTCCTCATTGTCCCCACGTAGACGACTGTCCCAAACTCTGCTTAAATGTGTAAAAAAAAATGTAAGTAGTGACCTTTAATTTCGCTGCATTTTATTTATCATTCAAGTGGAAAAGGACAAAAGTCGTTAATTTGTTTATTTAACTGCTCTATAAATACAGTTGCGAGTTTTCAGTGAACAAATTGCATACTAACAACCAACCACCACCAACCGAATGAATAATAATAAAAGGAATAATGTCATCCAAATGTGCGGAAATTCAGTCATTGTTCAATGCTTTTTTCTGTTTCAATTGGAAAAACTCACTCTTTTTGTTGTTTATTAAGACTTGACGCAATTTTTATATGATATACCGACGGGTGTATGACATTTATTCATCACTAAATCGGTTTACTATAATTGGAATTTAAATCGCGTTTATTATAAAAATGTAGACATATATATGGGTCATTCTCTGGAAACTACAACCGCGGCCAAAAAATGAAAAGTTCTCTTAAATTATATTTGTCAACAAAGTAACTTTAGGAAACATTCCAATAGATCAAATTTTAAAGCCTTTATAACGTATTCTAAAAAAAATGTTTAAATATTCACACGCATAAATGCGATTTTTTATTATTTTCATGAAAAACATCATAAGCAAGAAAGGAAGCTAACTTCGGCACGCCGATGTTTGTATACCCTTGCAGATTTCAATTGCATTAATTATAATCTAACCCTATCTAATTTAAAATGAACTACTGTCATATTCATTTTATTTTTACAGTTTTACATTTTTACATTGTTTCATGTAAAGTAAAATGTAATTAACTCCCACGTTTACCGATCGCTTGTATGGCAGCTATATGATATAGTCGTCCGAGTTTAATGAAATTTAAAATTAATTATTTGTACTTTAGCCAGTCGATTTTATTGAATGTCAGATGTTTGGACGTGCAAAAAGCTGCGGCTGTTCAGATAGGCGGGAAGGAGCAGGCGAAAGCTCGTCTAGGGTTTCACTGCCGAACATCTCACGGTGGTTCTGGTGT
Organism: Drosophila watanabei; assembly: GCA_008042575.1. Lineage (NCBI taxonomy): Eukaryota > Metazoa > Arthropoda > Insecta > Diptera > Drosophilidae > Drosophila > Drosophila watanabei. The sequence continues at coordinate 15,791 of VNJS01018519.1, read as the reverse complement.
ATGATCGCTGATCGTGAAGCCAGATTTCTGTTATCATGATAAAAAAATAGCGTATAAAAGTAAACTATTTTTGGTTATATGGCGTGAAGCCCGGCGACAACGATCAATTTTAAGCCGATTATTTTTACGACGGCATAATGTATCATGAACGTTCACCGGAATACACTTGATCACTTTTTACTGATCCATCACTGATCTGTGATCATGCTGTTCTGTTGATTATTGATAAAAATATATATAGATAATATATCGGAATATCAATATTTTTAAAGAATTATATATATATATATATATATATATATAATGTAATTTCGTCTATATCGTATATATTTGATTGATTTAATTTAAATTTTATTAAAATCGGACGACTATATCATATTGAAAATATATATATCCTTTTTCAGTTTTCAACATCTGTTAGATATAAGCATTTTGTATTATTTTTGAATTTTTAATTTCATTTTATTAAAATAACTGCCATAGGAACGAACGGTATATGTAGATGAAAATGTAGATTTGTAAATGTACAATATTAAAAAAAAAATTTATCAAAAACAAATACAGTCGTGGAAAAATTAATAGAAATAACATTCTCCTCTGTAACTTGAAACCGATTGCTAAGTATTAACGATAGTTGTTTGCTTAAAACCAAAAATAAATTGATAACCGATAGTTTAACTTTATTTAGAATTATTTTTTGAGTCGCTTTCGCCTTTACTTTTTGCGATGTCTCAGCTAGAAAAAAAAATGATTGAAACGTGAGCAACTTGCGTCAAATTTTTAGCTTAACCTCTGCTATTTTTTTAGATAAAGCTAAGGGTTTATTAATTCAATGCAAGTTAATGCATAAAATGATACATTTTATACAGATTCGTTTCAAAAAGTGGTCTCTTATATTCAGAATGGGTCGTGGAGTGCATTGTACAGCTGGAAATATAAATACAATAAAAAAACTGGAGAATGAGGGGAAAGCCATAAGAAAAATTTCTCAGATTATGAAGTGCTCAGCAAAAAAAATATTTTTGGCCCTTCATTTCACAGACAAAAAGAAAACTCGATGTAGAAAGCGAGCCACAACCCAAAAGTTTGATGCCTTATTTGTTCGTAAATCGAAATCCTATCATCAGAGGACCTCAAAAATGACATGCAGGCATCAGTTACCAGTCGCACAATTAGAAATATACTGATTGAATATGGTTTAAAGGTACATTTTGCGAGAATAGTGCCATATTAAAAAAAAAAAGTATATTGAAAAAAGACTTACTTTTGCTCATTGCCAACTGAACTGTGAAAACTGGAGAAATGTTTTATGGCCTGATGAAACCAAAATTAATATGTTTGGATCAGACGGTCTATGTTAGACGAAGGAAAAATTCAGCTTTCAATCCGAATCATACCAAAAAAAACAAATAAACATGGCGGAGGAGATTTGATGCTATGGGGATTCCTTTTCTCGTCTGGAGTAGAGCCAATTTTCGAGATAAAGGGAAAAATGTGTGCCCTAGACTATCTCAACATACTTAAGGAGGTTATGCTGCCCTATGCCGAAGATGAAATGAAGTGGCAGTTTATGCAGGATAATGACCCCAAACATTCGTCCAAATTAGTCAAGAGATGAGTCCAGGACACACAGATAAATTTAATGGAGTGGCCCGATCAATCCCCTGACTTAACCCAATTGAACATTTATGGGGCATACTAAAAAAGAGAATTGGGGGCTTTAATCTGGTTGCCTCGTCGGTGCTCTGCTGTTATTAAAGCTAAGGGCTGTACCACTAAATATTGATAAACAAGCTATACAATTGAAAAACAAGAAAGGAAGCTAACTTCGGCACGCCGAAGCTTGTATACCCTTGCAGATTTCAATAGCATTAACTATAATCTTACCCTATCTATTTTAAAATGAATTACTTTCAATTCAATTTTATTTCTAGTTTTACATTTTTTTGCATTTTTACATGTAGAGTAAAATGTAATTTACATCCACATTCACCGATCGTTTGTATGGCAGCTATATGATAAGGTCGTCCGATTTTAATGAAATTTACAACAAAATTCTGAAATAATATAGAATGCTTGTATCTAAAAGAAGAAGAAGTTATGTTGAAAACTAACAAAGTTATAATATTTTTTTCTACAAATTTCCCGACCGTGGCAGCTATATGATATAGTAGTCCTATTTTTATAAAATTAAATCCGAAAATCTAGAATAATATATAAAGCTTATGACCGAGAGTTGATCAAGATATGTTAAAAAATAGTGGAGTTATAATTTTTTTCAACAAATTTACGGATTGTTTGTATGGCAGCTATATGATATTGTCGTCCGATCTGGCCCGTTCCGACTAATGTACGAGTGAGAGTATATAGAAGACTGCCTGCAAAGTTTCAATCAGATCGCTTCAAAACTGAGGGACTAGTTTGTGTAGAAACGGACGGACAGACGGACATGGCTAGATCGACTCGGCTGTTAATGCTGATCAAGAATATATATACTTTATAGGATCGGAGATAACTCGTTCAGTGCGTTGCAAATTTCTGACTGAAATTATAATACCCTGCAAGGCTATAAAAAAGGCGTCAAGTGAATTTAAACGTTTTGTTTCTATTATTTTTTTCCAAGGGAAACAAATATAATTATTTTTTTTTTTAATTAAGCAATTCTATAAAATATTTGTGTTAATTATTAAAATATATACTTAAATATATGTTTAAAAAAAAATAATTCATTTATTATCGGATACGCCTCTTATGAAATAAATGAAACTAACTAAAGCAAAAAGTTTGTTTCTATTATTTTTCCACGACTTTATATATGAATATATATGAAGCTTCCTTTCTTGTTTACTTATTGTTATTAATATTTTTTTCTTGGTTGTTCTCATTTAATAACTCTATTCTAAGAGACTTGCATAATGAATCTGAAACTAAAGAGCCTAAACTATTCTTCCGCTTGTTCCAAGCTGCATGCGAATGCAATCCGTTAGAAGTGAGGAAATCCCATAGCGCAACTCCTTGTGAGCGGCTGGTGCCGACTATTAAATATGTCATATGTGACACCCAAAGCAGCTTGACTGAGAAAAATATATGACAAAGGGTGTTTCTGAAATCTTTAAAGTGCGTCAATTAGAAATGAAATAGAGTGTATCCCCAAATATGTATGTAAATACAAAGGGTGTTTCTGAAATCTTTAAAGTGCGTCAATTAGAAATGAAATAGAGTGTATCCCCAAATATGTATGTAAATACCTGGAATATAATCCATATAAGTATTAATTGAAATAAGAAACTTATTCTTCCAAAATTAAATTTAAAATTACTTTTCAGTTATTTCTGATGACTTGTTTATTTATGGGTCTGGAGTTTTTGCTTAAATGCACTTACCCGCAAAAAAGATAGTTTTCTGAAACTTAGCAGAAAATGATAATACGAAGATGCTAAAAAATTTAAATGGTATTTTTTTTATTATATATATTTATTTTGTCGCTTGGCTAATATTTATTATAATTTAAATTTAATTACATTAAAGAATTCGCATTATAAGTTGATTCCTTGTCAATTAATGTGTACCAAGTTAGGGATATAAATACGTATCTAATTCGGAAATATTTCTGGTAGATTGGTTTAAGATCGTTTTCTTTTTTCATGTGAAAAGATATAGTATATATATACATATAATAACAATATATATATATATATATATATAATATATATATATATTTTGTTATATAAATATACACGAGGGCCACAGAAATAGCTAAGCAGACTCAAGATCACATTTATATGCAATAGAAATTATTTAAAATGCAAACTCATTATAGGACTCCATTTGAATGGATTTTTGAACCTACAAGCTATTTCTGTGGCATGTCCGACATATATATTTCCTTTTATGGCGTTTTTCAGAGTGCTTTATAGAAAGAGATTACCAACTATTAACCTTAGTGAGTTAATGCTTTTTATTCTTATTTTATATCAGTATTAAGTATTTTTCTTTTAATTAATATATACTTAGATTTTGATAAATTTTTAACAATAGAAAATGCAAAAGCCCTTAACTAATCAGTACTATTTGGGTAATAAACGTGTTTTTATTTTTTGTAACAGGCTAAAGTTTCATAAATTATATTTTTAAAATCATTTAAATTTATAAATTCGAATCATATCTTGAATCATTGTAAAGAAATCGTATATTTTAGTGTCGAGTCTTTTTATTTATGTTTGTAGTTGACATTTTTTGTGAGAGTGGTTTGTAATATTTTTGATGTATATATTGATAACGGAATTTTTATTACAAAAGTTTGTTAGCAATATGAAATGCAATTTTTTTAGCTTGTTTTTGCCATTTAATACAATTAAGTAACTAATAAATTTCAGTTTAAAATATAGGAAATAATAAAAAAAAGCTTATTCTTAATTTACATTTTGTGTTTCCTAAAAACGGTGATTTTTCATTAATATATATGTAAGCTTAGGAGACAAGTTAAGGATAAAATTGTATATATACAACGGAAGGAAGTGTTCTTTTTAATATTAGAACTTAACATACGATCAATGATTTTGCCAAGTACTCTTGAAATTTTTTATATACACACCTATCAGGTAAATAAATGGATGTTTGAATACGACTTTGAATTAGAGAGACGTAGTATAGAGAAGTCTGAAATATATCCATAAAATTATCGAGCTCCATATCGTAAAATTTGAAATACCAAAGATTTAAAATATTGATATTGAATATAGTTTTATATAAACAAAAAAATTCAAAAAATTTTTTAAATCTGTAAAAATATTACACTCAATATTTTAAAATTCGATATAACGAAATTTTAAATAGCGATATTATCGAAAAATAGCAGAACAAAGATTTCCGATACATCAAACAGGATATCAATTTATCGGGCATCCCAAAGACAAGGTAAATACATACAACTGTATTATGCATCAACTGAACATTGAGAAGAGTCTTTTGAATACTAAAAACTTGTTTGCAAATAGATACACTTTCCTAATTTAATGCTAATGGTGTGATCATAAAGGTAAAAGTTATTGTAATGTGTACTGAAAATTGTTCGCAATATAATTAGTAATATTCCTTCTTATTGCCGTGCTCGCTAATTTATATATTTTTTATATCTGTATATCACAAGTTTGAAGATAGTTAAGAAATATTGTGGTGATTTTTAATTACTATTTTGTATTGGCATAAATAAGGGACATGGAAATTAACTGCGGTTAGATATAGTTATTTGCCATTACAAAAATTTCTGTAGATTTGAAATCAATTGAAACTATCACAGGGCGGAAAATAAATTCATTGTTAAAAAACCCATTCTTTTGTCGATCTTAGCATTCTTATGGTATTCTATAAGCTTTCCTTTTGTGGATATATTGCGAGAAAATATGAAAATATCGTGCTTATTTTACAGATAAATCAAATTTTAAGTACTGAGCAACATTTCAAATAACGTTAAAAAAACGACATTATCTAAAATTTGCATTTATATTGTTTCAGTATTTAAAAAAAAAAAAGATTTATCGCAACGTTAAACCATCGATATTACCTGTCATTCCTATTTCAATTGAATTTCAAATCTACAAGGCAATTTTTGCGAGAGAGCTAAGCTATATTTAGAATGTAATATATATGATGATTTATCTTTTAGCAGTCGATGCCATTCTCAGTCGCACTGCAACCTTGATTACGAAAAGAGAGAGAGGCGGAGGAGGGGTCAACAACTACCTGTGACGACGATCCATTGGGAGTTATACTATGCTGATCTTCTGCGGAACGAAATCGTAAGAAGCCTTGATCTGCTACAAGCATACTATCCGAAGCACTCGACGTTGTCGTACAGGAATTGGATGAAGCAGAAGCTACCGAAACTGATGAGGCAGTGCGAAGTTTTCCATTATTTTTATTTGAATGCAATAATGGATCGTTTGTATTATTTTTAGCTCCTGAAGAAGCAATTGTTATCATGGATTTATCATTATTTGTGGCATTAGTAGCACAATTCTCCCGATTAGTCACCGTGGTGATGCCATCATTATTTATCAAGTTTGTACACTCGACATTATTACCAGATATTATATCCTCCTCTTCTTCATCATCTTCTTCCTCATCGGAATTGCGATGATCATATGGTAGTTGACGCTCCCTTATAGGTATACTTTTTACTAAATCGGAAGTAGTACCGGATCTGAGATCGGTGTTACGCCCTTTGACTGTCCCTCCTCTCTGGTAATAATGAGCGGTTCTATCTCCCAACGTTTGAGCTCCATTGGTTATCATGCGATGATGGGTTCCTGAGACCATTGATGGTTCTATACCACGTTCTGACGGAACTCCAATTTGACTTAAGGTTCCGCTTTTCCTAACGCCCGTAAAGAAACACCGCTCGTAGGAGTTATAGCTGGGATAACGAGCATTACCTCCATTGGAAGAGGAACAAGAGTTACTTGTAGAGTTTGAGCTACGTCGTTCAGTATGAGGATTTTGACTCGGATTAGAATTTGTATTATCAAAATAATTACGTTCTTGAGTTCCGCCATTGAATTTTCTCCCATTTCCCATTCTATGATCTTGAAAGCTTTCTATATTATTCGCATCCTTGATACTCAATGCCTTTTCCTTATATACCGGCCTCTCGAATATATTAAACTCAAATCTCTTATTATTTTCATGTTCCAAGGGTTCAGAATAGCAAGTTTCTGTAGTATTTCTTTCTGAACTTGCTTGATTTTTTAAATCAAAGTTGGGATTTTCATAGTGATCCATTACCGTATCATTTGTATAACGCATATTTTGGGGCTTATGATGATAGTTCTGAACCTGAGCATGACCATGATGATATTCTGTTAGATTTTGGCTATTCATAGAGCCCGTATCATATGGCCTTTGATACATAGGCTCCTGCAGTTGATACTCAAAAGAACGCCCATTGTTACCAGGATTAGTGGACATAGATCCCGCACCGCCGATAGGGTTTAAGGCATAACTGTCATCGTAGATCAATTTCCCCGTTCTCATGGTGTACGTATGCAAGTTTGTATTTGCATTACATATGGCAGGATAATCGGTATCAAAGACCTCTTGACTCGAGCTCGAAGTGCAGGGTAAAAAGAAATTTGAAACTCCCGCAACATTGCCTACAACATGCTTGTCTCTCGTTGATGTACAACTCACCATACGTACATCATTCGTGCCCACAACACTCTCTGCATTATTTGTTGTTGATTCATTAGCACACAGACTAGTCTTTAGGCCCGTTACCCATGTAATCAACGTTATAATAGCAATTTCTATTAAACGTAGGGAAAACTGATAACCCCATTGTAACCAATCGACGTCAATTATATTCATTTGCCGCGATGATGTGGCAATACATATCGCGCCAAATATCTGAAGAACAGCCATTAAGACGAAGAGCAAAGCTGTCGCAATGGTTATGTGGATAGCATACGATAAGTTTTGATACCCATGAATATAGTTCTGTGATTTACTACGCAAAATCCTCTTTAAAATACGATATAGATATAAGTATAGTAGGCCCAAACTCAAACAAATAAATATGTAAATAATTTGGCAAATCAAAGTCAGGACTCTGGGTGGCGGTGGCAGAATAGCAGCTGATAAAGATGGCGTCAAGCTGGCACCGCCTCCTCCTTGGAAATTCAACTGTCTACGAAAGTAGAGCTGTTGCTGTTGCTGTTGAAAATATAGTAAATGATTCTTTAAAGTATAAGACTCAACGTAGTGCAGGGTTACACAAAGAACAACGTGCACGCCGCAGCCTACAACTACTGTCAAAGGCCTTATTAAAGCTGAATAGCGATTATTTTTGTGATTTAGTGACTTAAGAAATAAAAATAAAATTAAAACCGAGAAGGCTACAGTAAGGAATGTAGAGGGAAGGTTTAGCAGCAACTCGGCTGCAAAAATATTAAACGAACTATGCACATTATAGGCATCAAAGCATAGGAAAAATATACGCAAGGTACAGATTAAAATCAATATAAAATGTATGCAAATAAAGTAGGACTGGGCAAACAAGTGTGTCAATTTGTTAAAAGTCAAAAGTTTGTACAGAGAATAAACTGAGAGAATGGTAAAGAGTACAACGGAGAGATAAATGTGTATATTCCACGCCCACGACCATGTAGTGTGCGCCTTGTCACGGTCGCCCAGATTCGGCATGGCCCCTAGTTCCTTGCCCACTGTTGTCTTGGCAGCGGAATTGGTAGTGGCATAGGATAAGGACGATGTTGCGGAGATAACATCACCAATAGCTGCCGCGGCCGATGGTGTGGTCTGACTTTGATTAGCATTATCGTAATAATCCATTTTACTTTGATTTATATTCGAACTCAACACCGACGCAGAACCATCTTCTGTATTTTCCTCCTGATTTATTCCCTTTCCCTGCTTTTCTATTAAAACTATAGGCGAAGAAGGTGGATTTCGTATGCTAATGATATTGGGTCTTTGGGTCACTTGCTTTAGGAGAACAGCGGGAATGTCTCCATTTTTACCATTGGAACCCAGTATCCTACGTATATTGGGCAAGACTTCTTGACTTTTCTTAAGAATGGGATCATGATCACCTATCTCATCCTGTTGTTGGGAATTTTTCGAGGAACTAGGTGACTTTTTTTCATTCAAAAACTCGTGTGGACGCGCTGGCGTATTTAAGGCTTTTTTCCTATCCATTGTGGTAACACTGTCATCAGTATTATGCGAGCTACTCGATTCTATTAAAGGATTATTTGTATCTAAACTCAAGGGATTAGCATCGTTGTTACCTCCCAATTCCGGTGGTCTTATGGGTATTCTATCCTGACTGGGCATTAAACTAGGCGGTGGTATGGGCCTCCTATTGATACCAATTAAACCCTCATTATTTGTACCTCTTAGAGTGGGTTTATCAGCGAAGGGATTCTGGTATTCCGGCGGCAGCGGTGGCGTGAAAAATGATCGCGATGGTGGCGAGTAAGATGGTATATGATCCCCAGGATACATCGGTATGGTTGGCGGATGACCATGACCTCCTCCATTGTTTGCTTTCTTGTTGAAAAGATTGGGAACTGAAATTTATGTATAAAGGTTATTTATATTCTAATTTTTTTATATTTAAAACTTACTGGATGGATTGGGCGTTGAATTGTAGTGCTGTCTATGGCGATCCCTTTCATGCTGGGCATGTGACGAATGACGATTTGGATTGGGATATGTTGGATTATTGTTACTCTTTAATATATCAGCATTGGGAGCTGATGTTGGCAAGGCGTGATCTCTTTCCAAATCCAATTCATAGTTCTTTTGATGATTGGCACCGGGCAGTTGATGGTGTATTGATAAAGGATACCTAAAAATGATGTAATATAAATTGTAATACGAGAAAACTAGGTATATTTTATTTTCCAAAATTTTGTTACATAACGTTACATGTTACATAACATCAGACTTCACAAAATTAAAGTGACTAAAAGACGAAATTTCTAAAAGTTCGGTAACAATAAAAAAATAAGGCAGGAAGCTTCCTTCGGCATGCCGAAGTTTGTATACCCTTGCAGATTGCAATTTGATCATTAATATTCTATCCATATCTAATAAAAAATGAATTAATTTCATATTCATATTAGTTTAACAGTTTTATTTGTTTAGTGTTACTTTTTTTTGTGTTTTAAATTTTACTCCACATAGCCGCCCGATTATTATGAAAATAAAAACGAATTTTTCAATAATTTAAAATGCTTGTCTCAAAGTATATGCAAGTATGTTTAAAACTGGCAAAATTATATTTTGTTTTCTAAAAATTTCCCCATGGTAGCTATATGATATAGTGGTCCAATTTTTATAAAAATAAATCCGGAATTTTTAAATAGTATATAAGGCTAATAACCGAGAGTAGGTTGATTTATGTTAAAAATTTTTTTTTAATTTTTTTGTTTTTAATTTGAATGATCGTTTCTGTGACACCTATATTATGTTGCTGACCGATTCCGCTCGCTCCGACTTATGTAGTAGTGATAGTATATAGAAGACTATATGCAAAGCGTAGAAACTGACAGATGGACATTGCTAGATCGGATCGTGATGCTGATCAATAATTTATATACTTTATAGGGAAATTTCTTCACTGTGTTGCAAACTTCTAACTAAAATTATAATACATTACAAGGGTATAAACACATATACCCTCCGAAACCGGCTTATTTTTGGCAACATTACGCCCACTCCACTTCATATTAAATTAGTGCTTACCTTTGCGTTGTGAGAAATGGTGTGGCAACTGTAGTTAAACCCAATGAATAACTGGAGTCTGGTATACTTCTTTTAGTTGTAGAGGTTGTGCCATAGGCAACCTTAATTAAAACGGCCGCAACGCTACGTTCAAAATTATTTAGCTTTTCCAAATAATCTTTTTCACCGATTGGAGAATTGGAGTTACCAGCTGATATCATATTATTACTGCCCCCAGTGCTATTGTTAATTCTACCTTGTCCGCTATTCGATTTTGCTTGTGATATTGTTTTATTATTGTTTATGTCATCCAATAATAAGGTCTGTGTTAAAGAAATTTGGCAAGTTGCGATTGAAAGCATAAATAGCAAGAGGGCAGCTTGATGGCGGAGCATTTTTCGTGCCACGATAAAGGTATTTATTTTATATTTATTGGTATTCAAGCGATATTTCTGGTTAGTTAATACTGTCGGTAGGAAAGATACTTGTTGTATGTCCACCTCTTTTTCTATTTCTTTTGTAAATGCATTGCATAGTTTTTTTTCCGGGCCTACAATGTAAATTAAATATGTTAAAGAATTGAAATATTTAAACATTTTTTAATAAACGATTCAATTTAATTCAAAATACATTACCTGTTTGCAAAGAATATCGCTTTTTCACTTTAACTCGAAAGCTTATGTTCGTTGGAGACATGATACCATAATGTTATTTCTCAATCTATTTAATGACTACTTTCCAAATAGATCTTGCAAGTGGATAGATCCTCTGATTAAGTTGACGTTTCGGATGTTAAAAAAAACCACCTGGTAAAAAATAAATAACTAATTAAATAAAAACTAGTTTTATTTATTTTTATATTAAAAAATTAATTATGATTATACTAAATAGATTAAAAAAAAATTCACTTTGTAAAGTGAACATACATATTTATGTTAATGTATCAGTCCATCAATGAACATAGTTATACATTTAAAGGGTATCTTAACTTCTTGACTTTTACTTTAAAAATGTTTTTGCATTACTTTCAGGTAATTCTTCATAATTAACATTTAACTTATATTAACACTATTATATATCAAAATTTTAAATAAACAAACTTATACTTATATACATATATATATATATATATATATATATATATATATATATATATATATATATATATATATATATAAATATATGTAGACAAGATGAACAATAACTGTTCTTATCCATGATTTTATTTTCACAACTTAAACCCTTTTATCTAACTTGCTTGCATCATAATTGCACATATAAAGTATGTAATTCCTTTTGTATACTTAAGCACAAAACACGGAATACGTACATCCATACATACATATGTATGCATTCAGCTGTCTACACATATATAAGCACTGCGGATTTTGTAAGCACTTAAATACAGTGACTTTGATAGTCAACTATAGGGATAACCATCCCCTATTCGAAATGTTGTTGTACGTGGGCATTAAAATCGGTTTACACATTATTTGAATAAAAATACACGATTAGGATCCAGGTTATTATGACGTCTCTGGATTTTTCACTGTGCAACACACACCACACAAAATGGCGGACACATTCAAATCGATCAATTAATCGATGTCACCGATTAAAGTTATCTTGTACATTGCTGGTTAGAAGCTATTTAATAGCAGGGGTATTCTTTTACCTAATCATGAGAAAAAAAAAATTGTTTATAAATTTATTAAAATAAACAACCACTCTCCGTTTTAAGCCTAGTACTAACATAACGAAAATTCGCTGTCACAATTGTGACAGCATAATCGCTATATATTTTGCTCGCTAACCAAAGAATTTAAAGAAAATGCGTTTAAAGCTATTAAACAGCTAGTTTTTGTATACAAACTTTAAAAAGTGAAATAAATACGCTAATATCTATATTTGTTTAATTTTATAAAGTTTGTTTACGGATTGGATATTGTTATACTTATTTTTGATGTTTTCGCCGTTATGGAGTTGAAGGCAAATAACCGTAGGCAAATTAATGGACCGATCACTACCGCCTTTTATTAAATTTAACTTTTCTGCCGCCTAAAATATAATTTGTTAATTTTCCATTTGCTTAAAAAAATTTTTTATTTGAACGGATTTTTCCCCATTTTAATTTCTGAGTTTTTGCCTACAGGATCCACGAAAAACTATGCCCGACTTTGGAATACGTCCAAATTCATTATCGTTGGCTGCGTTCAACAGAACACCATTGTTGTATCTGACGGTGATCGATAGCCGCAGGCGAAACAAATATCGCCTGGTAGTGGGAAGAGGGACAGGCCAAACCGAGCACATATATACGGCAAAGGGGACCGCCATTTGCGTAAATTCGTAGGAGATCAGAGGAAGTAGCAAAACCTCGGGCTCCCATACGTTTTCCGCCGGGTGTTCGGAGGGTCAAAGAAAACAAAAAAATAATTTTTAAAAAAGTCGAAATCTCGGGAGTGGGTTCAGCCAAGTAGACGACCTCATCCATTGAAAAGGAAAAGAAAAAAGGAAGACAAGGGGCATACCAGGGCCCAGGGAAAGAAAGGACCAGGAGGGAACTTCGACCCAAAAGAGGCTTGTAGGAAAAACACGTGAGTCGTGAATGGAAGAAAGAGTAGAGCAGCGATGGGCATAAGATCTAACGGTCTGAGTAGCAGCTCGGCCACACAAAAAATAAAAACAACAACCAGCACCGTCGCGAGTGTGCGAGACCCAAATGCATGCGATTGTTGTTGCAAACTCGGATCGCGGCGATGTGCCCCGCTACCTGCGCCGAATTTCAGTGTCATTGTTTTTGTAAATCGTCACGGATCGCTGAGCGCTAGTACCGACGACGCGAGGACGACTTGCTGGCGCCTCCCAAAAAAGATAACGGTTTGAGCAGCGTGAGCAAATTAAGCCACGGCGTGCCCATCTCTGCAGTAGAGTAATAGAGAAGAACGCTTCACAGGACCCAAACCGCATCCTCGCGGGCGTGGCCAGGGAACATATCCCAAAACCACCCCGGGAGAAACACCCAGTTTTCCAATATTCGCCCAATTTTCGCTCGAGATCTGAACCTGGAACCCGCCGCCGAGCCGGCGGAAGAGAGACCATACCCGAATAGATCTGCAAGTCCAAAAAAAAAATTATTTATTTACTCTATTATTTATTTATGCAAATATTAATTTAATTATTACACTATTTATAATATACTTATTTTTATATATTTTATATTTTATATATTTATTTGTATATATATTCATTTAATTGTTATTTACTATCCAGAGTTCCAGTGCTTATTTATTTTTAAACATTATATTTATATGTCTATGTGTGAGTAATTTATTTATTCATGTAATTGGCTAAAATATTTGCAAAAAACGCACAAATGTCATAATAAAGACAAAATACACTGTCGGGAGCAGCCGCAGAAATCAATTTAAATTAATTTTAAAACCATTTATTGTTTTCTATTTGGTCAGCATTACTGACAACAACAATGTAAACAAAAGCTTGCCAATTATCTATTTTGCATGCGTGGGGAGAAGAATAAGATAAATCGAGATAAGCGAGTGCGCTCGCTGATCTCTCGGACCTGCGCACTCTCATTTACACATTCGCTTTTGATCGTTGGTACGAAGCAGTTCGTTCGCTCTCGTTACAGCAATAAACGCATTTTGAAATCAAAACACATTCTCGGCTTTTCTTTTAACACCGTTCCGGCACCGAATATTACTCTCTCGTTAAACATTCGCAAAAAGGTGGCATAAATTAATGCCTCCTCTTAACATTTGGTGACCCCGACGTGATCGTTAACGTGTGTTAAAGTTAAGCAATTATTAAATATCGTTTTAATAATTCTACGCGCCACTTGCAAGTGTCGCTGCAGGGCCACACACACAAACCCTTTTCGCATCGCTTCGCACGGTATTCGCATGTACCTACATACATACATACACTGTACAGTTAGAATCGGCTGCTGTACAGTCTGAACCTTTTGCATATCGTTGCGTCATAATCCTCGAATTCGGTCTTTGGTTTTCGCTGGCCCTAGTGCGGTGACTTTCGTATACCCTAAACTACGAATAAAAGTTCAAAAATGCCAACCAAACATACAAAAAAGACTGAGCTCGCGCCTCACGCACTAAACGGCGAGGAGTTTTATCGGGCAAAGGCAAATTCTATGGAACGCCAGCTGGCGGCCCTAAATTCATTTTTGACAGAGGCCAAATTCGACGAAAGTGAGTTGCAGGTGCGGTTGGATTTAATCGACTGACTTCGATACAGCTGGAGTCAGACGTGCGCTTAACATTTACCACGGCATATTGTGAGACCAAAGCAAAAATCTGCCGCCATTTTAATAATGAGAAGAGAAAGTCGTTGGCAAATACAACTGAGTTGCATGGCATCCTCTGTGGGCACACAGCCGCATTTAAGTGCAATTCGCGCCCACCAGGTTACCGGAATTTCAGCTTTCGCGATTTGGCGGAGCATACATCGATTGGCCGGATTTCTATGCTATGTTCAACACGGTAGTGGGAAAGAACGAAGATCTAACAAAGGTGGAAAAATTCCAGCATCTTCGTGCATGTTTGGACGTCATAGCACTGGACGCAATTCGCTCGCTGGAGCCCACGGAAGATAATTTGGAATTTTTAACGTCGAGATTTGATAATAAATTATTGAATTTTCAGGCACATGTTCGGTTTTTATTCAAGCTGCCAGGGGTGGAGAACGGATCCGCAAGTAGTCTGCGGCAGTTGAGCGACAAGGCAAATTCTCATTTGCGCGCCCTGGCTACTATGGCCTCTACGAAGGAAATCTTTGACGGCCTCTTAATCCATCTCATCGTTTCAAAACTGGACATCCAGACCCAGGAGAGGTGGGAAGAAGGGTTGCCTTCCAAGGAGCTGCCAAATTGGGACAAATTCTCATCGTTGTTGGACCTTAGATGCCGCATGATGGGAAATTTGGAATACGCTATGGTAAACCAAGCACTTAGCAAACAGGTTGGAAAAATAGCTAACAAATTTTCACGTAGCACCCTTTGTTAAGTCGCGACAATAATTACGACAATAGCAATGATGCATAGTTTGTAGTTCGTCAGTCGCAGCAATGTCATATGAAGCCACAATAAAGTAAAGTTACCAGGTCAAGCGCATATGATATTCTGCTAACGACGAATGAAGTGGAATGGGGCAATGTTCTCATTTCCGCATATTCGATAAGCAGCACAGTAACCTATATTACTCTTTCACACTATATTCTGTACACATCAGCATATTTTTTACCTACTTTTAGCTATAAATAAAGTCTAACAATAAAGTCTGTAATCATCTGCACCTCAAAGGCATTTTACTCAACAAACCTCAACCTCAGTCCACCTAGTTCAAGTGCTAGTTGCGACAACTCAAAGGCAATTAGTTTATGCACTATTTGCCAGGCATCTAAGCCTCCTCACACATACACAAACATTTTTGGTGACCCCGACAGGAAAAGTTCCGTAACTCTTGGGAACATTCCTGATCACAATCAAAAAACCGAAAGGAAAAGTTCCG
>VNJS01018515.1:0-11250 GCA_008042575.1 Drosophila watanabei | reverse complement strand
CTCGCCCCGCGGGAAAAATGCCCCTTCACCTTCCCCTCCCTCTTCTGTTCTCTTTTTTGGCAGCGTGTCAATCTTGCGAGTCAAATGGCGGCACGCATGGCAAAGTTTTCCAGCTATATACACGGCTATATTCAACTCCAGATCCAGCTCCAATTCCTACGTGAAATCCCCGCACGTTTCCGCATTTCCACATTTCCACAATTCCACATTTCTATCCGTACATTTGTCAGAGTCTGGCGCATTTGCATTTGGCTCCGCTCTCCGCCATACACAATTTGTATGCTTAAGTAAGCCCACTGCGTGCATGTTTCTAATGGGCGGCACAAAAGGTTAGGTTACCTGATGCTGAACACGGAAAAAAACACGCTGGAAAAGCGGCTTTCCCTCCCCTGTCTCTGGCCCGCCACTGAAAACTCATTTCGCCTCGGGCGTGACTTTTATAGCACTTTGTTTCCGAGTAGCACGGAACAGCACAGCCCAGTACAGCCGGAGAGAAAACCAGAACCCAAACTTGCTCACAAAAAAAAAAGAAGAAAAACCAAAATAACGAAAAACGAAAATAACACAGAAAACAGAAAAACAAAAAAAAAAAAAGGTTAAAACTTTCAAAAACCAAAGGTTTGAATACCCTTGCCAAGCAAACCGATTGTTGTTATGACAGCTAAGAGACGGGTTTGAGGAAGAGAAATGTAATAAAGCATGTTTTTTTGTGTTTGTTTAAAATAAAAAATTAAATAGATTTCAAGCGTCAAGAAAAGTATAATTAATATAAAATCTTAGGAATTATAATTACTTAACTGATTTTGAAAGATCTTTTTATTTACTTTAGTTTTATTTATTGTATTTTCAGACAGGAGCTTACAATGTAGCGAAGGAGTCATTTCCGATCCTTTAAGTCGTATAAATTCTTGATTACCATTAAAAGTCGAGTCGATCTAGCCATGTACTCAATTTTATCAAAATTTCATCAGAGGTTAAATCGTCAAAAATAATTCAAGTATCACAACATATTTTAATTATTGATATTTTTAATTTACAATGCTGGATTCTTAACATAATAAAAACAAACATAGTTGGCATAGTTATGATTGATTTTCAAGCAAAGGTTTCTTAAGTTCGGTTTCCCAAAAATAGCTTTCTTTCATGTCAATATATATTATTTGTATGGAGTTTCTTGTGCTATTCGCACAATTGATTTTCAAATTTTTAATTTAAAAATTATATCTCAGTTACTAAATCCTTTAAGCTAAGAGTCTATACAAGCCAAGATTCAATTAAGATAATGCAAAGGTACCGCCAAGCATATTAAGCAAACTTTTAGGCAATTATAGCCTTCTAATCAAATCATTATCTTTAAAAACATTAAGGCAATGCTCTACTGTTGAGTTTCTGAAAAAGCAAACACCGCATTTGATAAACCGTGAAAACATTTTCAAAACCCAAAAAACTTTTCATTGAAAAATAAAAACACAGAGACAGAGAAAACTCGAACAAACACTCAAATAAAATGATGAACTCGAGCAATTAACCTCTGTCAGGGTATACAAATGCGAAAATCGTACGAAACAAATGGATTTTGCAAGAGCAGCAAAACGCATTGAAAACTTTTGCCTGTTCTCTGGCAATTCCAAAAATGCCAAAATGCTATACACAGGGACAGACATTTGTGTATGGTGTTATGGCTGATGTTGTTGCCGAACTTATCAACACGCCGATCACTTGCGACAGTTTCCGCTCTGCCTCAGATACTCGCACAGCGACAGGACCTAATTGCCCCGCACCCAGTTACAGCTACAGTTCCATTCCCATTCCCATAACGAACCCTCAACCCCTCTCAACCCAACCCCATTCAAGGTGAGCAATGTAAAAACTTCCTGTGCACTCATTTAGTCCTGCTGAGCTCTTGTTGCCGTTGTTGTCCTTATGTAAGCAACAGCAGCGGCAGCAGCAGCAGCAACAGCGACATCAGCAACACTACGTAGCAGCAGCAGCAGCAGCAGCAGCAACACCGGAGCAACACGCCCCGAACACCGCACCGAACAATACCCAGAATATAAAACGAAATGAAAGGAGAGGAAGGAAAAAAACGGATATAGAAATTCAATACTTTGATTCGTGCCACAAGCAGAGCGAAGGAAGTGCAACCATACAAGGTAACCAAATAGCAGGACAACACGTACTACAGGCACTTGTTGGGAAGTACCATTTACACTGAGACATCAAAGGGAAGTGGGAGAGGTAAATATTCTAAAAATAACATTTCTAAAAGGATATACATATATTTTAATATAGATATGAAGATTCAAACTTTAAAGAAAGATCTATGAGTTACACTACTCAAAAGGTACCATATTCTACTAAGTTATATTATACTTTTTCATATAGAGATGATTTTCTTCAGTGTAGGGCGGTTCGGGGTGCGCTTTTGTGCTGGGTAACAACAAGATTTCCAAACTGCACTGCACTGGAACTTTTCGGGCAACATTGCTGCATTATACTTAGTGGTTTCCACTTGATTGATGCCATCTGTTCGCTACCCAGCAAAAAAAAAAACAGAGTAAAATATAAACTCAACTGGGAACCAGCGAGGGGAAAGTTCCTTTCGATTGCCGCCCAACGCCCAACTATAGAGAACTAACGATCGACAGAAATACGTTTGTAATTGCCGAGCAAGTTACGTAGGAGTTACTTACGTACTAATAACAACAGCACGCAATGTCCTGCGTCCTGTGACTGCGTCCGTTACCGTTGGCCTTTTGGCGTGGGAAAGTTCTGGCGACCTACCGTTGGCTAATTACTGATATATAGATATCCGGCGAGAGTGTAACTATTAACAGTCGGCCCAGGCACTCGCATCCGGTTTAAAGGAGGGTTTTACAGCTGGCAGGAGCAGGAGCGGGAGCAAGGACTCTCTGGGAAAGCTCTTCTCCTCCTTTCACATGTCTGCCAATTATAAGCAACTAAACCGCAGATAAGAGCGGATGCTGAGGCCATATATCCCTGGCCCGCCACCAGACTAACCCCAACATGCCCCCAGCCTCTGTTCCCAGCCTCCGTCGCATCCTCGTCCTCATCCTCGTCCTCGCCCTCATCCTCCCTGGGATGTGCTGTCAAAGCGACGTGACTAAGTGGTGAAAAATGATTTCGTGGCTACGTGTGACTCTACTACTACTCTCTCTGGCCGGGAATGAGCGGGCGTTAAGCGTTCACGGCTTCCTCCGTGGGCTCTTCTCTGGAGAAATGCCGGAGCATCAGAGAACAACTGGTGAGCTTGGGGAACCGGAGAAGCCACAGCCATCGAGAGGGTCACTTGACGAGATACCTCCAGGGGGGGAGGACTGAAAGTAATGGGGGAAGTGCTGAAGGGTGTGGGCATCGTGGACTCCAAGCTGGGAATTGAGTGCATGAGCTGGAAGTGTTGTGCAATCGTCAAAGGATCAACGATGAGTATGGCGATGAGGTTGGCTCGTGAGGGAAATTTATCAAGGCTTCAAGGAAAACGTCCTGTACAGGGGAGAAATGAGATTCAAGACGGGAAGCATCCCCAGGAATAGTTTAACCCTCGAATATGGATATTACCTAGATTCCATCTATGAAAAGAAAAGTCTGTTGACAGGAACTCGCACGCAATGAAGTTATAAAAACCCGTGAGACAATAGCAAAACAAGAAAGGAAACTAGGAGTACAAAAATAACAAAATAAAAAGGATATCTTCCAAGTAATATCTCTATAAAGGTGCTTAATGTTTAAGCTTAAAATAGTTACTTCTTTTATATTGATAAACCCTACAAAATCCAAGCAGAATTTCACTTTTCCCTTGTTTGTTTCATCATTCTTTCACCTCAGGGATTCTATCACTCACAGTATTTCCCCTTTTAAGCCAAGTCGGAAGGATTCCCTTGCATATCTGTCGCCAATCCGAAGAAGGCTTCCTTTATCCTGGCCAAGGAAATACCTCCGCTGTCCTCCTTCTGCTGCCGCGTGTCACGCTGTCTTCGCTGGTGTCTTGCCCCCTTCTCCAATCTCCCTTCTGCGTCTCCTTTCGCACCTCCATCTGCATGAGCACCTCCTGCTCCTTCTGCTTTTCCTTCTCTGTGTCCTGCATCCTTTCGCAGCATCCTTCTACTGCCAGTCTGGCGTCGTTGTCTTGCTGCCAAGTAGCACTCAAAGTGAGTTTGCGACGCATTGCCGCATTGTCGCTACTTCATCAGCAGGAGCTGATGCTGCTGCTGCTGCTGCTGAATCTCCAGCGAAAGCTATGGCTACAGCATCAAGTGCAAGTATCCATGTCCTGGCTGCACTTGTGCAGCATCTCCTCTCCCCCACGTCCCACGTCCCAAGTCATCGCCACCAGCCACCCTTTTCCTACACAGAATGTTGCCAGTTGGCAACTGAGCGTCCGCAGGAAATGAATACGTGTTGAATATTTGTCGAGTTGAAGCACAAGGACATGTAGGATAACATAAAGGATGGGCTTGCCACATCACTCTCACTCCCCGCCCACTCTCCGGATTCTGCTGCTGCTGCTGCCAGCACCCAGTAAGCAACATCAACATCTACATACAAGGCAAACAAGCCTGCTCGCAAGGATACATCTGCGGTCAAGATAATGGCTTTAAGAAAGGTTTTGCAGAAGGGCAAATATTCTTAGAGTATCTTTCTTAGTAATTCTAGGAGAAACTAGAATTATTTCTAAAAGAATTTATAAGAAATATATAAACAAAGAAAGGACTTTAATAAAGGTATTTTTAAACTGGGAAGAACATTAACTCGTAAGTCATTTCAACAACTCTTTTGAGACTCTATAATAATAATAATTTATGTAGTATATACTTTTTTAGATTCATCTCTGTTCTTGTGACCACTGCTGTTTCCCAGTGACACGGAGTGTATCCATCTACGTGGATGAGCTCCATGTGTCGCTTAGCCTTGCTGGCCGGGCTAATGCGCAAACCAAATATGATATACTATGCAGGAATGTATATGCTGCGGATATATGTGCGGCGGAGCATCTGCCGCAGATTTGCAAGCGTTTCACAAATGGCAACAACAACAAAGAGCATCAATAGGACGAAACAGCAACAGCAGCAGCAGCATCAGCATCCCATCAGCAACAAGCTGCAAGGACCAAGAACCAAGGACCAAAACGCCAGCTGCTGCAAATGGCACGCATGAAAATGAAAGGCCCATCGAATGGGCGCGTTCATTGAGAATTTATTTCAATAAGAGAAAAGGGAAAAGAGCGAGATAGAGAACGGAGAAATCATAGAGAATTATGTAGTGGGGGGTCGGGGGTAAAGGATCTGGGGAGAGGCAGCAGCAGCAGCACTAAAGGCCATCGGAAACTATAATCACGTATGTGCATATGGCCAAAGGCAACACGAGACTGGATGCCAGGATGCTCGTATCAGCGCTAAGTGCTCTTGTTGCATGCTGCACAAGTAATTAAGATTAGTGACTCAATATGCACACAAACACACACGCACACACACGTTGTTAGTGTGTACGTATACGTCTAAGGACACGATTCCTCAGACAAACAACTTAACTTGTTTCTTTGCCATCCTGCTCGCTTTGTTTTAGCTGCACTCGGCGAAAACTTGACAGGATATATGCAGTACCCCAGGGCAGTCGTCAAAATTAAACTTAAATAAAATCCTTTAACCTCTCTATCTTTACCTAATCGTATATATTCCAGCAGAAGTCGTAGGTATACATTTCAAAGAAAATTAAGGAATTAATAATTAAATTCTTTAGAATTTATTCCCAGAAGGGTAATCCATCCCCCAGTTTATTTTCCTTACACCAAGGACTTTCTATTTTCTCAATTGCAGTGCACTGAAGTACTTGGCTTTAATTTCTATCTCCTCTAAGTAATGTGTATCTTCACATGGCTTCCCTTGCACTTGGCATTACCAATTTACACAACACAGATTTGCCGAAAGCAGCTTCCTTTGTCTGGAGAGTGTTGCCTGTGTGTAATTCCCACAAATTGAAGAATCAACTCGGTTCCCTGATTGATGCCTAACCCTCCGCAGTTTTGACTTCTCAGGGGGTTTAATTGAATCAACTGCTGCTGCTGCTCCTGCTTTTCCTGCTAACAAAAAAAAAGGGAAATGCATCAGCAGGCTGAAATATTCAAAGTATTCCTTGTATTCCCTATATATTCCTGAACGGCTGTCTGTCTGAAAGCCATTAGTTTATGGATGGCAAACAAAACAAATGCCGGAGGGCGCTAACCTAAGCCCAAAACCTAGGGATCTGATCCCTATCCCATCCCATCCCCATCCCTATACGAGTCCTTATCCCAGTCCCGAATTGAAATTCAAGATCTGGGCGCTGCAGAAACCAGAACCTAGGAGCCAGGACCTTGAAACCATAAAGCAGAGCAGCAGCGGGGTCAGGAATCAGGAATCAGCTGCTGCTGCTGCTGCTGCTGTTGCATCGGAAAATGCAGAGGAAAATGAGAAACGGAATAATGCCAATGTGGACAGCTGTCGGAAAATTGTTGAAAGGCGAGTGAAAAGCGGTCGAGTCTCTCTCTGTCTCACTCTATATGGGGTTCATAGAGCAGCCTTGGGCTGCTTTTTACAGGGGTTTTTGGTCCTGGCATCACCAATCATTATTATTATGCTCGATGCAGTTTCAGGCACTGTGAGAAAAATATAGAAAACGATTAGAAAGACATAATATTTAATTATTAACTTATAATACTGGATAGCATACAGAAAAAATAATAAAGAAAATATTTAAAATATGTTGTTACATGTTTTCCGCTTTATATCTAGGAAACAACTAAAGAAGAAATATTTTTTATGGTTTTTTAACCTGTATAATAAAAGTACTTCCTTTTTCCAATATCATTCTTTTGTTATCTCTTAAAATCGATTTCGTTCAGTGTGTTTGTTTATGTAGATCATCAAATGATGTCCCGTCTGCAGATCGCTGGGCGAGTCCTTGTCCTCTTTATTTTATTTCTTTTTTGTTTTTTCTTTTTTTTTTTGTTGCCTGCCCAGGTAGAAACCCTGGACCGCACCTCAACTTTCGGGCTAGGGTTCGTGCCCTGCCCCTACCCCTGCCCCTGCCTCCGATTTGTTCACATGTGAGCAGGAGAGAGGTCTTTGAACCCGGGTTTTCGTCTAACGATTTGTGGGTTTCATTCGCTTTGTTGGCCGACTGCAACAGCTGCCACTTCTGGGGGAAGGAGACAGGACTGAGGAATCCCTATACCGATCCCTATACCTATATTCCCAAGAGATTTCCCCGCCTTCCGCTATATGGTATTTTTTAATTCGTCCGAAAGTCCAAACAAATGTAATTAAAAATACAAAGTTTCGAATTACCGGAATGGTAACTCGTAACTGGAACTGGACACACGCTCCGAGTCCAGTTGAGCTCTCGCTCCGTTTTGGGGAAGCCTCGCAAGTGAGTCCTTGTTGTCCATATCCTGTTGCCGGATATGCTAATAAGTTGGCCCATCAAAACTGGGCAAAGTGCAATTTCGGGGCGGCGATGACGTAAAATCGCCTTTATTCCATTGCCTGTTGTTATTGTCCTTTTTTATTTGTTGTTCTTGTTGTTGCTTGTTACCTGTTTGCTGCCCGTTTGTTTCTATGCAGAGAGACGCCAAATGCCAAAAAAGGGGGTGGTGGCGGTGCCACAGGGTGGAAATGCGGTGCCGTGTTGCTCTGCTAATGATGATGATGATGATGATGAGGACGACGATGGGGTGGAATGCTCGCCAAAGCCATTCGAAAAGGAGTAACAATGAAATTACAGCAGGAACAGGAATAAATAGCATTTGGGAAAAACTCGACAGCGCCAGGACGCAAAAGGATACACCGAAAACTCAACGCGAACCCGAGACCGAAACTCAAACTCAGACTCAGAATCACAGACAGACATCGCGAATACAATAAAGATGAAAGAGAAGTCAATTGCGGAGCCATCGAAGCGTGAATACTCTTTGTCGGCGCAAACTGATTGGTTTATGGTGCCATAAACTACACGATTCATATGCCAAAAGCGACAAAGGATCCGCACGGATTCCGATTCCGATTCCGATTCCTATTCCGATTCCGTTCCGAGGTCTCATCAAAAGGAAGCTTTATAAATTACATGTTGCTCGGTTTTTCCGCTTTCCACATACGTATTTACCTCGATTGTTTCAGTTCCTCTATTGTCTGGGTCTTTAGCACAACTTTGGGGTTAATCCTTGGCACATATGTCTGCGAATCAATGGTGTTTAAGGATATCACTTATCGGGATAACGGAAATCAAATCGTGGAAAGTACAAAAATGCCATAAAAGTGTGTTATTTTTTTATTAAATTGTTGTGAAAATATGTTGAATGCTTGAAAAGTTACAGAATTGTAAGATGAATTTAAAGTATATGGAAATTGAAGAGATAATGAATTTTAAAATAGGTTTTTACCTAAATAATTTTCTTTATTTTACTATTTAATTTACATTTTTAACTTAATTCTAAACCAATTTTAAAATATTATTTATATAATGACTAACCCAGAGTGAAAATACTTTGAATTTGTAATTATTTTAAAAAGTGTTTGAAAAGCAAAGGTTATTTTTCAATTTTAAAACTAGAAAAGGAATAAAAAATGTTTCTCTTATGGTAAAATATTTTTAAATAATATTTTTAATAATTTATGAAATGTTGTAAACAGAAATATAATACCTTTCTCGAAATATGTAGTTAAATTTAATATAATATTTTCAAATTATCAAGAATATAAGCTCCCCAAGGGCATAAACCCAACATCAACCTATTTCAGCTCTCTGCTAAATGTAATTGCTCGTGTAAATATAGACATCGCATAATTTTTCAAGCTTCTGCAGCAAGAGTTCTCCATCATACCCTCTCCTATAGGGCATGCATAATATACCATTCCGAATCAGACCCAGACTCAGTCTGGTACTCTCGTGCTGCTGCCACTTTAATACATCATTGAATGGAAAACGGAATGAGCATGCCAGACACCTGGCTCACTTGGGTCCTGTACCTTTGTGAATTTTTACCTCGCAACTCTCATACCCCCGGGCCTCAGACTCTGGCTCTGGCTATGGGTCTGGGTCTGCCTTTGGCTCGCTTTTCCCTTTGGCTTCGCCTTGTTTTGGGTGCAGGCAGCAGCAGCAGCAGTAGTTTGCCGCAGGACTGGCAGGGAAGGAAAAAGGAACGAGGAAGGAGGAAAGGATCAACAGTTTCTGGTTATAGTTCGGCTACAGCTGCCGCCGTCACTTCCGTGCCACGCGAGCGTCACACTTCAGGCGACCCCGAGCGAGCGAGCAAACGAGCGAAAGGGATGCCGAATCGCTTTATATACAGTGTTCCTTCCTAAAGGATATCAATTTGTTATAAAAACATCTGTGTTTTAAGTAAAGTAATAGAATCAGTAGATAAACAAACCTTTTTTGAGGCCAAGAAAACTTTTAATTATTATATCCTTGCAGGGTATTAGTTATAAGCCTGAAACGAAGTAATGGATTCCTTTCCGACCCTATAAATCATATATATTCTCAATCAGCATTACAAGCCGAGTCGATCTAGGGATTGTTCTTAATTTGGTCGAAATTTTATAAATTGTCAAAATTGACGAAACTTAAATTTAAGAGCCATAGTAGCTAAGACCTTCGGCTCATTTTAATATTTTTAAAATTCATGTAAGGTGTATTTCTTGTATGAAAATATTATAAAAGTAGCAGCACATTTTGCTTTAAATTTAGACATTTTATTTATGTTTTTCAACCAATCTTTCAGCGTATAATTTTTTATCCATTCTTTGCAGAAATATATATATTTATAGCTCTAAAATATTTTTCAAACATTGAAATAAATGAAATTTCTCAGCCTAAAAATCAAACATAGCTGCTATTTATTGGTATTCTGTTTTTCTTCTATATTTACTGTATTCCCTTTTAAAGAACTTTCACTGTAACTAGAGACTGGGAGCAGTTATAGCCAAAGTTTCGGGGCAACTCGCTATGCAACGACGATGCCAAATAGCCCCTGGCAAGCTGACAAGCCAAATGGCGACTGCAAGTGGGGTGCGGACTATTTATCCCTTTGGTGGGTGGGCGTATATATCACCCACTGAGCCGAACAAGAGAATAAATAAAAAACAGCCAAAACAGCTGGGCCAGCTGCAGCACTTGTAGAGCATTTCCTGTTGGGGGTCCTGCTAGCATAGCTCCTGCTCCTGGCTGCAACTCCTGCTGCTTTTTGCACGCTCGCAAACGCGCTCAACTGAATCCCCGCAACTGGGCTGCGGTGCACCTTGGGCTGGTAGCAGCACTCGGACTGACACCCCCTCTCTCAAAACTAAATAAACTAACAAATTTAAAGTACCATTAATATAACGAAGCTTGAAATACCCTTTTTGGTTAAGAAACAAACTAGGAAAGTAGTTATTAAATCAGATAAACTCGCAGAAAAGATTTTGTTGGAGCCACAAAATATATATCTAAGGGTTCTTAGCCGATTTAGATTTTTAATTAAAAATAAATATAATATAAAATGTACTCATTTTTTTCAAACAAATGACTCAAGACCTCAATTAAAAATTTTCAAATACAAGCACATATCATTAAATACCTTAAATTCAGGTACTAACGGACACAACCGATCAAGTAGCGGCAATGGTCGAACTATAATTCCCGAAATGTGTCAGAAACACCACCCCTTGAACGCTGGCAAGCCCTTAAGTCCATTTGAAATACCTCCTTGCAGGGTATAGAGCACGGAATAAACAAAAACTAATAGCACCCAAACTTAGAACACACCGCATACACACTCGGAGCTCGTAAAACACGAAACAGGAAAGGCTGTCGCTGCATTAACCATATTGTCCTTGTTCCAGGTGAGCGCGCCCCATGCCGCCCAGTCTTCAGTCCGTCGTCGTCCTTTGCCGGCTGCATAATTTGGTATACGCTTTTCCTCCGCCAAACAAAACCATTCCATATTCTATATTTTCCTGTCGTGACGCGTGGCCAAGTTCCGATTCGCTAGCCAAAGCCCCGGCCATATGCCGCCGAGCTTGAATCGCCTCACTGCCTCACCATCTGCACTTCCAGATCGAGGCTCGGCTTGGCTCCGAGGGAGTGTGTGCGCGTGGCCAGCGGCGATCGAGGTTCTACCTCCGCCTTCTTCCTTCCTGAAGGATATACGGCGTGGAGGTGGAGGTGGAGTGCCGGCTAACGAAGCGCAACAATTTCGTCGTGGGCCGCACAAAGCGC
>VNJS01018508.1:0-18284 GCA_008042575.1 Drosophila watanabei | reverse complement strand
GGCATAGCCGTCCCAGAGCTTATGGCTGTCATTACCCGAAATCCATTTGCAGACCCCCGGGGCGCAGAGGGAAGGGAGTACCGGGAGGAGGGAAGGGGCACAGATCTCTTTCGCATTGTAATAATACGGCACTCAGCCCCAGACCCGACCACATACTTTTCGACCCATCCTTCGCATGTATCCGATTGCAGTCCATAACAGCTGGAAGCACGTAAATCTCATTGTTTCGATGCGTTTTGCATGCGTTTGAAGTGTCTGGTTGTCGATTCCGATTTCGATTTCAATACCGGCGTCTGTCCGGATTCCCTGCCAACCCCATCCCCTGTCTGTACTGGCCATATTTTTCCCCTTTCCCCAAGGAGAGGAGGCTGCAGTTGATAGTCTGTCTGTTCATGAAGAGTTACTATACTTGTGGTAATGCATAGTCTCATACCCATTGGGTTGGGGAAGTCAAGCTTCTTTTATATTATGGATAATATATTTTTAAATATATTTTCTAGTGAACATTTTTATTGTTTAATTTATATTTTTTATGGTTTTCTGTTAGTAACATTTTAAACTACTAAAAACTACATAAATATTAGCCTTCTTTTTGCCTATTATCTAATGGGCATTCCCTTAGTCGTTTCTTTCTTACTCTGCACCTTCCTTATTTGATTTTTTTAACTGACAAATACATCACAAGAGCTGGCGGGGGGTTAAGGCCTGTGGTTTCAGCACCCGGCGACAAAGAGAGAAACAACTCGCCATTCTCCACCGTCCTCAGACCTCAGCCACAGCCTGAGGGCTCTGCAATTGACTTGGACTCGTGGCGCATCAATGAGTGTGGTGTGTGTGTATATTAGGTGTGTGCACTTTGAGAAAGTAAAATCCATCAAGTAATCAAAATAAATGCAAAAATATCAGTTACTAATAAAATAATTTAGGATACTATTTGGCAAATCTATTAAAATAAAACATTTTGTCATTGTTGTGATAATAAGTTATTATGTAATGGAAATATTTTATTAAAGGTACAAATTAATATTGCTTCGAAATCAAACAAAAATATAGGTGTTTGAGCTTATTATATATTCACGAATATATATTATAATATTTATACATATTTTTTTTGCTTAAGAAANATTCTGATATAAATGAAAAAGATAATAAAATAAAATTGGGCCATGTCTGAATCAATTTTATGTGGCATGTCCATGAAGACCTTTTTAATTAAAAACTACATTTTTTAAAACATTTTTTCCTCCATATTTTTTTTGTTTAATAAACTATTGTTATTCTTCTTATATAAATAAAAAAAAAAACAATAAAATATTGGCCATATCTGAATCACTTGCATGTCACAAGTAAATGAAGATAAATCTATTTAATTGAAAACAAAATTTTTTGTCATTTTTCTTAAACATTTTTCCTCGCAGTGTTTCCAATATTTTGCGTGTGCGTGTATGTGTTCGTTGATTTTGTTGTTGTTGCTGGGCTGCGGTTTTGGGTGATTTTTATGATGAGGCCCCCGGGCAACGGAACGCTTGGCTCCGGTTTTGATTGCCCTGCCGGAAACGGTGCTCAGGTTACGATTTAGCAGCGATTTAGCCGAGCATGAAATGGCAACTGCAGCACTTAACCACATAGCAACCGGCGGCAGTGACACCAACGCCACCACCAACATCAACACCAGCACCAACACTAACACCAGAGCACCAGAGCAAACGCCAGATGCCGCCGAGCTTTTATCACCGTTGCGTGTGCGAGTGTTTGTGGTGATTGTTGCTATGCTTTTGCATTCGAATATAATATTTGTGCTCGCAATGTTAACAATTTTCTCTTTCGACCGCTTATCTAATTGCCGGTTTATAAATAGAACGCTAGGGGAACCAGAGCAATTGCCGCCCGAGCGACACACGTCAGGATGGCCGAGCGGTCTAAGGCGCCAGACTCAAGAGCTAATCTCTTGCCCTTCCTACAAGGGTTCGATCGAGCGTTCTGGTCCTCTCTGAGGGCGTGGGTTCGAATCCCACTTCTGACAAAAGTTTTTTTGTTTACTTATTATGCTCACTAAGGTTGTTTTTAAAGTTATTTTGCATATTTCAGCGCTTAAAAGTATATAAATCAAATTAAAGAAAATATTATTAGTTCAGAAAATTAAGGTATGTAAGATCTTCTTAATTATTATGTTTTGAGATTATTTTTAAGGTTTGTAATCAGAAAAAAACATTACAAAGTAAGAAAGTATGCTTTTATTTCAATAAAATCTCGTATTAAATACTCTTAAAAATAGTATAAAAAGTTTATTACACTCATATACATAAATTCTATCCCATCGTCCTCTTATAATTAATCTAGTTTCTTTAAGAAGACAACACCCTCAATCTTGCAACATATCCACTTTAATCACTCTTCTTCCCAGATTCTTCTCGCCTGATTTGCATCAGCTGTCGTTGGATATATCTTTGTAAAACCTTCAATCTGATTCCGCACCTCATAAAACCACCATGTCGCATTATTTCCCCACGCAGCATGTCTGCTGCTAATTAGATTTTCGTTTTTATATATTTTTCTTTATGGTTTTTCCAACACGTGTTCGGGTTCGGGTCTCCTTTCCTCCGCGTTTTTCCTGCCCTTAATTCCCCGCTCCCGCTGGCTGCTTCTGCTGTTGCTGCTGCACTTGAATGCACTTGTCAAAGTCCCGGGCTGTCGCCTACGTGGGTCCGATGCAGTCTCCGGGCCACAGACAACATCGAACAACGGGGGAGTCCGCTGCTGTAAGCCACGCGTGCCACAATAGGCAGGCCCCACTGTCCCCCGGCAGAGTGCCACCTACAGTCGCTTTGATGGCCAACTGGAAACTCGATTTAAATCCAGTGCATATGCAAAGTGTCACGTAATTTCAATTACACAGCTTCAAAGACAGGGACAGATACACAATGAAAAAATATATAAATAAATATACAATAAAATATATATATTTTGTAGAAAAATGTAGTGTATAATTATTAGTTTCCTAAAGTGTTCTTTAACCCTTAATTTCAATCAAATATTAAAGACTTTGTTCCCCTTTTGTAGAATTAGCTTTAAACTTTATTTCCAGTGCAATCGATGCACAGAATTGGAGAAAAAATAGCAATTCTCTTGCTCTGAGATAACAAGTTTTATAAACTAAACCAAGCGACAACTGTGCGTGCCACGCCCCTTTCCACCTCAGCGCCTCAGCTCCTCAGTGCCTGCTGCAAGTCCGGGAAAGTGGGCGCCGTAACGCGTGTTGCATGTCAATCACGAAGTGCACTTGTCAGGGGCAAACAGGGAAGGTGCGGGTACAGAACGTATAAAAGGAGGAGTGCGGAGAAAGAGGGAGAAATAGAGAATCAGAGAAGCGCGGAGAAGGAGAAGCAGCCGAGGGAAGTGACAAAGCCAAAGTCTGACAATGGCCGTGCGGCTTAGTGACCCATAATGCGTTTGCCAAGAGACCAATTGAGTTAGCCCACTTCCTCTGGCTTGGCGCGTTCCCTCTGCGCTCTTCCCCCTCTTCTGGCCCTCTTTTGGCCTTCTTCTGGCCATTCTTCTGGCCCTCTCCCCTCCCCCATTTAACCCTGTAATCTACATCTCGACTGTCGCCTACGCGTTCTATCGTTCTTGAGCCCGAGTTTTTTCCTGTTGCAACGATTGGCCTTGGCTTTTACTCTACACTTTCCCAAGACCATTTCTACTTTTTAAGAAGGAATAGCTTTATAGTCTTCCAAGCTAGCAAATTAGTGGGAGATGTTATTATAAATACTTAAAGTTTTATAAAAAATATTAATTCGAAAAAACCATTTCAATATAGAATAATATACTCTTCAATATAGCTTTCTACTTAGAATGATCGCTCAGATAGAGTATTCAAAATCTCCCTTATAAAAACTAGACATATTTCCTTAATTTTTTTTTGTGAACCACCTGCTGTTACCTCTAATTTTTTCTCTACCTTCCACCTTTTTTTTTCGTGGCGTAAATAATTCGTTGGCGTTACAAATCCGTTTTAAATGCGCCTCTTGTTGCCGTCGTTGTAGGAAAATTGATTTTGTCTCGTTGACCGTGTTTTTGTTGCTGTTAAGTCGCTTGACATATGAACTTCCATTGACGGCCACCACAGTGTAGTACAGTGCCGGCCATAACCGACATGACCAGCGGCAGCAAAAACAGGCGACCGCAAGCCTTTTGTTCCGCTTCCATCGTTCGCTCCGGACATCGTCACACGTGTCCGGACTCTGGGCACATCCAGAGACAGCACAGGGTCAAAACACCTGCCTCGACCACCTCAATTCAAAGGTGATGGATCGGAAGGGACGAGCTTAGGGGTGAGGGGATAGCAGGAGGGACAGCAGGGGCAGCAGGGTGTCCCTTTTGCATTTCAGGGTATTTAGCGGTTTTCACTGCATCATTAATTTTGATGCGCTGATGTTGCTGGAGTGTTGCTGCTCTGCTGTTGATGTTGTCAGTGATGGGCAGAGGTAAGATATATAGTATAACTCTATGAATAGTAGTTTTAGAAGTTTTAAAGATGAGTTTTTGAAATTTTGAAAATTATATTTAAATTTGTCGGTTTTGTTAATTAATTATAAATATAATTATAATCACCTATGCAGACATTCTTTTTAAGCCCTTGCAGGGTTTAATAATTTCAGGAGATTACACCGCAGTGAAAAAGTCATTACCGATCCTATAAGGTACAGAATCAACAGACGAGTTGATCTAGCCATGTTAAAATTATCAAAAATTCGTCAAAATGGTAATTTCAAACATTTATAATTCAACATGGTGATATGATAATCATGCATTTTTGGAATTTATTTTAAGAAGACCTTAATTTTCCTGGTTATATTTTTAGTTACCAAATATCTTTTTGTCATTAATTTATCACATTTATTTAATTTAGTTTAATATCCTCCCATCACTATGTGATGCTGATTTTGTTGCTTGGACTAAAACTCCACTTAACTGAATTGTAGCTGCTGCGGTTTGGGTTGTTGAACTTCTGGCAAGGTTACCAGAGGGAAGTGTTCCAGAGAGAAGTGGCAGTTGGCGAGGGTCACGTCAAGCTTTGTGGCTTATAAAAGATTTTGCAGCAATAAGAGAGGTTTAAGAGTTAGGGAAATGGAATAAATAACTAGAAGATTCTTTTAAATTAACAAATGTAAACAATAAGGCAAAAAGTTGATTCAGAGCTTAAACACAAGAAAAACTTTGCTTATTCCTAAAAAAACTGATTATATGAGTAATACTACAAAATATTTTAATAACACTCCAGTTTGTTCACCCATAACAATTACTCATCAAAAAATTAATAAATAAATTCACTAAAAATCCCTAAATATTTACCCTTTTAGGATCCTATTTTTAGATCCCATTAAACTCAACCTTCAAGGTATTTCCCAATTGAAGGATGCGCCTAATCCCTGAACATGAGCTCTTTTACCCATTCCACTCACTCACCAAATCGCTGACAATTCCATCAATTTGCCAGACACGACTCAGCCATACCATTCAGCCTTTGGAATGAATCAAAGCCAGCCCGCAATCTCGCCTTCGATTCCAATTTTTGCCTTATCACCCGGCACAAAAGGCGGTTCTCTAATTAGCTGCTGACTGGATGGCTCCCAGACGTCCCCCGACCGGTCATACCCACCCGGCTCCCCCAATTCCCGTCTGGCTTTTCCGAGGAGGCGGCATTGGGAAAGGCATGCAATTGGCATGACATTGCCATGTTGAAGCCGGGACAAAGCCCCCAAAACCGAACTGAAAGCCAAGGAGCGATGCAGCGGCACAAGGAGGAGGAGGATGGGACTGGACTATGTGGAATAGTTCACCCGGGAAATAAAGGATAGAGATGGGAAGGTGGAAAAGTGGGGAACCCAGTTGGTGGTGGTGTGGCATGTGGATGCGATGTTGATGCCGGCACGTAATGAGCGCATTACGCACCTTGGACAAGGGGAAAGGCGACAGGAACTGGATGATAACAAGGCTGCCCCAACCACATCCCCTGGCGACGTGCTCAACTCGTATTTTTCACACGTGGAAAAAAAATATATATATTATATACACGTAAAACTATACAGCTTAAAGTCACGTATCAAAGAGATTTTATTCGAATATAAATAATATGCAAACTCTACAATTTTATTGTTTTCATTTCTTAGAAATAATGTTAATTCCACGGTGCAGGACTCCGCCGTCCAACTGGCTCGTTATCCTTGTCACATTATCGCCTTAGCCGAATACCTGGCGCATCTTGAGTGTGTGCCACATTGTTGCAATCAAGTCCAAGTCCCTGTCTATTACCATCTCTTTTTCGTCCAATTGCAGTGACTGTGTCTGCCTCACAACTTGTTGTTGTGCACGCTCCGCTTTTCCGTTTTTCTTTTTTTTTGAGCCTGCGGTGAGGCTAAGGACAATGATCCTGGCGGAGGCCAGGAGGGAAAACTGCCCCAGCCGCCCTCGTTCCACTTACGCCTGTGTGTGCTCAAGTAGCGAAAGGCCTCCGGCATGAAAATCAAGCAGTGCCACATTTGCTATTCATATTTCTGCGGCAATAACTGAGTTGGATTTGTTTTAGTTATAAAAATATTAAGTTATTCTAGAATATTTTTAATTTATTAATAAATAACTATACAAAAAGGTAAGCAATTGAATTACTTTTGTAAATTTGATGTTCCAAAAGAGTATCCTAAGATTTGTTACCCAAAGTTACACTTGATTTCTGGCTTCTTTGGCTTTCAAGAAACCTTTGCTACTTGTCTGCTACTTTGGCGCTATGCCAGCCTCCCAAGGAAGGGGTATTATTTTTTATGTGTTATTCTTTTTTTTTTGCTCCAAGAGTCGAAGGAGGAGGCCAATGGCGTTGCACCAGTTTTAAGGCCACGACAACGCACAGCTGAGCTGCATTTTGCAACATGTTTCGGTTGCGCCGAATGCAATGCCATGCCCCAAGCTGCAGCTCCCCGTTGCACTTGCAGCCTGCCCCATTCCCCGCCCCTGGGCGATCTGGTTTCGGTTTGCGGTCTCTCGAAATCTCGAAATCCGCCGCTCGGCGCTTGACTCTTGCAGGTGTGCTTCACACGACTTGTCAGTGTCAGCGCGAATTTTTTCGCAGGCACTGCGCTCTATTTCTTGCAATTTTTTCTTATATTTTTTTCCTGGCTTAGACAAAGAGTAGCTAACAATTTTTTCTGTGTTTCTGTTTCTGTGTTTGTGGCCATATTTTTGGGTTAAATATTGAAAGAGCTGCGAGGAATTTGCGTGGCCCAGATGGAAGGCAACTGGGAGATTGCAATGCATAGAGGATTACAGAAGCTAACTTGGTGGAAGAAAAAACGCATAACAGTAATGGGAAAAAAAGTGTGTTTTAAATAAAATATTTTAGTAAATTTAGGATTTTTAACTACGTTTAAACTTATCATTAAAAATATTTCAGATGAGTTAGAAGCAAAATTAGAAAAGATTGCTTTATAAAACTTCTTAGAAAGTGTCTGTCTATATTCTCCCATCTTGCAGCACCTGTCCTTAAGTTATAATGTTCTCCCCTAGTACCTTGACCTCTCAACGCCTCACCCGTCGAAGGTCAGCGACCCCTCCCCCGTCGAAACAAGTGTCGCTGCACATGAGATCGCCTTTCTGGTTCGACCCTTCATTTCCTCTGAACGATCTGCATGTGGCTGCAAAGTCAGTCGACCAATTAACTAAACTCCGCCTAATTAAAGAGTTAATCGAGCTTGAAACTGCAGTTGAGAGAGCGCTGCACTCGTTCCACAAATTGTAGTAGTCACGCAGCTGCCTTAATTAGCTGGACTCTCACAGTCAAAAGGCGAAAGTTCCTGGCTCATAAATTTATGTAATTTGACGAAAAACAAAGCACAATGCGAAATTTCTAATGTGAGATAAAAATCGCAAAATCAAAGGAGAGGCCGGGAGTCTATTAATTTGAAATGGCCCGAGATAAATTACTAAATGACTGTCGCTTACGTGTGATCCATCCATCAATGCCATCATTAAGGCAGAGCATTTGACAGGATGGGGAGACGGAGACTGTTTCTCTTTCCGAAAGGGAACTGCAAAGTTCCCAAACTCAATCCCGAACAACAACTCACTTCTGGTTTGGTTTAGAAGACTGAAGATTGGAGACCGGAGACCGAAGACCCCACAGTTTGTCTTTCAGTAACCGGACTGTCGGCGTCTCATTCTCTCGGAATTGGCGGCAACGTCTTCGTCTATGTCATTGGGAGCTAGGAACCTTGTGTATTTCCCTGGGTCTAAACCTCTTGGGGTTCGCTATTTGCTTTGGAAGTGATACCCTGGCAGAAGAAGTTTCAAAAAGCTTAAAAGGTTCTGCTGAAATAGTAATTTCTTTAACCTTCTTCAACTACATATTAGGAATTATCTTAAAGTTTGAATTATTTACAAGCTTAACCTTTATCAAATGTTAGTAGAACTTAATTTATTTGGAACATTACCAAAATTTATTTGTAATTACCAATCTTGACTTGAAGTAGCTAATGGGTCGACCCTGTCCTTCTATATCTTAAAAGTCACCTAGGGTGCTGTCAATAGGCTTCCCTCGCAAAAGGCGAACCGCCGGCACTCAGGCGTGTCCAGGTATTTGTTGTTGATTATGTTGATAAGTGGCCGCCACATATTTTCCAACTGCACTTGTAATAATTTGTTTGCCATTCCGCCGCTCTGCCTGGGTGTAATCAATGCCGCTGTAAATCCCGGGGACAGACCAGAGACCTGGCATTCCTTTGGACAGAAAAAATGTGCCTCTGTGGGAGCTGGGAGCTCCCTTTCCGTCACCCGACTTCCTGGAATCGTCCCTCAACTTCTGGCGTGCGGGTTTATCTTTTTGATTTCGTTTCGTTACTTTTGGTATTTTAATGAGTTTTCAGCATTAAAAAAAAAATATATATATCTATAAAACACAGAGGCGAAAGGTCTGCTCACATCAAAAGTTTATGAAGCGGTTGCTATTAGCAGCATTCCCATCCGAACTTTGATGTGAATCGAGCTGAGCTGAACGCACGTGTGCTTCGAGATTGCCAATATCTATTGATATTCTACGCTCTCGATTTTGGTCAAAGACAATGGCCAAATATGCAGATATGTTAATGAAGCATAAGTCCAGGGAAACTATGCAGAAAGTTTAGGTAATACACAAAGGTCCAAGACCAGTTGACTGAAACGAAAATTAAATTATTGGGAAAAGCAAGAGCTAGTTGTAAGAAATTTCAATAAAAGGGACAGCCTTTTAAGTTACTTGGAAAAGGTTCTAAGAAATAGAAAGGATATTTATTGCCTGGGAATTATTAATTCTCAGGGAATACAAAGAACCAAATCAATCTTTACTTTACTTGCCTTCATATCAAATATTTATAATAATGGAGTGATGAGCATTAAGGTATATTTTATGGGATAATGGATATGGATGTTATCCCTTATTTATTATATTTATATCACATTCTGTAAAAAGATAAATATACAAAGAGATTAAGATCAAACAAGACCTTCTTTTCTAGAGACTGAAAGAGTTTGTAAATTAATATATTATTTACATATGCTATTTCCCTAAAAGAAAAGTTTCTGCCACATCTCCTTGAAGCCTTTCCACTTTCTATCAGTTGGGAATTTTTTTTTGTGCCGCTTTAAAGGCAACATTGAAATTTGCAATTTCCATTGAACCGCATTAAAAATTCGCCATACCATCGAGAGACTGACCCACCCAGAAAAGTGGAATGATTCCCTCCACTGCAGACCAACTTTCGCCGGGCCTAGATTCGAGCGACATTCAACATTCAACTGCGAACATTCACCCAGGGAAAGGGCGGCTTTGATTGCAATTATTTTTGTACGCTCCCCGGCTCTTTCACTTTCCAAAAGACAAAAAGCCGAAAAAGCAATAGAAAAAAAAGAAAAAAGAATTTGGCATAATTTAGTCGCTTTGCCATTTAAATGGAGCACAAGTGTAACTAATCTCCCGGCGACATCCACTCGGTCTGCTCTTTTTTCTCGGTGCCTTTCACAAACAAAAAACCGAAAAAGCCAAAAGAAACCTGAATGGAGTACGTGGCCAAAAAGACTCCAGTGAGCCGAGGTTTTTTTTTTGCCTCCTTTTCTAGGTTAGCCACATGGACGGACTATGTGGAGAGGGGATAAGGAAGGTGGGCAGGAGTGGACAAGAGTGGGCTGGAGTGGGCTGGAGTGGGCAGGTGGGAAAGGCACCTGCGGCCAACAACCAGGCCAACAGAAATATGCCAAAAGCGTTGACATTTCGTGCGGTTCCATTGCAATTAGAAGCTGTTAGAGCCAACCCAGTGAACTTCGATCCGAGATGAAACTGAGACTGCACTGGGGGAAAATTGTACTACAAGGTTTTACAAAACAAATATTTGTTGTAGAAGAAACCAAACATCTTTACTTTTGGTTAAATAAAAGCTTAGAAATCTTTTAGCAAACTTAAGCTTAAAACACAATCTTTTTTCACTTAGAGAGACTAATGTATTTTTTCCCGTTGGCCTTCGATTTTAGCCCAGTTCCTTTAAATTGATTTGCCATGTAGGTGAGCAAATAAAAGCTGGCCAAAATTGAATTAAATATTAGTTTAGACCACAGACCAAAGGCCGGTCGTTCACATACATGGAAGCCGATGCTGCTGCTGCTGCTAGCTAACATTTAAATTTCTTATAAACAAATCTTTTCCATTATCTGGGTAGTTTTGAGAGGAGGGGCACGTGCGGCACACACGTGCCTCCTCTGGGTCAACGGAGGTCGAAGTCGGGCCATCCATAAAGGCTTCGCTGGCTTTTAAAGAGGCCAAGCTTGCCAGAGAGTGCATATCAAACTATTAAAAACTTTGACCCAAATAGAATAAAAACAGAAAATTTACTTAGACCAGGAAAGTTGAAATCCTTAAGATGCCGAAGACTTAGATACTCTTTTAGAGGAGTTGCTTATTTATATATATACCTTTAAATTAAATATAAATATTTTATACATACTTATAAAAATAACTGTAATTGATTTTAAGTTCACAGCAAGTCATATAAAATATCTAATTTTATTATTTAATTGTATATATTTTATATATTTTATAAACTAAAAGTATTTCCCTTGGAAACTCTGCTAGTCGGAAGTATAGAGAATTCCAGCGAAGGGCCACTCACCTCGTTCCACCTCTGAAGGTTCCCCCAATCTGTTAACAGCTTCCACGACGCAGTAACTCTGGCTCTTCCCTGCCAAAGTTGAGCGCAAAAAGTTATGATTTAGAAATTAAAGTTTGCATAGTAAAGCATACATACATTTTTTTCTTTTGTTCCTAATAGTTTCACATGGGAAAGTTTTCACCTTGTTGGAAGGAGGACTAGGGCAGGTGTGTGTGTGTGTGTGTGAGCTGGCTGCCATGAAAAAAAAGAAGCTGGCTAATGACAAAAGTATAAAGATTGTCGGGTTGTTCTGGCTAATCCATATGGAATGCACTCGACGCCAGAACAGGAACACATAAAAGTTGAGTACAAGTTGCAAATCGTTAACTTTTTTGAGAAGCAGGTGGCACTGTCTGTTGTCTTTGTACCTGTCCTTTGTCCTTGTACCATTGAAACAAGGTACACAATTTACAGCACTAAAAATTAAGTTGATGATCAATGTAGAAATTAAATTCAATTTTAAATAAATTGTTGTTTAAATACAAATTAATTTGATTATTCTTGCTTATTTACTCATTATCTTATTTATTGTTTAAACAGTTTATTTTCTGTTAGTAAACAGTTCCTAAATATTTACTTTTTTTATTTGTTATTTACAAACATAGAAGCTTTTACTTTAGTGACTAAAAAAATCCCATTAAGTTGCCAGTTTTTGGTCAAGCCCCCGAAAATAATGGCAACGAAAGCCACTTGACATTAAAACAATTGTGAATGCATTTGGACTCCATTTCAATGCCAAAATTAATATGCTTCCATAAACTACATGAATGGGGCGGACTGTGCACTATATTTCCGTTGGCACACAATTTTACACTGGAAAAAATGAACAGCATACCCAATTGATTCAAAATTTCTGCTTTTGAAATAGAAAACTTAAACCTTTTTAAAAAAGTAGCAAAAGACAAAAGAATATTTTAGTTCTCTTAAACTTTATTTATTTTTAAGAATTAATATAATATCAAAATTTTTATAAATACATTTTTCTCAGTGCTTGGCCAGAAGAAGCTTGCTGGATCCATCGGGCAACCACAGGAGAATATTCCCCAGGTGAAAGTATGTGAAAGCATGCCATAAATCGTTCGCCTTGTTGTGGGGTGTGTATGGGGTATGTGTGTGTAGTGTGTGTGTGTTGGGGGATGCTGTAATAGTATGCGAGGCTGGGGGCGGGTGTGAGATAGTGTTACGGCGGGGCGTGGCGGCACTCGTCCTGGCTACAAGCGATTAGAATTGATGTGGGTTACTAAGCAAACATGAAAGGCTATTACGTTAAGCGTTGCGTTACGTTGTGTGCTATGTTGTGTTACGTTAAAAGCGAAAAGCGAGAAGCTCCAAAAATCCCAAAAAGATATCGCATCACTTTTGGGTCGCACCTTTGTCAAAGCCTAATTAAATATTTTGTCAGGTGACAGTCGTTGGACAGGAGTTACGCTCAGCCTCAAATCTGGTTGAGGATTCAAATATTGATTGATTGCTAAGGGCTATGGTAAGGTGGATTTTCATAACCTAATTTTGAATTTAAATTAAAATTATTTTTAAAAGAACTTCAGTAAGTTTAAGCTGTTTTTGTAAATTTAAAGAGTCTAAAATTAGACTTAAATAATACATTTTGTGCCTTACATTTAGTGATAACTTAATTACAAAAAATTTAACGATTAAAAACTTCATTAAAAAAATCATCAAACTTAATTTTTAATTAGATTTTATCCTCTTTTACCCTTTTTTTAAACCCTTCCTTTACCGTTCCCACCTTCAACATATTTTGTATCTCTTTGAATTAGATTTGTTTGCCAAAATATCTTAATAACTCAAACCATATTCCTTAGATATATATATACACATAATCTCACGGCCAAAAAATCCCTTTCCTTCACCCGGCTTTTACCACAAAAAAAAAGGAAAATAATATTAATTACACATTATTAATTTGCCAGCTTTGGGACGTTGGGCCGATGAACACGAAGGATATGAAAAATGATTTGTTTCCTCAGTTTTCCCGGCAAAGTGGTTCAGATATTATTTAAATGAATTGTTTTTAGCCACAAACAACAACAAAAAGCACTTCTTTTTTGTGCGTGCGAAAAAAGCAAAAAAAACTTGTATTTCTGCGTGGGCGCACAATATTCCGATGGGTTACAGCATCAGAGATTCGGTGGCAACTCCTCTCTTTTTTTCCCGATCTGACCGGAGGCCTATCTCGATTATTGTTTAATACGCTGTCATTAATCAATTTGTTTGCCATTGTTTGGGGCAGTTGGAGAGAGAGAGAGCGTGTGCTTGTGTGTCTTTTTGCCTGGCCAAATTAATTATGGCCCCAAACTCGGTTCTGGCCCGATAAGCAACGGCAGCAAACAACAAAATCAGGGGAATGAATGAAAACCAGTGCAGAATAGTGACAAATTTTTTTGGCCAGCATAATAAATGACTTTGTTTTTGCGGCCTGTCCATTGAAAATAATTGATTATGCCAAACCCAAAACTAGGTGAAAAGAGGTGAATGATGGGAGCCAGGCTTTCCACTTCAAGGTCACAACAGATGACTATTTTGTATATATTTCAGGGGTTATTTTAATCTGGGGACTTACTAAATAAGACAATGAGTAAATTACTGAAAATATTGGTGATTTATCATGGTAATTAGCTGATATTTTCCGCTGGATAGGAAACTACCCCTGCGATGAAATCTTTGAATATCTGATTTTTAAGATTTCTATGTCAATGTGTAAACTGTAAAGGGAAATGCCTAAAACAAGCAAGAAATCGGAGTTATTGGAGTTATTTATAAGGAATTGCTTTTAGTACTAGCTTTACTTCTGTATAATTCATAAATATAATGGTAAGAAAGTTTTGTTATAAATTAAAGCTTAATAAGTATTTCAGATGAAACCAGTGGCAAACTGGAAGAAAATTAATAATAAGAAAATAAAAATCATGAAAACTAAAAAAAGAATAAGCAAAAAAGAAGATGATCAACTATAAAGAATCATAAATGCCAAACGCAAGTAAAATCTTCCCTACACTATTGTAAATGTTGCTACTTTAAAGCAACAGTAAACAATATTTCACTCAAATAAAAATTTTAATTTAAAATATTATGAAATAAAATTTCTACAATTTAAGATAAATTTAACTTGAATATAACCACGAGCAAGACAACAACGTTCAGTTTTATGATGACAAATTAATATGTTTCCTTAAAATCTAGACTAAAAAAGGAAAGTTTAAAGTTTGTAAAAATAAAATGTCACAAATTAAGAAAATAAAAATAAATCAATATAAAGAAAAATGAAAACATTCGTACTGTTCAGCTGAAAACGGCAGACTGAAATTTTGTTACATTGCCACAAAAATATTGTATTGCAATTACAATTAAGTCAAGGCTGACCTGATCACTTACTTAGTTAAAATATAATTAATACTAATGATTTGATGAATAAATCTAAAAATGTTACTCGTTTAGCATTTTATTTATTTATTATTAAAACTCCTCGTTTAAACTACAATTTTTTAATTGCTGTTTTCGTTTAAAAAAATAAAAAAATCTAAGCAAACATATGACCCTTTCCAATCCAGAGAAAAAGTACTACAAATTTGATTTAATAAACAAACCCTTTTCTAAACTCAACTAAATAAATTTATAAGCATTCAAAAGTTAGTTGCCACAAACAAAGGCAAACATTGCAATATCCAATCATTCCGATAAAAACAATTTCANAAAAAAAAAATGCATATTTATGTTATTCATCATCCATAACCTACGCACTTCTCTGGTTTGCATATTTGAAATGCAAATAT
This sequence comes from Drosophila watanabei, assembly GCA_008042575.1. Classification (NCBI taxonomy): domain Eukaryota; kingdom Metazoa; phylum Arthropoda; class Insecta; order Diptera; family Drosophilidae; genus Drosophila; species Drosophila watanabei. The sequence goes on along the minus strand of VNJS01018508.1, from coordinate 3,271 downwards.
TTACATCTATTAAAAGCGATTTATTTGCGCAATGAATGGACGACGAATGTGAACGGAACCTAACTCAATTAAATGTGCTCGCACCGAAGTGCATCAATTACCCGGAGAGTCCTTGAAAGCCCGGCTCTGTGTTCTGTTTCTTCTTTTAACGGTATTTGCCCGGCTCGTTTGATTTTCACTTACCTCAAATGCACTTGATAAATGCAAACCAGCAGTGGAGGTGAGGTATCCAACAGATACACGAGAGTGCTCGTGCTCAGGCCAAGATATCTTTTTGGCCATTTACAAATTGCTCAATGTCTGTGGCTGTAATAAATTATTTATGTTATTGCGGCGATGTCAATAAAGACACAAGTGCACACAATCAAAAGCGAGACTCCAAGCGGATTGACACCCCGAAGTTGGATCGCAGCAATTACTATATGCCATAACGCCAGCTGGAGGAACAACAACAACAACAAATAACAGCCATAAAGCGCAGCCCAAGTGCAGGTCATAAAAAATGGAAATAACAAAGCACACAAAAAAAAAGAAATCCCATTTGACACCGAAATCAAATTAACATACAAAACTTACATTCCGCATTACAACGAAGCTTTTTGTAACCAAACACAAAAAAAACACACAGAAAATTGAGTTGGATTCGGGTTCACAAAAAAATCAAAAAATCTCTGCTGGACGTCCGAGACCTGTCATATAACACTTGTTTTGGGCATTTTCTTGCCTGCCCAGCAAACACACAGAAATTACTTGTTTTTTTTCCTAGCTTTTAGTTTTATTTTTATAAAAATTCAGCTTGTAGCTTGTGGCTTTGGAAACTGAAAATGCATTCCAACAGGTGTTGGAAATACCTGACATTTAATAGTTCTTATTTAATGGAGATATTTTCATTAATTAAAGCAAAATGGAAAAAGAAATAACTAAATATAAGAACCCATTTTCAATAAAAATTCTCAAATCTCTGAAATATATAAGCAGCCGTTTTCAGATGAAAATTTCATCCCCCATTTTTATTATTTTAAAAATATGTCTTATTTAATAGAAATGAAGTAAGACAAAATTTAAAAGAAAACAGCTAAAATTTGGAATCCATTTTCAATACAGATTGATACTTCCCTGGAAATTATTAGCATTTTTCCATGAAAATTTCATCCCCCATCATATGTACACATGACATTTAAAAGTCAACGTAATGCCAGCATATTAAAACCCCTTCAAGGACCTTCCCCAGTGCCACTCAAACTGTAATTAAAGCCAACGCTGTGCCAGGACTCCTTTTCCTTGAAGCCCAACAATGGAAGTTTAATTCCGAGGCCCAGGGCATACAATCATATTCTTTTTTTCCAGTCCGAACATGGATAATAAATATGTCGCAGTCACTTGAGGCAGGCAGCCTCTCGCATTTGTGCCACTGCACACACACACACACACACACACACACACACACACTTACACTCACTTGAAGTCGAAACCACCCCGTGCAACCACTACCCTTGCATCGATGCAGGTCCTTGAAACGCGTACGAGGCCTGCACTCTCAATTATGTCTTAATTCGTATCTAATGGATATTTTCTGTGTGAATTTTCATGATTAATCGCCGCCCGAGGGTGCGAAAGGGACAGTGGTGGCACTGGAAAAAAAGTCATTGATTATTTTTGTATATAAGGAATTGAAAACGGTGACTTAGTAATCATTTATTTTACTAAACTCTCTAAAAAGAATACAAATTAAATACTCATAAAACTAATTTTAGGTAAAATTGCTAGCAGATTATTTCACAGAGATCCTCGAAGGACATACAGCAGATTTTCTTTCTTAAGATGCCAGAATTTTCGCCAGTTTATTATTATTAATGTTAACTACTTCAAAAAAATGTTTATAAAAATGCGGAAATAAATTCAAAAACAAACAATAAATGCATTTTATTTTTCGTAAATTTCTTTGTAATTTTCCTTAATTTTCTCCCAGTGTACCCCAGGGGGGTGGTTTCCAAGACTGCAGTTGTTCACACATGTTCGCAAAAAGAGTGCAAAACCTGGGGAAGCTTCACTGAGGTGGTAATGGGGTTCGAACAATGGTAGAACTCCACTCCCCCAAAGGCCACTCCCCCCGCTACCTTTTCCCTTCGATTTTCATTTTTTTGAAAATTTTGTAAAAGGCGGCGGGGGAAATTTGCAACTGTTGGGGTGTGGCAGCGGCATTAACGGCATATGCAGGTTGTATTTCTGTGTGCGTAGTCAACGACGACGACGACGACGACGATGGCGACGTGTTGCAACTTCCGGTGACGTCGCAAAAAGCGATTACGCGGCATTTGTGGCAGCAGCAAACCGGCGACGGTTTTTGCAAACATTTCCAAGAATGCAACCGCATTGGGAACGCGCTCTTGCACCTCCCCCCACCGCCCCACCCCACCCATTCTTTTTTTGGTTTGTAAACAAAAAGCATCTGAAATGCAATTCTTCGCGGCTGCACTAGCGCCATCTAGCCGCATTTAGGCGAACTAGTTGACCGGAAGAGAGAGAGAGTGAGGAAGAGAGAGTAATAGATAAATACGAGCCGAAAAGGAAAACTCTCCAGAGCGGAGAGAGAGTGTAGAAAAACTATCTATAAATCTTGCACTTTTATCTCAAAGAGAGGGGAGAGCTAGAGAGAGAGCCACCTTTCGGGTTTTCCTCTCTGTTTATCTTTGACTGCTGCATTGCATTTGTTATTGTTTTTATTGTTATTGTTGTTGTAGCCTGCATTGACCGCTCCCAAAAAATCAAATCAGATTTACATGTCGATTCTTTTCTATTTATTTACCTTTGCTGAGCCTCGAATCTGATAAAACTTGTCGAGCAATGAACCTCTTGAAGTAACGGCAGGCGGTTCTAATTGGGCTCGGGCCAAGGCTAATTAGACGTAGGCGGCGGAAGTCTACTTGGAGATTTATGGATTTTGGTAAGAATTTTCTGGCTCTGAATTTTGTAGAGAGTTTTCTTGAACCTTTTCTAAAGCTAGTACAAAATTTTAAAGGCCTAATTTTAAGAAACTATTGAAATAAAATATTGAAATTGATAGATTTTAGAATAAATTAAATGTTTTACAAGTATTTTCAATATTTATATTTACATATATCTAATAAGAACGAATTTGACTTGTCTTATTCACAATCCTTAATTTCCTTTTAAACCTTCAGCTTCACCCACGTATAAGTCCCAATTAGCACACCTGTGTGTGCCTCACTCCACACACAAAATTGTCAAATGACTTTGGCCCACAAAAAAA
>VNJS01018505.1:0-10469 GCA_008042575.1 Drosophila watanabei | reverse complement strand
ATCGAATCGGATCGCTGCTTAATTAGCCACGGTGACCCTCAGGTAGATTGTTGATTAACAATTGGATATTTGGGAGGGAAATTTTAATTGAATTTGAACAAAGAGGAAGTGGAAATGTATTCCTCCTGAGATCATCATCATTTATTTGGTTAAGATCTTTCTTCTTTCTTTAGATTTGCTGCGTTGATGTTTACCTTTGGGAAAATACATATAATGTTTACCATTTTGTTTAAGCTTTTTGGGGGAACTATTCCATGTCAAATTCCTAGTGAATCACTTCCCTTTTACTTAACCCTAAGACCACTGACCAGTCATTGATCCCTCACCCCGAGATTAACCCCAACGAACTCTGCCAGCAGACATGATATCCTGTTACCACATTTTGACACTTGCAACCCAGCAATAACCCCAATTGTCGAGGGTTAAGGGTTGATCCCTCACCTGTTTAATGGCAAACCCCAAAAAACGAAACGAAAAGGAAGTGGAAGTGGTTGCATTGGATATGTCCCTGCTGCTGCTGTTACTGCCACTTTTCGTGTGTGAGAACGGATGTGTTTTGGGCCGACTTGAAACAATTACGCGGGGCCAGAAAAAACAAAAGCCGGAGCTCAAGTGATCAGAGAGTGTGCTGGGCCTGCTATTACAGATTTAATTATATAATTAATAAATGTAATCAACGACCAGAGGGCCGGGACACAGAGGCAGAGACAGACCATCTGGCAGGCACCACCGGCACGCATGCGCAGCAGCAACATGCACACACTCCGAGGAAAGGAAGTTGTCGCTTTCAAAGAGGACAGGAAAAGGGGGGAACCTGGAGGAGACCCCAACCCTGAGCTGAGCAGAGTGGAGCTCCCCCAGCTGCGAGTCAACGGAAATCGCAAAGGCAAAAAGCGACAAAGCAGCAACAGCCACGACGACGACGACGACGATGGCCCAGCATTCTTGGGCAGAAATGAAGTGCAGATCTAAAGTAGAATTGGATCAGGAAGGGGTTCGGAGTAGGAGCAGGAGCAGGAACCTGGAACAGGGGCTATCACATGTGTGATTCCCACAGAGTAAGCCGAATGATTTAATTCCCTAATGGAGCTTGAAAATAAAAGAGAAATTATTAATTATTAGTACGAAATATTCAATGAATCTATACCATTTTATCACAAAAATAATAAATTAAAATATTTAAAATACTTGAAAAATATTTACCAAACTTAAAACGAAATAGAACACATTTGGAGGCAAATTTTCATATATTTTCTAGCTTTTTTTTCCCTCATTTAATAAATATAATAAACACACAACCTCTACAAAAATCGTAGAGTATTTTTCCCGTACAAAAATCCGCTTTAAAGCTGGGCAAAAACTGAAAAGCAAAAGGCAAAAAGACACACACAGAGCGGCGAGGGGATGGCAGTGGTGGAAGACGTTAAAAAGAATGACGATGAATGACGGGAAGCGCACAGCTTAGCAGCGCTCTCTTGGATAATTGAGGAAGTTATAATTGCCAATGAATGCCCCGTCCTGCACCGACTCCAATCTCCGGGGCTCCTTCTGCTGCTGCCTGCTAAAAAGTCAAAAGGAAGCAGAACATAAACCCTTTGGCACAAGATCCAAGAAGAGGTAGCCATTCCAGCCACTTGGCTTGGAAAGGAAACAGTTGTTGTCTTTGGCCAACGGGAAACAGGACATGTCGGCGCATAAATTGAAATGAGTGTCGTCTTCGATGTCGTTTTATATACATATATATTCCTTTTACTTCTTTTTTCTCCATCAACGGAAGGACCGCAGTCGCCGTCGCTTATTATGATGGAATTCCGAGAGCATTTTGCGTCGCAATTTGTTCTGGGCGATGAGCTAATAATTATTTGCTCAGCTAACCAACACAACACAATTGAACTATGCGAGGAGAACGTATACAAATATATATACTTATATAGGGGAATATAATGTGGAGGCACCACCTGTGCAAACAATGAAAAGCTCTTACTCTCTCACCCCGCAAAGGTAGCAAATCAAACAATCAGCTCCACGGACCTCCTTTGAATACTTGATACTTGACACGATTCCGAAGACAACAACAGCACAGGACAAGGACTGCCATTGTGCGTTCTTTGTGCGAATAGAAGAGCCCCCGGACGACAGAGATGATCTGCAGTGTTTTCTATACTATATATCTTTATACCCTTTCTTGGTATTAAAATTTTAGTCTTTAGTTTGCAATGCAGTGAGGAAGTATTTTCCGATCCTATAAAGTGTTCTTGATCAACATTAACAACCTAGGAAACTAGTCTCTAAGTTTTTAAGCTATCAAAATGAAACAAATGCGGATAGTGAATTTTTAGGCCTCATTTTTTCACTCCTAATTATTTTAACCCTGATTTTTTAGGCCCAATTCTTTCAGGCCTGCTTTTGTTTCTGAATTTTGTCTTTTATTTTATAGAAATCGGACGACTCTCGATGAATATTGACGAAAAAGCAAAACTGTACATGTAGAACTGCAAAGATATTATGGATATTAAATTATATATATGATGACCTGTCAGGGTATACAAACTTCGTGGTGCCAAAGTTAGCTTCCTTTCTCTTTGTATTATAACTTATATTTACGCAGCTATAAGAAGAAGGTTGAATGGAACCTTTTGTGGTAAGCAGAACGCAGGATAGTTAAATATTTGCTAGATAATAATAGATTGCAAGCAGAGAAAATAATAAGAAATATCACAAATCCAAAAATCAATCTGAAAACTATAAAGTATCATCTCTTATTTTGTAAATTTCAACACCTTCTCACTCACAAAGTAAACCTCTACTTTTTAAAATATTATTAGTAATATTTTACCTATATTAGCAGCATAATGATCTATAATTATGAAATATTTTTTCAGTGCACACACTTACCTCCTTGCTGGGCACACAAATTGGAGTGCCCACTTTGACAATGCCGTTCTCCACCATCACGCCCATCACGATCGGATCTCGGCTGTTAAATATGAACTGTGGCAGTATCTGTGGATCGAAGAGATTGAAAATACAGAGAACGGGGAGTTATTATTAGATCAATGACTGTTAGATAGACGATGATTTTGTGGGGCATAACTAATAAGCGGCTCGGTCGGGAAAGATCGATAACGATGGGTCCGGCTCTTGATCTTAACTACTTTTTAAATAATGTCCGTTAATTATGGTGACTGAGGCGATGCCAGCAACGGATTTCGAGGAGTTAACATAACAACTTTATGTCAGTAGGGGAATATAATACTCTTAAATGTTAGTTAGGGTGAGTTAGGGTTTATTTAATGATAAAAGTAGGAAAAATACAGGATTTTTAGTATAATAAATATATTTTATGATATATTTACTATATTAAAATTCGAATATATTAAAAATGTACATTTTACATTCTAAATTCACTTATTATAGTGTAAAAAATTATGCAATGATTTTCTTCACGACATAAAATTAAAAACTTCTAAGTTAAAGCATACTTTTGGGCACATTTCCTAGAGTTTTTTAATTCCTGCAGATTTTTCCAACTTAAAATCCATGTAAACTTTATTTTCTAGTGCATTTATCCCATCGTGGCGACCAAGTTTCCCGAGTGCTAGTAACCGCAGTCCAAAAACCACTTTGACTACGCCAAGAACAACTTAATTTCCGTTGCGTCAACTGTTGAAGAAGACCTCAAATGGGATGTGCCGCCTGTAGCACAATCAGAGTCAGGCCAGCGAGCTCTGGCATGGAAAATGGATCGTACGTTGGCCAGGGAAAACACAGTGGGGCAAAAAAAAGTGGTAACCAAAGAGAACACGTTTTCCCCCCAACTTCATTTCCATCTGGCACACATGCCCCAGCTCCCTAGACCAAGCTCCTCATCTAAAGACAGAAGGCGAGTTAATAACTCAAGCTAAACAACGTCATTGTTATTACAAGACCTGCGACTGAGACTTGGCCTTTAGGGAATTGTTGTGTTCAAGCATAAGAGTCTATGCACATGGAAAAATGGTTAAATTGATGGAGAAGTGTATTTATATTAATTAAAAAAATACACCGAGTATTCTAGCAAAATGAAATATTATGGAAATGAAGTTGTAAAGTAAAAAGTTCTAAAGTAGTTCCCTAAAACCTTTTCCCCTATTGGAAAAAACTACTTTCTAGCCTAGTTTAATATTTATTATATCTTATTTATAGTGTAGGAGAAAGAGATCCAGAGATCTAGAGATCCAGAGAACGAATGCTACCAACAGCTGTGCGCTGTGTGTCCAATTACCAGCACAGTGGGAGCCCAGCAGTGGCCAGAAGTGGTCCAGAGTGGACCCCAAGTGGCCCCGAGTAGAGTTTGGAGTGTGGCGTGTTGGCTAGTCCCAAGCATTGCATACGACCAAAATCTAATGATTGCCTATAAATCAAATACGCTGCTTAAACATTATTTGAGCAGGAAGTGTGGACGTGATGCAGGCGTCTGTTGGGATGCCAAGGCTTTAATCGCTTGTTGAGTGGCTTAGTCCGGCTATACTATATATTGGCTATTTCTTGTTGGCCAGCATCATTAAGCCAGACAAGAGAGAGAGACTCAGCTGGAGAACCATTCTAGTCGCAGTCCCTGTCTCCAGTTCTCATTTTCTGTTTCTCCTGGAGGCAGATTGCATTTTACACCTGTAGCTTTTTGGAGGTAATTGCAGAAATGGAACACGAACATACCGTGGCATTAAAATAATGCCCATAATGACAACGAATCTTGGCATTTCCGTCTTTAATTTGAAGAAACTAATGAGAACACGAGGGGAAAATTGTGTGACTGGGAAGGTATAGTTTTAAGAATGATTATATGTCTATGACAGACTTGTAGTGATTTTCTGAGACTTGTTAGGCATAAAAATTATACTATAAGAATTTTCTTTAAAAGTATTATTCATAACCCTTTTCCCTATTTAAAAACACTCTTTAAAAACTCTTAAAAAACTCTTTTAACCTTCTGTAAATTATTATTAACAACACTTACCCTTAGCTTGCAGGGGAAGACAGCAACAGAGCGGAACTCCTCGCGCTTCTTCTGCTTGAGCTCCTCCCGATAGGCGGTGAACTTGTCGAACAGATGATAGATAATGTCCGCTTGGAATATTTTCACGCCCAGGGAATCGGCCATTTCCTGTGCCTCCCGCTCAACTTTCACATCGAAAGCCAGAATCGTTGCATACCTAAATGGGCGGTTAAAAAAAAAAACAAAGAAAAATAAATAAGAGATGGAGGAGAGACAGCAATTTAAAACAATTAAAAGTATATGCAGCAAGCAGCCAGCAACGAGAATAATAATAACAATAATAATACGAATAATGATAATGACACCACTGCAGCAACAGCAGCAGTAACGTCTCCGCTCTTCCTGTCTGGCAAAGACAGTAGAGTTGGCCTAATGATCTGGCAAGAGAAGGCACCAGGAAGCGTTAATAATTGAAATCACAACAACAGCAACAGCAACCCCAATGGACAGCGGGCAACACAAATTAAATCCGAGAGAGATCTCCGCGCGGCTGTTTGTTTAGCTTGGTTAACTTTGGCCGTGTGTGATGGGGCTTTCAATGACAGGAAATGGTTGGCATTTCGAGGAGAATCGAAACAACTCTCCAGGCAGACAGGAAAAGGTCCCAAAGTCAACTAATGAGGGGCACTTTTGGGAATCTTGCTTATATATACATATATAAAATATATAAATATCAAGCTTTGGGAGAGACCAAAACAGTTTAGGTCCACGACTAATCAAACTATGAGTTATGGGCTATTTATAAAGCCAAGATAATTATAAAGGAGATATAGGGTCAGAGAAGGCAAGTAGTTCATGATATATGGCTATATCTTAACTCTACAAAGGGCAGTCCCTAAATGTTGCATAAATAAACATCTTAAATAAAGCAATCTTATTCAGGTCCAAGCTCTAAATACTCCCAATTTAAAATTCTAATAAATATTGATCAAAATCCTCCCAAGAACCTTAAGAAAACAAATAACTTTCGAGTAATTTTATGCATAAAAGATCACACAGAAAGAGTTAAGGATTTTATGGGGCTCACAGTTTAATATAAAGAAAAGGTAAAGAGAAACCCGTCAAAGAAAACACTCTCCAGCAGACAGTCAATTTTTATGATCGCTCTCGGCTCACAGCGTAAAATGCAAAATTTTATGGTTCGAAAATTTCAGGCGCGTAAAAATCATAAATAAATGAAGAGCAGACTCAGCCAAGCCGCACATAGTAAAAGATAGTGGGGAGTGCGCAAGTATCTGGCGGATGCGTTGCCTAAAAGCGGGCATAACTCAGTGTGCGGTGCACGCATGCGCAGAAAAAAAAGGGCCAACAACGACAACGCCGGAAGTGAGTGAGTGCGTCAAACGGAAATGCTCCGTCTTTGGCCTGGGCGTAGATACAAGATACAAGATACTCTGGCCAGATACCAGATACAATTGTGGCTAGATTTCTATTATTTGTTTGCTTTTTATGCCCATTAGTTGTGAGTTAGAAGGGAATATTGTTTATATTTAAATATAACTAAGTTTAGACAGTTTGTATTTTAAATTTAGAAAATTAATTTGCATCGTTTATTTTCCAAATATATTGAGTTCAAATTATTTATCGAATTAATAGAACTATTTTAAAAACAAACTAAAAAATCTTTACTAAAAAAGCAGACAATAAAGCTATACTTTGCTTTTTAAGAACTTAAACCTTCTTCTTCTAAACCTTCTTTTTCTACCTTTTCCTTTTACTCTATTTCTTGTATATATTTTTTTTTTTTCTGTTGGAAGTTTTCTGTTTTGGCGCATGTGACAGTGTAATTTGAGTGGGCCGTAAATGTATCTGCAAGTCGCCATCTGTATTTGTATCTGCAACTGCATCTGCAACGCCAGCTTTTGTTGTTGCCAAGCAGAGCACGAAAATAGTTTGCAATTGCAATTGGAAACTGGATAGCAGCAAAAGTGAGTGTCGGGAGAAAGAGATATATATTTGTATATAGATATATAGGAGAGAGAATACGTGGACTATTTGGCACCACTTAACGCCGCTAATGAGACAAAGCTGCCGGCTTAAAGGTTTCGCTCTCGATAATAAATCATGGTCTGGCTTTATCCCCAAGCCCTCTTTTGCCGCCTGCAAAGTGCATTTTGTGATTGTGATTGCCGCTAAATGAATCACTTAACCCGCACCGACGACGACCATCGGACATCAGCTCCTTAACGGCGGCTATATCACACACGATCTTCAAAGATCCGCCCATATTGTGTTGTTTATAACATGGCGGGTAGACGAAGCACGGGCAAGTCGTGTTAATGAAGTTAAGCGGCAATAAAATTGCATTGTTCGTTGTCATATATCAAAAAGTCGTTTATTCTTGCTTGTCCCTCCTCTCACTGTGTAGACCTCTTCCTGCTTTAAGTGTTCGAATACAAGGCGAGGGGAATAGCCTACAATGTGGGTTTACCCAGAGCTAACATAACTTTGAAGTCTGGTAAATGTAGAGAGGAAGGTGTTACATGTTGGACACGTTCGCGGAATGGAAGTTATTTCTCTCCATTACTCCTTTTATTATCTAAGCTTCTGTGTAATCTAAGAACCAGGAATACCCACTGACTGCAATTTAATTCCTCTGGAATTTCACTATCAAAGAATTCTACGATTAATAAATAAATATTCAGTCATTCATAGAAATATCGAGTGAATCAAATAAACGTGTTCAGTCATCGTCTCAATTTTCCAGCTGTCGACACAATTTCTCTGCTGTTGCGAAAAAAAAAAGAAAACCCTCAATGGGGGGAGTTCAATAAACTTCCTCGAAAGTGAATTTGATAGTGAAACTTCCACTTCGAGGGGATTACTACAAATTTCCGCATTCAGCAAATTCCTTAGAACTTTGCCGATATTGTATAATCGCAAATGACACATCCATCGTCAGGAAAAAAAAAAAAAAACAAAATAAAATAAATAAAGAGGGGTATGTCAACATAGAAACGATAATAAAATTAAGTTTACTTACTGCGCCTCGTGTTCCAACATAGTGGAGGCCTTCATTACATCGCGTTTAACCACGGGACCAATTCGAATGGCAGAGTACTGGAAATAAATACAAAATTTTGAATTAGATTAAGATTTTATAGAATATTTGTTATAGCTCTATTAACATATATACATATTTCAAACTTATTCTTTATATATATTTCCCAGACCTAAGTTCTTGTAAAGTGCTACCTTTTTTTAGGCCAAAAATTCACCAAACACCTTACTCCCACTTTCCCAAAATACAGTTTTATCCGGACATTTAAAGGTTATTTATAAACCCAAAAAAAAATCGACATGTAAACGTACTTTGCTCTACCAAGTTGTCAACCATGTGGCTGAAAACTTTTGCCTGTACCACATACATGTTGCCCCTCCATTTCTCTGGCCCAAAAGCATTTGACCCAAAGAAAACTTTTCAACTATTTTTAGCTAAAAAAAAACACGAAAAGAAAATAAAGAAAAATCGAAGAGAAAAACAAAATCTAAACTAAACAAGCAGCCCACTAAAGTGAAACATTTCTCAAAGAGAGAGAGTGAGTGAGACCTCCACCGATGAGTTCATTCACATCGAAGATGTTCAATTTTTATTTTACTCGCAAAGATTTATTTTTTTTTTATATTTTTTTCGTTCGTTTCGTCGCCAGATGATTACAAATGATCATTGATAAAAATAACAGCAGCAGTGCGAGGCACTGACATGAATGAATGGATGGATGGTTGGACGGATGGATGGATGGATATATGCATAGATGGATGAATGAATGAAATGGCGGCTTGAATGGTAGCGCAAAATGGAATTTGCTGTCGATAGCAACTTAATTGCGCCACCGGATATGCACGCGCCGGCGATAAGACCGGAATAATGAAAGACTCCTCTCAATTGAACCCATTAACAGCAACTCGTTTTTACACTCTCCTTTTACAGGCCCCCGACTGATAAATTGAAATGTCAGCCTATCGGCCAGATTAATCTGATTCATTTAAATGCCAGAGAGCTTATCTGGCGAACATAAATTAAGCACTATTTGTTAGTGCAAAAAAAAGGAATACAAAGTTTAAAAGCTTAAGATAAAGAGCTACTGGTTTTTTGAGATACTTCGAGACTTTCCTTATTTTTGGTAAAGTTTTCTACCGAATTTGTAAGTAAATTAAAATAAAATAATGAAAAATAAACTCTTTAAAATTATTTAATCAGCTTATTTTATAAATTCCAACAGATTAATTTTATACAAATAATCTTACAATAAAGCCAAGTAAAATTACTGATTACTCTTAATAACTAGAAGTATGTCATCCAATGCAAATTCACTAAAAATCCTTAAAGTAATTAACTTTTCACATAGTTTCAGTAGAAATACTTCAAGTTAATTAATTTTCCACGTAATTTCCCAACTTTATTATCTTAAAATGTAAACAGAAAGTTATTCAACTTCTTAAACTTCTTAAAAATCGATGTAAGCCTCAAGAGTTTTCTGTTAAAAACAATTTTTAATTAAAATAAACTCAAATGCTTATTTATCCGAGTCCCCTTCTTTTTTAACCAGAAATTAAATCACAGAAACGGAAGACCCAATAATGTTTTCTATAAACATTTTGCCAGAGACTCCTCCTCTCCACTGACGTCATATGAAAATGCTATTTTTCTGCAAAAAGTGGCTTCGATTGTGAGTCGAATTCAATTACAGCTTAACCCATTCACGGGCCTTTTCATTCATTACTACGAACTCGACGCTCTTATAAAAGAAATTGTGTGTGTAACTAACGGAAAGGCAAATATATATGTATATATACTCGTATATACTCGAACGAGTACGAATAAAAAATAAATAAATACCGAGAAAAACCCGGCAGAGAGAGAGAGAAAGAGTTTTGCAATCAGCAAAACAATGAATGAAATCGGAAGTTTATTGTTGTGTGCAATTGTGGCACTGTGGCGGCGGGGCAAGAGGCACGAGAGAGAGGCCGAAGAATTGCATGTAAAAGCGGAAAACGGGTGCAAGCGGAAGTGATAGCGAAATGACCCACCCCCTTACCATGCACTCAAAAAAAAAATATATATTTTGTTGAAGAATTTATACATGTTAAGCCCTAATTACAAATAATTGCTTGATTTTTGAAGTAGAAAATTTAAGTAAAAACAGAATATCTTCAAGAAGACATTCTAGATCGTACTGCCTAATGATGCTTGCCAAAAAATTCATATATTTTATAAGTTTATAGATGCTTTCTTTTGCTTTGGGGGGATAATAAAATAATAAAAAACAGTATATCTTCAAGAAGACATTCTAGATCGTATCGTTTGATGATGCTTATCAAGAAATACATATATTTATAGGTTGAGAGATGTGTTCCTTTTCCCTTAAGGGGGACATGTGACATAATTCAAATTAAACATATATTTATTTAGAGTGTAATTTTCAATGGGTTG
>VNJS01018502.1:0-36877 GCA_008042575.1 Drosophila watanabei | reverse complement strand
AATGAATCTATAACTACAAGGAGATGTTTTCTTTTCGATTGTATGCTTGGCAGCGGTCCTAAATGATCTATATGTAACGTATGAAAAGGTATACACGGCTTTGGAATACTATGGAGTGTACGATTATGAATAGTTTTCGGTACTGAGTGCAATATACACGGTAAACAATTTCTTATAAAATTTCCTACTTTACTTTTCATATCTGGGAACCAATAGTTTCGTTTTAAATCATTTATACATTTTTCAGCAGCTAGGTGGCCTAATTTCTCATGTGATAACCTAATTATTTGTTCTTCCTCGTTCAAGTTCCTAGTATCGCTAGTTGCAGACATCAAATTCTCAGAAACCACTTTTTTTATTTCATCGTTTTCGCCGGTTGTAACTATTAAATTTTCAGGATCCATCATGTTATTTTGTTGTTCATGTGCCTCTATGGTTTCCACTAGGTTTGTCGCTACGGATTTGTTTTTATTTTCACTCATTACACTTTTTACGGCGCTGCGCAGTTGTCCAATAGTCGCGTCTTCACCAAAATGCACGTGATTGCCTTTTAAGATGTCAATTAGCTCAGTTTTTGAATGTTTTAGGATATCACTATATTGCATCTTATGTTCGCTAACTAGTTTTTGTCTTGGGTTGCACCCCACACCTGATTTTTGTAACAATCTTTAAAACTTTATTTATGCACGTTGTTTCTTCTTCAATTCTCGATCCAAAAGTCCCCTCTCTATCGATCACATTATTCATATTCTACATTCGATATATCGATAACTTAATGCTATACAATAGTTCCTATCGATATTAGTGTGAGCTAGTATTTTATATTTATATACAGTTTACAATGAGATTTTGGAAAAAGGCCATCCTCCTATAGAAGTAGTTCTTCCGAGACCAGTTGTTAAGGTTTTTTTTACATTTGGAGGTGAAACTTGTTCGATAGTCCGATTACAGATAATAACTAGTTGTTATCGTGACAAACGTAACTTGGGCGCAACCTCGATGCAACTTTTTCCCACCACTAGCCCCCTATACAAAGTCTATGTAAAAATAACTGAGTGTGCCCTGAAACGCAATAAAGCAGCCTAGTGTAAATAGGGCCTTATAAAGTATGAATACATTTTATGTAAAAATGTTTACAAAAATTGATCTATTCTACCATCTAAAGAGTAAGCAATTACACAGGTAGACAAAAATCTAACTCATTTTTGCCCGGACACTAAAAGCGTCTTATTCTGAAAGATCTTGGTCTGAACGAAAAGTTTTTTTTATCTTTCATTTACAATATTGATAGATGGTCACCAAAGAGGGAATATACGATTTAAATAATTCTTCATTATATTTAATTATTTAAAGACCTAATAAAATTTAAAAATGTATTTTTTAGTCGATAATCGATCAAAATTGATTTTTTTCAAAACATTGAAAACATCGATTGTGGCAAAAATCGATGTTTTTCCAGCTTCAGTTCAAAGGTGTACTAGCTCGTTTATGTTGTGTACTACCACCGACTTAAAAAAAATGTACCTGGAGAAATTTCTCGATCGAAATTGTTTTTTGCGAAAAATTTGTATATTAAATTATTTTCAATTTCTTTGGTTCATTCAGAGACCAGTGTTGCACCAATCCCTGACCCGACTCCGGAAACGCAGAGGACAAGACATAGGAACTAAGGACAAGCAAGTAAGTATCCGGTCCCGGACGGCGCTCCACCTAATTCGTATGGCCACGTTGGCTTTGGTTGTTGGCGGTTGGCGATGACTCGGCGGTGTTCTGCCGGCTGTCGATGAACTGAAGGAATGGGCGGCGGCGTGTTGGCACTGGCTCTGGCTGATGGTTGCTTCTCTCCAGGCACCTCCAAAAACAACAATTGCCGCCGGCACGTATGTACAGCAACAGGCACCGAAAACACCAAATATAAAGGGATGCCGGGACCAGTGAGTATGTCACGGCCCCGTTGTAACGAAAACTTCTTTATTATTAATTGTTTTATATTTTAATCAAATCTAAGCTCTTTGGTGGAAACCGTCTTCAAGCTGCTGGGCACGCAGCGACATAGACAGAGCCGAAACATTTGCCTCACATCTCAGATGCGTCTTCCAGGCGAACCCTGCTGCAAATCCTTTGGTCTACCGCAAATCCACCCTGAAAGTGAATCCGCGATAAAAGCGTTTCGACCGAACGAGATCACTAAAGTCATCCGGGAGCTAAAACCGAAAAAGGCTTCCGGCGGTGACCAAATAACTCCAAAAATAATAATTGAACTTCCGAACTGTGCTATTGAGGGCATCTGCAAACTCTTCAATGGCATCATAAGACTCGGCTACTACCCCAAAAAAATGGAAAAAGTATATTATCTTAATGATACCGAAGCCCGGAAAAGATCACACATTCCGTCCTCTTACAGACCAATAAGCTTATTATCATGCCATTCGAAAAATGCCTTTTAACACGCATAATACCATATATGGGAGGTCACAACATTATCCCGGCCCATCAACATGGCTTCAGAGAAAAACATGGAACACTATCGAGTAAGTTAACAGAATAACATCAAAGATTCGCACAGCCTTCGAACATAGAGAATACTACAGCGCGATATTCCTCGACGTATCTTAAGCATTCGACCGCGTCTGGCTGAATGGTCTCTACTTGAATAGCACACAGATCCCCCAAGCCAATGGAGTAACGTATCTTGGCGTCCACCACGACAGACGTCAATGCGAATACATAAAGAAGGAATACATATGCAAGGAACTACACCTAATACTAAAAGCCAGCAGCCTCCATTGGATTATAAACGCCCGATCGCCCTTGTGTCTGAACTACAAGGTCCTGCTCTACAACTCCACTCTCAAGCCAATCTGGACGTATAGCTCTCAGCTTTAGGGGACCGCGAGCAAAACCAATATAGACATCATAAAGCGCGCTCAATCAAAAATCCTGAGAACTATCACTGGGGCACCATGGTATATTCGGAACCAAAACATCCACAGGGATCTTGGCATTCTCGCAGTAAAAGATGAAATAGAGAAGCAAGAAGCGTCGTACAAGGAAAAACTCTCAGCCCACCCAAATCCTCTCGCAAGGGACTTGACTCGGGTTTCCAGAAGCACCCGCCTACAACGTAACGACCTTCCAACTCAGCCATAATTTTTCAGGGTCACTTTTACTGCCTCCCGTGTCCGACTAAACCACCGAACTTGTAGAAGACCTCGTTGATGAGGAAACCCACTACATTCGAAGCTGATACTTCCCTCATGGCCTTCAGGAAAGTATACTTGGAGAAGTGGTCTACCACGATGAAGATCCATGCCTGCCCCTTCTTAGACCTTGGATATTTGCCAAGGAAGTCGATGTACAGTTTTTGGAAAGGCCGCTCCGTCTGCACCCGCTCACCGATCCCGACCATCATCCAGTGGTTCGGCGCCTTCGACTCCTTGCAGACTTGGCATTTTCGGACGAACTCGCGTACCTACATCACCATCCCAGGCCAGTAGAACTGTCATCGCAGAAACTCCAGCGTCTTCCCCATTCCGCTGCCTTTGGGTCCGTATGGGCTCGCCCAACAAGGCTGTAGGTCAGATTCCGTGAAATCCAGAGCTTCCAGCGCGTTTCGGTGAGCGCTGCTGCTAAAATTGCGAAGTTCCTAACAAAGCGCCGATACCAGCCAGCGATACCAAGGAACGCTCACACCTCCTTCATCGACCGGATTGCTTCTACTCTTTCAGGATCCATGCGCAGTCGACCTCCGCCTACGATAAAACCCAAGTAAGTCAACGACTTGAAGCTGGCAAGGGGTAAGCGTCCTTGACGCTCACGTCGTACAGCTTGCGAGCGTCTAAACAAAACCGATCCTTTCCAGGCCTTGAAACCACCATCGTCCGATTGCTCGAAAGGCTCTTGCTCTCCCCGATGACTGCCTATGGTCGACATCGTCCTTGACCACCTTCTGCTTCGCCGGAGACATCGGATATTGCCGATCTTTGAAAACCTTCGCGCCTTCATCCAGTTCGTGGTGTGCTTCTCCAGGCTGGTGGTTTTCAAGCCATTCTTCTCAAAGGTGAGAAACTTCTGCTTGATCTCCTCCAGCTCCCGGTACTCGGCTTCAGATAACGTCCAGGATTCGTGCTCCATATCCCTTGCGTGGATCTCTTCGGCCTTCTTAACGCCACGAGTCTGAATTTTCCCAACTACGGCCGGAGCCCGGCTAAACGTCCGCCAGTAATCGACACCTAGATACTCCGGCTGCTCCAGGTACGGACAAAGATAGTAAGAATGTTTTCTACTCTTCCCTTGTACTCGCCCGATGATCGACTGATCCTCGCCTGCGACAGTACGCACCACCAAGGAGTACCTCTAGACCGGCACCCCCAACGTCTCCACCAGTTCCCTGCTGCCATTGCCAAGCAGACTGACACTCGCTCCGGTATCTAATAACCCGACGCTCCTGGAACCGATCTTGTGCCTTTCTCATGGCTCGGGAAACTTTTCGCATGCCACTTAGCTTAATATTCTACTTATTTCCAAATATCGTCGCATGCGCTCTTCATAGGTTAAGAACCTTAACCTTGCTGTATAATACTCCTAACAAGCTAACTCTTTACCTTCCGTTTCAGTTCATGGCGCTATTCCTCGCTTGACGAGTTTCGCCCAACCGCCCGTTCCCCGCGCAGTTGGGGCATTTTGGCGCGACGGTGTCAGCATTTCCACATCGGAAGCAGTCTCGGAACCCGTGATCCATAGCTCCGCAATTCTTGCAGCCGACTCGGAAGGTATTCCTTGGCTTCTCCTGGATTTCCTCAACTTTCAAAGGGTAGTCCTCCTTGTCTGCTGGTTCCGGAACAACTGCCTCACTGATTCGGTTCTTGTCTCCGCCCAGGTAGCGCATTGGCGGAGTGAATGAGGCGCGACTCCTGCGTCCAAAGCTGCGCTCCACCACGATGCTATCTTGTCGCAGCTCATATACCTTGAGTAGTTCTATGGCGTAAACAAAAAGCGCGTAACCCTTCTTCATCAGATTTACCGAGTGCCACTCTGGCGTTGGCTTTTTTAGGTAAGAAGCAAGGGTCTGCATGGCGAGCAGGTAATCGTCCACGCTCTCCCCTGGCTGCTGCTCCCGCTGCAAAGATGATGAATCCGCTGGTGCTCCGTCTGCATCCAGTACCACTCCAAAGACCGCCCCGACAACAACGTATTGAAGTTAAGCAGAACTTCGGACCACGGGCAGCGAGTTTGCCTCTGGAGGTGCTCTAACCAAAACAGGAAGCCCTCTACGTAATTGCGCTCATCCTTCCCACTGAACGATATGTTCCAGCGTTCCACCCTGGTGTAGTGGGGACTGCTTCCCAGTCGACGTACGCCCGCTCGTTTTGGAACTCGATCTTCCACCCGCCAGTTCCTTCCTCCGCCATCGTCCCGACGCCTCTCTTTAACCTCTGTGGACCAACCTGGGCTGCTGCTGACCGTTTCAACAGGATCCGGCGCCCTCCTGGGCGGCTTCGGTGGAAGCTGTGAAGGTCCCTTCGCTGCTTGCCCACTGGCCGTCTAGAAGTTACAAGGGGCCGCTCCGCGAACATTCTGCAGTGCCACCATCGATTGTGCTACCGGAGGTGTCAGTTCCGGTTGTCCCGCTGGAAGAGGCAGCTGCTGGTGAACCGGTTTCTCGTCTGGAACGAATGGCTTATTAATGAACGGCCTCAGCACATCATTCATTAGCTGTATCATCTCCAGGAACCCGGCACGCATCTCGTTCCGCAAGGTTTGGCCTGTGCCAGGGCGAGGTTGACCCGCCGAGGTTCACCGATCGCCTCGAAATCTAGCGATCTTGGTTGGTTCCGCTCCTGCTGTTGTTGCTCTATCCGTCTCAACGGTGGTGTCCTCAACAACCCCGTCGAAACTCGCGGCGGTGCGTACCTAATAGCACCCTCCGCATCCGTCTGAAGGACCCTTTGACCTAAGTTGGTAATCGTGTCCTTTTTCTGCCATTATATATTTTTTTAATTTCTAAACAACTTAAAAATTCACTAACGATATCTAAAAAACAAATAAATAAATAAACACCTAGTCTCGAAATAAATAACCCGCGTATCTCATCGGATTTTCGTTGATGACTTTGACTTGAGGTGTTCCAAATTATAATGGTCGTGCAGCGAGCAGTGATTCCTGTGGGTCACGATACCACATCCAGAATAATTCCAAAAGCCACAACCAATAGGAAAACCCAAGGATATGGACATAAATACATTAAAACAATAAAACAAAAGACTTTACGTTAATATAAATAAATAAAATGTATCCCTAACCTCTATATTACAGTTTGTACCGCAGTGATCTCTATCGTGCCACTTGCACGGATCTGTGGCCCAAGGGGAAGCAAGTCCGTCGTTTGCACGCCCGAACTAACTAGCGAACTAAGCCTCCCGTCCTATCTTGGAAAGAAAAATAAAATAAAATAAAAAGAAACAAACAAAAAATTCCTACACCTTGACCACCAGTGTCCATGTCCTCGGTGCAGTTGCAGGCCATGCATGACCTCGCAAGCCACCGATCGCAGGGGCTGGATGGTCCAGGACGTGGACTGACAAGACTTTGTCATTCTGCTATTCTTTATTTGTTTTTTTTTTTTTCGTTTGGGTGCCATATTGTAACGGAACTGCTTCTTCTGGGCAACGCCGGGCTAGCTCATAGATGTCCAGAACGGGTTCGATCCAATGCCCGCAGTCCGCACAATACAAAATACCGATATATCGGAGGTCTTGGAACTAAACAAAACTTACATCACTAGCAACGAAATACACTTTGGTGTCACTGATGCATCCGCCACAACGCTTCCACTCATCCTGTGATGCCTGCTGGTTGTTGTGGGGCATCACCCATCGCCGCCGGACCGGAGTTTATTCCAGGCGGTCTGGCGAACGGCCCATCCCCCCAGGTAAAGTTTCCTACTCTGACTTTATTTCCAAATTTACATAATTCATTATACATTTTAGGTCCTTACAACTAAACATGGCAGGATACTTATACTAACAATGGCAAGCATTTATGAGTCCAAATGGGACCTATTCCCGGCGAGGCCGTGCCACTAAAACCTTAAAGAAGTCGTGGGTGTCGCCTGGAGGCGTGTTCCACGAGGTACAGTTTTTTTGTTTGTCGAAGGTTAGACTCAGTGGTGGGCAAGGTGGACTTCAAATCCAGAGCATATATATATGCCACAAAATATGGATCGGGGTTAGTGCGAGTGTACCGGGTCTTAACTCACAGCAGTTCAAAAATAAGCTGGACCAGGCCGTTTTCATGACCAGGCCAAATATCGTCCTGCGAGGTCTCGGCATGGTTGAGCCTAGAAATTAGAGGCTCCTCCTGAGCTATAATCCTGCCTTTCGCCAATTTTTGAAATTTTGTAATAATTTACATTTGTATCGCACTAAGTCCGTCCGCACTACTTTTTGGTTTTTTTTCAAGAACACAAAAGATAATAAAATAAAAAATACTCAGTAGTATAGTTCATACCTTCAATTTCAATATTCATCTTATTTGGTGACGATTGGATGCGATTTAATAATTTAATTTAATTTTTTCGAGCAAGCAAATTTTCAAGCAGTGACCACGCGTTTTTGTTGCCTCTTTTCTCTTGCTATTCGTAGCGCGTACGAATGAAAGAGAGCAAAAATGAATATACAGTTAGTTGCAATGGTCTGTTAAGAAATATTTTCATTAAAAAAAATGACCATTTTCAGACTTTCGTTTTTTTTATTTTTGGCCTATGGAATCAACCACTGTGCGATGGAGTCATTTCTTAAACTTTGTATATATATCTCTTAACTGAGTGGAATAAGTCTACTCTTCTTATTTTAATCACAATGAATATGTAATGATTTTGTGAATAAAGCTATTGTTTAACTTAAAAACAATAACATTTTAAGCAATATAAAATTTCTTAGAGCAAAACAAAAAACTATTTTTTTGTGTTATAAAACATTGACGATTCATCGATGTTTTGTTGTAAAATATAAACAAAATTCAAAAACATCCGCGAACATCGATGTTTTTGCACCTCTATAAGATATATGTACGTTGTTACCATTTCCTTATTACGTTTTCCGGCTATTTTTCCGACTTTATACTCAATACTAATTTCTCATTCAATATGCTCTTCTTTGTATCCTAAAAATAGTTGCTGAAGATATATTCTTTTTCTCATTGGATATTTGCTTAAACGAATTTTATAATTTTGATAAGTAAAATTAATCAAATTTTTTCGATCTTCTCATACATTGAAAATATCGATAACACGTAATGCTAAACAATAGTTCCTATAGGGATTAGTGTGTACTAGTATATAATATTTATACACCGATTACAAAATGTATATTATAGCTTAATTAGAAAACATTTATGTATTTAAAAATGTATACATATAAAATATTATATTTCCGAAGTCATGTAAAAGGGGAAGAAAATAAAAAGGTATGATTTTATACAATAGATAATATGTGATATTAGTAATAAAAGTAATAATAACAAAATCTTCGAAAATATGCAATCAATATTTTAATTTGTACATTTGTACCTTTATTTTTTAAATACGTTACAACAATATTGATTCCCTGAAAATCTATTTTTTTTCAGCTCTAATTGATAATGCATTGGTCGCATTATCTTGCTGTCATTTAGAATAAAGCCAATGGTGTTTTCAAATATTTAAAGAAACGTCTAATTAAAAATTTTGTTAGCTATTTAGTAATATATATTTAACAATAAATAAACTAATAAATATTTATTCTGAAATAGCGTATATTCACAAGGTAACTTGATTTGTGGTGGTGTTGGGAGCGACATTAAGAAAATTTTTAAAATCTATTGTTTAAAATAATTTGCAAGGAAGGAAAACTCATATCGGGCCAAAGGCGCTTGCTGAAGCATGCAATAGTTGATAAGTTACTATGATCAACAGCTACATTGATCTCTTAAATATATATTTCTTGACTTTTAACTTTGTATATAACTTGCTGGGTATAATAATTTCAGTCAGAAGTTTGCAACGCATTGAAGGAATCATCTCCGACCCTATATTGTATATATATTCTTGATCAGCATCAACAGCCGATTCGATCTAGCCATGTCCGTCTGTCCGTCCATTTCTACGCAAACTAGTCCCTCAGTTTTGAAGCTATCTGAATGAAACTTTGCAGATAGTCTTCTATATACTCTCACTCGTACATATGCCATACAAACAATCCGTAAATGTGTAGAAAAATATTGTAACTTTACTGTTTTTTAACATATCTTGATCACATCGGTTATGAGCATTACATATTGCTTCAGATTTTTAGATTTAATTTTATAAAAATCTGACTACTATATCATATAGCTGCCATAGGAACGACCGGGAAATTAAAAAAAAAAAATTATAGCTTTGTAAGTTTTCAACATAATTTCTTCTTCTTTAAAATACTAGTATTTTATTTTTTTTTTTTTAGAACTTTGTTGTAAATTTCGTAAGAATCATTATATAGCTGCCATACAAACGATCAGTAAATGTGGAGAAAAAAAATCTATTTTACTTTACATGTAAAAATGTAAAATAAATGTAACAAAAATGGAAAACTAAAAATTGTATGAATATAAAAGTAGGTTATATTATATTATATTGGAATAAATTATAATCATAGCTTGCAAATAAGTGTTGACCGTTTTTTTCCTTACGCTCTACTCGCGCTAAAAACAGAAAAAAAGTATGCATCCTCGCTCTCGCTCTAAACAGCCGACGTCGTTTCTCTTTTTTTTCGGTTTTCTGTTTATTGCCTTACGTTCAGCTGTGGCAAAGGCGCGCTCTTTTCAAGCTCTCCTACCGATGATCGATACGAGGTAATGCTCGCTCAGAGCGACATTTCAAAAGACCAATTCACTGAAAAGGTCTTCGCAAATGATATTTTTTTTAGGTAATTTTTTTTTTTGACGTTAGGTCTTCTTGAAATTTTGAGCCTGAATGAAACAAATAATGAAATTATCTGTTAATCCATTATTCAGAATTATGTTTAATAAGTTTAATTTAAATGTTCATATAAAATGCAAATTCATTCAGCAAACTGACGCGAAGAATTCATAAAATTTCACATACACATGTGTGTTTGCGAAGGAAACTTCACATACACACATACATGCGTAAAAAACCTTTTGACTCTTCGTTCAAGAGCAAACGAACCGTGAATGGGCAAAGCAAAAGAGAATGAAAAAAACAGCTTGTCAGCTGATCGTGAGCTCAATTTTTATAAAAGCAATTCAATCGGTTGCT
This sequence comes from Drosophila watanabei, assembly GCA_008042575.1. NCBI lineage: Eukaryota > Metazoa > Arthropoda > Insecta > Diptera > Drosophilidae > Drosophila > Drosophila watanabei. The sequence continues at coordinate 26,583 of VNJS01018502.1, read as the reverse complement.
CTTAGAGTCTTCGCTTAAATTCTTAGAAAAAAACCGTTTTTTGCGATCGCACGAATCGGTCAACCGTTATTTGCGAGCTATGATTATAATGCATACAATTGGAATCTGCAAGGGTATACCAACTTTGCCGTTCCGAAGTTAGCTTCCTTTCTTGTTTTTTTTTTCAAACACAAAAATTAGGCATGTCTTTGATTTTTTTCTTTTATTATCAAATGTATTCATTAGATTCGAAAAAAAATTAAAAATTATAAAAAGTAATTATTTTTGAGCAAAAAAATGATCTTTTATTATAATGAATGAATAATGAGTTTTATATTTTTTTGTTCAAAATAAAACTTAAAAGTAAATCATGGGTTCCGTGTTAGACTTTTCACCAATATTATTTTGTATTCTTGTAGAGGGACTACCAAGCTACCCCTAGTATAAAAATGTTTAATTTAATAATACGTTTTTGGGCGATTGTGCAATATTTTGTATTGCATTTAATAAGACAGGTAAACAAACAAAAATTACGGATGCTAAACGCCAGTTGCGTTCTGCAAAATCATATTCTGTACATTGCTAACTTAAAAACGAAAATTTTCCATCACTTAGGAATTTTAAGAAAATCACGGTCAAGGTATCAACAACAGCTTCATTTGCCACATTTCTAAGCCAAACAAAAAATGGAAAACTGTACCAAATACAAATTTTTGAAACCTTATTCTTTATTCAAAAGATGCACCACCCTTTTTGTGCCTAATTCCAGGACTAAAACATAGCAAAAATAATTAATTATAAAGATTTTTTTTTTTAATATATTGTGTTGCATTTAATATTTATCATATAATTTACAAAAAGTAGTTTGGACAATGTCTCGTCCGGAATGTTGCACCTTTGGACTGTCAGTATAGTTTTGAGAGCTGAAAACGCTCTTTCCACGCTGACCTGTGTTGCAGGAACCGAAGGAACTACCTTGGCCAGCTGGGAGTAGCTTGGTGCTCCCTCTACAAGAATAAAAAAAAAATATTGGTAAAAAGTCTAACACGGAACCCACGATTTACTTTTAAGTTTTATTTTGAACAAAAAAACAGAAATCATTATGTATGAAAATCATTTTTTTATCAAAAATAATTTTTATTTATAATTAAAAAATTTTTTTTCTACTTAAATCTAATGATTATTTTTGATAATAAAAGAAAAAAATAAATATAATCATTATCAATTAATTTTTATAATACTACTTATAATGATTATGGTTTTATTAAACTTAAATAAAATTTTGATATGTTGTCTTAAATTTCTTTGATATATCGATGTTTTTACTTAAAAACATCTGAAATTTGTGTTTGCCGATCAGAGGTTTTCCTCCCAAGATCTAGGGTGTTTTGGTTGAGGTATTTTAGGTGGGGGGGGGGGTATTTTCAAGGCGGAAGTTTTGGGGCTTTATTAAAAAGTTTTATTTAAATGTTATAAAAAAGTGCATCTTGTGAAATCCAAAAAAAAAAACAAATTGGTAACTAGATAAACAAAACATGTTAATTACTTTTCCCACTTGGTTTTTTTCATGACAAACTTTCCAAAAATTTTATAATTATATATTATTTTCAAACATAAACTCGACATAGTAGATTTTCCTCAATTTAGGCGAGCACTTGGATTTTAGAGGGAAATTCTAACATATTCATATTTTTTAGGGGGAAAGCCAAATATTCAGAATCGACTTAATCAAAAAAATTCTACAACCTTTTGGAGAGGGACATGAAAAATAAAAATCTGTACATGTTATAATTATTATAGTTTAATATATACCTTAAATATATGAGAATTCGAGTAATTGATATATAAACATTAAAAAAAATATTACAAATAATTTATTTCCGAAGCCATATAAGAGGAAACGCAAACCAAGAATACTTTATTTCATAGATAACATGAAAGTAACAATAATAACAAAAAATTTCGATGAATATGCATAAATTATTTTAATGTTATGTCTAAAAAACACAATCTTTTGCAATGAAAATATTTTCGATCTTAATCGATTTATTTTTGAATTTCCTAGAAAAATAGTTTCGCTGTAAATCGATTTATTTCCAGCTCTACCGTGCATGGACCACACTTTCGTTAAGTGCTGTAAGTTTTCGAAGTAATAGGGTCTTTCCACAGAGATACATCTGGCTTCCTCAATCTGTTAAACGAACGGTTCATTAGTTTTTGCAGTTCCGAACATGTTCATTTCGTTGTCCATCCTTTGTCCATCCGAATATGACGTACGTTTTTGCCGATGTTTGGGCGACGATTTTTTTGGGCAACTCTCTCTTCTCTTTATGTCAGTGGAAATAAAACCACGTCCTAGGAAATTTAAACATGATGGCCAGGAACAATTGGAATATGAAGGTAGCCAAGTTAAAACGTATGCCCAAAACTATTGTGGTGTTTTCCGGTATATTTTTGGCCCAAAATATCTCGCATTGCTACAATATACTAAAGAGCGCCTAGTTCTACTTTATTTTGAATATCCTTGTGATCCTTGACCGCCATACACAGTCTTAGAGGCTTGGCTCTATGTTGGAGAAGAATAACTGGAGCCTCTCCAATTAGTAGTCATCTAATTCATTTTATTTTAGGGACAACAGAGTCTGCAACGATCTGCGGTTTTTCTGTTGCTAAATTGCTTGAATAGTTGATAAACTATTTTCTTTTTAGTTCCGAAGAAGCCATGTTTGTTTGTTTTGGATGAGCCGCATCTGTTCGATCAGCTGTTAACAGAGGATTCAGGTATAGCTCTGTGGAAATCGGAGTTTCTAACGTGCCGAAAATCCCAACTGTTTCACACGGATGAACTGTTCAGAAAAGCAGGATTAGTTTTTAAATATATCTAAGACAACTCAATTCTTATATTTACATTTTAAAACTCAATTTATTATAAAGTTACTTTATAAAACTACAATTGATAGCTCTGCCCCCTTTTGTTGATAAATCTTATATATAAATATATATGGAAATATGTGTAATTCTATATGGCATATTTGTCCAAACGTAGTATGACATCCATACAAACATATATATATACATATGGTTTATTCATTCACATACACATACATAGCAATACCAACGAAGTAATAGAGTTAACATTGCTCAGTTGACTTCGAATTTTTGCTACGGACAGTGGTTTTAGCATATGTAAAGTGCTAACGTTACATGCAGAAAAGGTGATCTGTTTAGGTTGTCAAATAGGGGATAAGTTAGTTAGTATTTTGTATACGGATATAACTACTTAATTATATTATTATGTGTACATATATAAGTGCACAAAAAAACATAAATAAAATGAGTGTACGTTTTTTTAAATAAAAATGCTTACAAATATGCAAGTTATACCTATGAACACATATACATATATATGTACACATATCGGTTTTCTTAAAATTAATGCTCATTGTTATTAAGGCAGTACAATTTATATACACACTATAAATTATATTTATATGTATATACATAGATATACAGATATATGTATGTATATTCAGTTTGTTTATTCTGCACTGAAGAGCCATTAATAACATTGGTACATAAATGTTTTATACATAAATATTATATTTACATATGTATAATTGTATTTTATGTTGTGCCGCGAGACACTTTACCGTAATAAAGCACAGAATTTGTTTATTCTTAAATATTTGAAAACATTTATATGAATACTTTCATATGTATGTAATTACAGAAGTCTAAAGTATTTACACAACGAAAAATTTGTACCTTCCCAAATTCTGCCAGTTGTTATTCTTGTAGTTCTTGACCACGTTCCTTGAAATATTTTTTTATAGTAAACTAGCCAGAAAAACTATGCGCTAACTTTGGCTTATAGCAAAAAATTAATAAAATGTTCTGATTTTAATTTCAAAAAAGTATGCGTTTAAAGAAAAATTCTATAAAAAAATTGTTTTCTTTATATATGCATATAGTTCAGGTTTAATATCGAATTATTCAGCCAACCGATTCCCGTTATATGGTTCGATTCTCCTTGAATTTTTCTTTTAAGCATATTATTTGAAGTAATAGTGTGCTGGTTAATCTGCGCTCTGATAGGTTCCACAAATGATCAGTGATCTGTAACATTGTAAAGCAACCACAATTTTTTGAGTAATTGTCCTGTTAAAACCAAAAATGATTTTCCAGTTCCAATTTTTTAGGGCTTTGAACCAAAATTTGATTTAAAATCTTGATAATCGTCTTGTGCTCCTTTGTGGATTCAATGAATTCAATATTACCGACTCCACTAGCCGCCATATGTGCATCTTCAAAGCCTTAAACTATCACAACAGTGTTTTATGGTTGGGGCAAGGCTTTGGGTGTCTAAAGCAAGCCATCCACAGGCAAATTTTTTCGGCGGACTGTTCGTCAAACAAGAAGTTTATTTGCCCACCAACGAGTGCGAACATTTTTTCGAACATTCATTCGCCGAAAATTTTCAAAGGAAGCATGTCAGCGGACGAAAGCAAAGCCGTAATTGCCTTGATGACAATTCATATTTATAATGAGAACGAAAAGAAGAAAACTTTTTGTAATTTATGTAATAACATTTGCCATCCCTTTTTACGCATATTTTTGTTTTTATACGCCTCACTTTTTGCCTGCCACAGTGCGGGCTCGTTTTGCAGGCAATATATAAATTCTATAAAAAACTCTTTCGACCTTGCGGGCACGTGTTGTTTGTCCGAAAACTTTTTTCAACTGAATGTTCGTTTAAAGATTGCCATCCACTTTTGAACTTGTTCGTGCGAACACAGCCAAGATAGAATCGTTTCTATCTTTGTCGAATAAAATGTCGAACACGAAATTCGGACGCGAACACTACCACCAACGACGAATATTTTGTCGAACCGAACGTGTTCGTCGAAAAAGTTCGCCTGTGGATGGCCTGCTTTAGACAGGCACGAACAAGTTCGACAGTGGATGGCAATTTTAAAATGAACATTCAGTTGAGAAAACTTTTCGGACAATCAACACGTGCCCGAAATGTCGCAAAACGAGCCCGCACTGTGGCAGGCAAAAAGTGAGGCGTATAAAAACAAAAATATGCGTAAAAAGGGATGGCAAATGTTATTACATAAATTACAAAAAGTTTTCTTCTTTTCGTTCTCATTATAAATATGAATTGTCATCAAGGCAATTACGGCTTTGCTTTCGTCCGCTGACATGCTTCCTTTGAAAATTTTCGGCGAATGAATGTTCGAAAAAATGTTCGCACTCGTTGGTGGGCAAATAAATTTTTTGTTCGACGAACCGTTCGCCGAAAAAATTCGCCTGTGGATGGCCTGCTTAAGGCTGTACCCTCCTTTTACTTTTAGCATTGTCCTATGAACCGCTATCTTTTTTTGATTCCTTCAGCATAATTGAATCTACGCAGCTGTTTTACGAATAAAAAATTTTTTTCACCTACAACAACAATAATAACAACTTAAATCAGTTGGGATGTGCAAAAACAATTGTGTGTTGTATAGATTTTTTTGTCTACAGTAGGTATGTGAACATTGAGTTTTTTTTTGTTTTATGTACATATTGTGTATTGCTCTAGAGATGTGTATATATATATATATATATTTATACATACATATGCGCCCAATTAAGCAAATTAGTATTGGTCTACTGAGAATTTTAGCATTTTCACCAATATTTTGTTGTATTTCCTAGCATATTTCATGCGATTTTGTGGCCTAGAGGGAAACTGAACTAGAGAACAGTGACACCAAAACTAAATACAGTTCTCTGTTTGCGACGTGCTTGATCGTGTCACCTATACCGTACATATCTTTAGATATAGATCCCATTTATACCGTTGACTAGAGATGCAAAGACATTGATGTTAGTATCGATTGTATCGATGTATTTTTCCCAATTTCGATGTTTTTGCATCCTTTTTGGAAGGTAAAGTTTGGTGTATTTTTTATATTTATTGATGAAAAAGTCTATTTTCTTATAGGTAAATGAAGTCCAGTTTACCTACTCTTGCGCAGTGCGCTTTAAAATATTTTCCGCCACCTCGACTGAATCAGAAAGGACATTCAGCAAAGCGGGCCAAATTTCAAATGTTAACGATTTCGCTTAAATCCAAAGGCTCTTAATATGCTTTTGTTTTGAATATTTGGTTTGTTTATGCTTTTCAAAGTTCTTATTCCTCTTATTTAATAAATATAAGTAAATGGATATAAATGAAATCCTACTTCTGAATTAGTTTTTTTTTTTGCGTGCCTCAAGGGCAATACCAGTGGCATTTGTCGTAGCAATAAGTACAATACAAATTGGGCTACTGAGAAGTGAATACGTCAATCTTTTTGTACTGATTTTATTTAGTAAGCACGGGGTTTATATACATGTTCTTGGATCAAAGGGTACTTACTTAGGTCTACTTTGGGTTACATTTATCTGATACATCGCTATCTTATCAAAAAATTAACAGTTGGATACAGATATGTGAACTACTTAGATAACTAATTCCCGTCAAGTCTGAGTGCAACAGGTGTGAATACGTGGCCAATCGTGGGAATATTTAATGACCCCAAGATCGCACATGTGCGGACAGGTCTAAGGAGTGATGTATGAAGTCGCGGTGAACGGACGTCCGCGCGGGTGCTCCGATGTGAACTCTGCTGTGGCAATGCCCCTAGGGTTAAAAGGTGGTAGCAGAATCTAGGATGCAGAGTGAGTGATGTCTGAAGTTTAGTTTCCGTAATTCCCCGTATTGTGATTGTCATTAGGATGTTTCGAATTGTACATCCAGGTTGTCATCCGGGCAGTTAAACATCCAAAACCCTTTATAGTAAATATAGGATGTTCCATTTAAGCGTACAGCAGTTAACTTTAGGCATGAATTTGTTGCAAAGATTCATAGCTTTTCGGCATTCGTTTCAAGCAAGAGAATTGATCTTTTTGTATTGATCAGTTTGCAAGAAGTATCCGTTTTGTTATGAAATAATAAATAATTTTATTTCACAACTTGTCTCTGACGAAAACGTCGCTTGCTTATTGTAGCAGATGAAGTCTTTTTTTGCTCTTGGCAAGTCTTCATGTCTGCCTCAGACATTTCTACGAAGTCATCACGATTACTATTGATGGCGAGAAATGGTGCCCTTGTTTCCTGTATATATAAATAGATTTGGGGTCAGTTTGTAGATAACCAATGCTTGTGACGAAATCAACGGAAAGCTGACTTTAATAATGACATGATCATCCACAATAGCTCCTTCACCCTTTATCATCTGGTATGCTAAATGATGTTACTTGGAGATACTGGGAGAATTTCTCCTGCCCTTAAGTGACTTCGGATTTGTTTGAGCTCATTTTGTTCTGGCAAATATCGGTTAATATATCAGTTGAGTCAATAGGGAAGTATATTAAATACGCAACTTTAGTCGCTTCGAGTTGAAAATTTCCTCTCTATGACATTAATTGTTGAATCTATCAACAACGTTTAATTCTTTAATAAGGTTAATAAATGCTTTTCATTACCCTTAACTACAGTTATCGTGTCAGCCATTTCTTTAGCATATGTGGAATCTAATACGCCGAAGAGACTGCTGGCTATGTTTCCAACTATTTCCAACTATAGTTCGTGCTAATAGCATATTTTCAGCTTGCAGATCTTTCTCAAAATGCTTTAGATGATGGTACAGGCTTCCTTATGCGGATATTGTGAACATGGATGGCCAATTTTTGTAACTCAAATTGAAAACGTGCTCATGTCATGCCAGTAAGGGTTTATATTGTGATTCACAATTATCGACCAATCCGTGGTGGCGAGCTGGCCTTTCTAATTTCTTCGAAGTATATTTCAGGCCCTGACATAAATTGTGTCACGTTGATCGATTTGGCAAGAGTAAGCGGTAGTATTAAAGGCATTTCAATCAATGTCTTTGCTATAAAGACATTGTTGATGGCCTCTGCCTCTTTGCCGTACGTTCCTCAACGCCGTTGTTCTCAGAGTCATTAGCGATGGGGGGGCGGAGGGTTATGCACTGGGTCTTCTTTCGGGAATAGTGGATCTATATGCTGGATGTCGCGCTTGAAGAATCCCTTCGCTGTGTTTATTCCTCTACTCTTACAAAATTGTCCTTTCCATGAAAGATCTTGACAACATTGGCCACTGTAGTACTTTATAAGAACCAATGCTCCATCCTTTATGTTGGCTGATGATCGCCCCCATTTATGCCTTTGCAGTTGTTGAAGGTAGTCGGCTGACCAATGACTCCAAAAGACATGCTTGAGCTTTGACACTGCTTGCCATCTTTATCCTAAAGACAGGTTGCTGGGATAGTTCGCTGTCAGCTTAAGCTGTAAGTGGTTCTCCAATGACGAAATGACCTGAAGTTATTGTTGTCAAATCATTCGGATCTGATGACATTGGAACTAAAGGCCAAGAATTAAAAATGGATCCAATCTCGACTATAACTCTTTCTAACTCTTCAAATGTTAGATTAGCTGTGGTCACATTTTTCAGCAATAAATGCTTAGCTGATTTTACCGCAGCTTCCCACAGTCCTCCAAAATGAGGTGCTCTTGGCGGGATAAATTTAAAGCGGACTCCTTTGTTATTGCAACTTTCAACCATTTTTCTCCTTAGCCTTGTCAGAAAGATGGCATCATCAAGCTTATTTGTGGCTCCAAAAAAATTGGTTTTATTATCGCAATGCAGTGTTTGGCATTTACCACGTCGACTTATATAACGACGCAATGCTCCCAAAAATGTTTTTATTGTAAGATCACTTACTAGATCCAGGTGAACCGCTTTCGATCGGAAACAGCAAAATGTTGCAATGTATGCTGTATGTGGTTTCCTTCCACAAATTTTATAGTGGTTCTTAAAACGGCCTTGCTTGCGTTGCTCTCAGTGGTGGTAGATGTCCCATAATTTGTTCCATTAACTTGGGCTTAGCTCTGGTACATCTCAAACAGCTGAGGACGACAATTCGGGCAATTGTTTTTGCCTTTATAGCCCAATATATTTGTCGTGAGATGGCCATTAATACTTTGGCTCTACAGTGCTTGACGATCGAGTCATTATATGAAAGTAAGATAGGATGCTTAGCCTCATACAGTAATTCAGCTACTTCCAATCTGCCTCCAACTCGCATGAGATCGTTCTGATCGATGAATGGTGTGAGAGAGCATATGTTGCTGCCCTTCTCAACTTACCGAGACTTCTTTAAATTCTTGAAATGGCTACTAGCGATCTTTGTTTCATCCGCATAATGTAGGCTTCTATCCGCTTGGGAAATGAGTTCCCTTGGTTTATGCCATATAGTAGACCCCCCTTTTTAACTGCTCCCAAAAAGGTTTCTGCAGTCTTGGACATCCGTTCAATTTTGGAGGCAATAAACGGTGCTGGCCGTTTTGATGATGGGCCAATAAGAAATAGTGGGCCAAAGAACCACAGACTGTGACTCGCGAATTTGGAACCACTTATCCCTCTCCATGGAACATCCGCGGCGTTTTGTGAGGATGGGACATGTCTCTATTCAGTTTGTAGCGACGTTTCCTGAATCTTCGTGGATATTTTGCCTTCGAAAACATGTCGTGAAATTTTTATTTCATTTAACGCTGGACATTTTCTGGATGGCGGTGAATACATATTTGGGTATCCGAAAACGAAGCACGCATTTTTTGTGTGGCTCTCTGGTTTTAAGACACAGTGATGCGGTATGAAATTATGTGTCCTTAGTAAATTTGCCAAAGGGACTCCTTTATGTGTTCAAGTACCTTATATTCCTTCATGAAGTCAATGTACCCTTTTCTTATTGCCTGATCTCTATGCAACCTTTGCTCCAAAAAGGGTAGTTGAACAATAAATCTGGAGTTCTGTGCTCGCTGAAGATTTTCCAGAAAGTGCGGCTCACATTGCTTTTCAACTGGCGAGTGTCTGGTTGAAAATTGTCAAGCTCTCAGACATTAACCAATGTTCATTAAGTTTCTCTTCTTCCGTCCGTACCGCACACACAGACGATGTTGCTCGTTGATTCGAACCTTTCTAGCTACAATCCAGCCAACTTTGGTATTCTGAAACCTGGGAAATCCCTTTTGGAGGTGTATGCTCTTGGGCTGCATTAATTCGAAGTAAAGCTCAAGCAAAAACGCGCACGGGACATTCGTACGCATTCAACGTAAAAAAAAACGGTATAACCGACTTGATTTTTTCTGGTGAAAGTCTTAACATATAGCAATTAATTCCTTAATTGGTGCAAAGATTGATTTTGGGTAATTTTTCATTTTTGAGAAAATAGAATATCAAAAGAAAGCAGGCCCTTTTTTATAATGTTTATTTTTTTGCTGTACTTCCAAAATTAGGGTCGGCCGAACCTATTTCGTTAGGGATCTTCCAGTTTTCGGTCGAAATAAGGCATTACCTTCCAGTCTTGAGACAACCTAATTTCAACGTTGACTCTTGAGTTTGATGTGTGCGCCTTTCGCCCTATGCATTTTACTTCAAGTACGGAGCTCGTGAATTTTAATGACAATTCCTAAATTGCTCTCTCCGAAATTGCATTTATTTGGGATCCAGAATCTAATAGTGATTTGAATTCCTCCATCCGTTCATTATTTTTTTGGACGATAACTCTAGCCGTGGCTAGAAGTTAGTAAATAGACTGTTTTCCATTTACTGACGCCGCCGTAATTACGTCCTCGTTGTCAGCCATCTTTTCCAAATGTAATATGCCGAAGAATTGGATCCCAATTATCATTTTTAATCAGAATGTTAGTTAATGCTGATAACGTTTCTTTCGTGCTATCATGCAGTGAATTTATTCCTTTGGCATCGTTCGATCTTGGTGCGTATTCTAACAATTTTTTAATAACAGTGTTGCATAGCTCTCTTTGGTTGCTATACCGCTCATGTAACATTTTCCATGCTTTCGAATAATTGGTCTCTGTAAGCGACAAGTGACGAATTAAACGTTTCGCCTCTCAAATTAGGTATGTTTTTAAATACCACATTTTCTGTATAATTGGTATTGACGATTTATAAATAATTGTCTTGTATAAGTCATGAAATTTCTACCACTGTAATAAGTTCCCATCAAATTGGGATTTGGTAATGCTGCCGTCGCACAGTAGTGCCTTTTCTCATTTTACGTTGCAAAAATCATAACTTTTGAACCAAATAATATATTCAAATAATATAAACGGCAACTGGCAGGTAATTGTTGTAAAATTTGCATATGTATTGGATAATGTGCCACACCCATCCATTCGCCTTTTTATAGGGTATCAAAGTGGAAAATTAAATTTTTTCTATGCAGACAATTTTTTTAAATATTTTTTATTTAATTTGTATCCCTTTCAGGACATTATAATTTCAGTCAGAAGTTTGCAACGCAGTGTCCGTCTGTCTGTCTGTCTGTCTGTCCGATTCTATGCAAAATAGTCCCTCAGTTTTGAAGCTATCTGAATGAAACTTTGTGTATAGTATTCTATATACTCTCACTCGTATATATGTCGGAACGAATCGGATCGGTAACTATGGTATGGCAGCTATATGATAAGCTGCCATACAACAGATTCGTAAATTTGTTGAAAAAAAAATTAGAAAAAAATTATAACTTTATCAGTTTTTAATACAATTTCTTTTAATTCAAGTTACAAGCATTTCATATTATTTCAGAATTTTGTTGTAAGTTTCATAAGAATCTGACGGCCATATCATATAGCTGCCATACAAATGATAGGTAAATATAGAGAAAAATTAAGTTTTTCTTTACATGTAAAAATGTAAAAAAAATTTTAAACTGTAAAATTGTATTAAAATGCAAGTAATTCATTTTATATTAGATAGGGATAGCTTATAATTGTTACAATTGAAATCTCCAAGGGTATACCAACTTCGGCGTGCCGAAGTTAGCTTCCTTTCTTGTTTATCTTTATTTTTATGTATTTGCTTAAGTACAAATATTTCGAATGCAAAAAAAAAAAAAATATTTTTATAAAAAAAAAATAATAATACTAATTTGTATTAGTATTGTTAAGAAACCAATGTAAAGGAAAGATTTTTCATTCAATACAAAAAAAAAAATATGAACAAATTCAAAATTTTAACCCAAATAAGCGTTTTTGCGCTTAAGTAAGATCAGATTTTTTGGTATATTTGTATATTTTACCCCTGAGTTGCTTTGGTTCATGCCGCTGCATATCTGCAGACGCAGCGTGACGCAGCCGGTGAAAGTTGATTTTGGTCCAAAAAATATCCACAAAAGTCGCAGTTATAGCGTTTTCAGTTGCTTTAGTCGGCTTCATAAGATATAGACTACTTAAGCCAGAAAAAAGTGAAAAAATTGACACCTGGCAGGTAGCGATTTACCTTTGCAAGCTCAAACCCAAGCGCCTTTTTTCAGCTTAGTGTACAGGTAATGAATGTATCTATCGTTAAAAAAAAAAAAAAACATGACGATAGGTAATCTACATTTTTGGTAATGCTACCTGAAAGTCGACCAATTTTCAATTATTTTTCTCCAATAATTCAAAAATGGAAATTTTTAACTTTGAATCGTTTTTGCGACATCGACTTTTTTGATTTTTGCAACGGCTTTTGTTCTAGAGGCGCTACTGTGCGTCGTAGGAGAACTGGGTAAAGCGTTTCGTTCTCCGCCAAACATTATATTGGGAATCATCGTATCCCAATTCCTTCGGGTTCTTGTGAATTTTCACATTAATGTTTCTAATTCCTTTCCAATTTAATAATTTTCCGAAAATTTTGGCATGTTTCGAGCTTCATCTTGTTCATGATGTGCGATCCAAGCTATCGATCAGCGATCTGCGGAAAATGGATTCAATTTCGAGATCCTCTTCCGTAGACGCAATCGAAGCAGCATCGCATTTTAATGCAGCAAGATTAGTGTTGCATTTAGCTTGGTATTCATTTACTATCTTTTTTATTTTTCCGAAATAATTATTTATGAAATATTTATGCTCAATGGTTTCTATATCCAAATAGTCTGTATTTTCGAATCCCTGATTTCGAAATTAGACCAGAGCCTATAATATGCAGGTTTGGTCCTTCCTTATTAAGGATTGATTGCCCTCGCCCAGCGCCTGCTGCTCATCCAATATGCTTGAAGATGCCATTTTACTTGTGAAAGTCGAGGTACATCATGGCAAAATACTTCTTACTAAAGTATTTTGATATGATGTGCCTCGACTCACACCGTGGTTTATAAATAAATGTAAACCATGTAACTTTAACAAGCCTTAATTACAGTTTTGTTCGGCTAGTTGACCAAGTCGAACTCTTATTTCGCGAAATTTCGATCGCCTTGTTGACCTTTCTTGACTGCTTTATTCACTGTCTATCGCCAAGTTGATAGCAATACTATATTATGAAGAAGATCGCACATGTTATAGTATTGCTATCAACTTGGCGATAGACAGTGAAGATCGCACATGTGCGCACAGGCCTGAATCGTTCCGAGTGTCCAGAAAGTCCCAAATGTCCAGAGTTTATTTAGGTAGATAGACATTGGCCAATTTTTAAGACCTAAGACGGTCAAATAACAGGATTTCTCACGGCCATACGATTTCTTTGCACACGATTTTTTCTGGCTGGCTTATGAACTGGCTTCAGGCTTTCTTAAATTTTGATCAGAAGCCAGAAGAGAGTGCTTTTGAGCCGGAAAGAGAACGCTCTAGAGCCACCCGCTCTCTCGTACGCAAACAGCGACAGCCGCCGACTTTTTGTGTGCAAACGTTTTCTCATGCATCGTAGTTGTATGCAAGTGTTCGTGTTCTTTTGTTTTTATAAGACTAAGCTCATTTTGAAAGACAATTGGTCCTTGAAAAAACTAATATTTTGTATGTTAATTACATTTTACATTTGCAAAGACAACGATTTGTGTGCACCCATGTCGGTCATCCACGATCGCAAAATGTTGGTTGCCTTACACGACTAACAAAGGATATCCAAAAGGTTGATAGCCCGACTTTATGAACACATGACACATACATCAAGTTAAAGACTGACCGTTGACAGACATTAAGTTAAGGATTGACCGACATGCACGGAATAAACGATAATGTTGAAGTCATGTATCAATGCACCCCTTGAAAACCCTTAAATCGTAACTTATTACCTGTTTGCAACCAGAAAATTTAAACAAGAAAGGAAGCCAACTTCAGCACACCGAAGTTTGTATACCCTTGCAGATTCCAATTGTATAAATTGTAAAAAATTATAAATTAATATTCCTCCACATTTACCAATCGTTTGTATGGCATCTATATGATATAGTCGTCCGATTCTTATGATATTTACAACAAAATGTATAATAATATAATATATAATAATATTCCTTATGGAAATAGGTATATGTGCACTGATATTTCTTTAAATAAAACTATTAAGAACTCGGAGAATGTTTTTGGTTTATTTTTTTTTTTAGTCTGAGATCAGCTTAATAAAATAATAGCAATATTATATCCATAAGCTTTATTGGTAGCTAAAAACTTAATTAAGAACTTTGTCTCCATAGGAAATAAGTATATGTGCATTTGGAAAAAAAATTAAAAATACTATTAGAAACGTGTGTAGACATTATTTATTTAATTTTTTAATAATTTATATGTTTCCCTTTATTCGTAATAAGTTGATTTATGCGGTTAGGCATTGAGGTAACCAAGTTTTGAAGCGTTGAATGTCCAATTAGATCCCATTCCTGAATTAATGCCTTCTTAAGGTCATTTACGGTGTTAAACTGGCGGCCATTCCTATAAACTTTATTAGAAAGTATTCCCCAAAGATCTTCCATTGGGTTAAGGTCCGGGCTGAGTGCTGGCCATTGCAATAAAGGTATTTTTTTACCTTCAAAAAAGTCCTTTGTTTTTCGTGCTGTATGTATCGGTGCGTTGTCTTGCTGAAAAATCCACTCATCCTCGTAAAGTTTTCCTGCGAATTCGATGAGTACTGTTTCTAATAACTCTACATATATGTCTGCATTTGTTTTAGTTGGTATTACACATAACGGAGATTTCCCAGCATAGCCAAATCCAGCCCAAACCATTAATGAGCCCCCACCAAAATTTCGTTTGTGGCAGAGCTGCCGTGGTTGCCTTTTATCGCGCTAATACTTTTGGCACGAGTCAGGGCCGTCCAAGTTAAATTTTTTTTCGTCGGAAAATATAACTTTTGTGAACTCCGCTGACCAAAATTTGTACTTTTCAGCAAATCCTAGACGAGCGGTTATGTGGCGTTTCAAAAGCCTCGGTACAGCGTCACGGGAAGCATATGTAACCATCTTGTTTTCGCTTAAAATTTGGTTAATACGTCTACGGGAAATATCAAGGTTTAGTTGACTATTAATTTGAGAGCAAGACTTGTTGTTTTGAACCGCTAGGCGCCGAATTTGTCTCTTACAACGAGAATCAATTTAAGTGGGCCTGCCGGTCCGCTTAATTTTTCCATAGCTTTCCGGATTTTTGAGAAAATTTGCAATGGTATTTCTATGTCGATTTAGTCTCTCGGCAGTATAAGTAATGGTCTTGCCGGATTCGGCCAGTCCCTTGATCATTCCACGATCTTCTTCCGACAAATGTGTTCCGCGAGGCATTCTACCCTAGAATTAACATTATTTCGCTAAATTTTTTTCGCCTAATAATTAAAAACCAATTTACTTACGTTTTGCTGATTAATGAACAAAGTTAGGTCACATTTCTTTGCTTACCAACACTTAAAAGCGCAAAAATCAGAAATTGCACATATACTTATTTCCTATGAAAATCTAGAGTTGCTACACATTTTTTAAAGAAACTGTCCAAAGAATGAAATAAAAAATAGACCATTGAAGGTCGAGCTGTTCATAATAGATCAGAGTACTGACATGCATACCGGAAAAAAATGTACGGCTAACTTTAAAGAAAATATAAGGATATTAAAAAATGCACATATACTTATTTCCATAAGCTAGTAGTCCGATTTCCGTTCAAAAATTCAAAAATAATATATAAAGCTCACAAACGAGAGTTAATACAATATATGTTAAAAAATTGAAGTTTTAATATATTTTTTTCAACAAATTTACGGATTGTTTGTATGGCAGCTATATGATATAGTTGACCGATACGGCTCGTTCCAAATTGTATATACAAGACTTTTTGCAAAGTTTCACTCAGATACCTTCAAAACTGAGAGACTACTTTGCATAGAAACGGACAGACAGACAGACGGACATGGCTAGATCGATGCTAATCAAGAATATATATGTATATAATATACTTTATAGGGTCGGAGATGATTCCTTCACTGCGTTGCAAACTTCTGACAGAAATTATAATACTCTGCAAGGGTATAACAAGCATTACATGTTTGAGATCAGCTATTTCTGCTCCCGCTTTCGCCCCCTCTCTACTTAACAAGTTATCAGCAGCACAAAATATAAAACTTAAATTTTCACACACACTTACGCACTTGGTTGCTCTTGTGTTTACTCATACAAGCAAGCGCATTATAATTTTAGATATCCACCCTCACAACTTTGTAAGAGCGTAGAGTGCGCGATTGTTGTTGCCATCGAGAAAAATAGTTCCATAGCTAAACCAATGTATGGTCGTGAGCCATCTTGTTATTTGACCGTCTTTGTCTCTACCCTCTGAATAACTGCCGGTGGCAGCTGCAAGCAATTTCCTCTTGACGAAAATTGCACAATATGTTTAAAACAATCAGTTGATTACTATTTGGAGCCAATTATAGAACATTAAAGGAAAACAATTCGATGTTTTCAGCGATACATCGATGTTTTGAAACATCAATGTACTAGCATCGATGTTTTTTCATCACTATCGTTGACTTTCAATTTTTGATTTTGCCTTTTCCGTCAAAGAGGCACGCTTGGAACACACACATTTCACATTTTCCCCAGTATTCTAAATGTTTTTTATTGCTCAGTTCTTTCTTAAGACAGCCAAGCCGCCTTTAGCCGTAGCTAAGGTTTTTCTTATTTATTTATTTTTAATTGTACCCGAAGTATTACAAGATTGGTTAAGACCAGCGGGAGCACTAAAAACGAGTTCTAAGAGGACTGCTAGACCAAAAACAACAACAAGCAGCGTCGCGAGTTTGATGTGCGCGGTTCAGTTCATGCAAGTAGTTGTTGAGATCGCGCCAATGTGCCTGCTGCCTGTGCCAAATTTGAAAGGCATTGTTTTTGTAAATTTTCACGGATCGCTAAACACGATTTGCTGTCAAATAAGAGAACGGATTGAGAAGCGTGAGAAAATTGAGCCAGACATTCAGACATTTCTGTAATATGCAAGTTAAACATGTTTTATCGTGTCAAAGTATAACAATTAGAACTTCGTAAATCTGTATTTAGTAGAAACTTAGGACTAAAGCTTTACGTTTACATAGGTGTCGTGTAGTTTCGGCGCTGCTTCTGACTGCGTGGGTGCGGCTGAATCCACCTGCATTGGTGCTGCTGTCGCTTTGCACCCGATTCTTTCTGTTGCCTTTAACTCTTAAAGTATGGCAGACATGCTATTGATTACAAGCTGTGCATTTCTGACAGCTTTAATGCCGGAATGCTTGTGCAAAAATGTTGATCTTTTCGTTGAAAATTCTTTTTCAAGTGTCCTCAGTACTGTCGCTGTCATAGATGGTTTTGTGGCGACACGCTATTGCTCCAGAGTCTTGTCCGATTTAAGTAATAATTTTTCGTATGCATATATCCCGGATTAAATAGAATCCTACTCTGTTTTAGACTGTTCTTCACGTTGATCCAAACGGAAACGTTTTCTGGTGCGTGGCATAATATTCACTGTTCAAGCCAAAAAGGCACTTTTTCAAGAGGCAGTGTGAACCCATTGCAGGCCTCGAAATGTCCTATACGTTTTTTCTCCCTCTCCCTCCGAACCTCCAAAGAGCTTCAAATCTGCTCTCACAAGCTAGGCTTTTTGTATTCTGTACAAACTGCGACTTCTTCAAATAAACATACAAGACATCTCTCTCCGCTTGTGTTGTCAAATGTCCACGCAAAGATTTGTCGCCTTTAAAACGACATACATTTGCACATATCTTTGTCAAACTACAAACAACACATCTGTCGTTTTTATGCGACATACATATCATTGCGCTTAGTAAAATAGTACATATATGACATTCTCTATTTTATTGCAAATAACTGTAAAAGTACAAGTAACATACATATATTCGGTATATATCCGGATGTAAATTTGAGCATTTCCACAAAAGTTCTACCACGATGCTAATATCAATAGTATATACACTTGTGTTATTTTGATTAATATCGTAAAAGGAATGTGTAAATTAAATAAACATAGAAGACGCCGTATTTTTGTTTTTGTGTTGCAGTTTTTTTGATCAAAAACTCAAAAATATGATTTTTCATTTGTTCGAAACTTTAGGTACTGACTTTGTTTTTCATTCTTATTCATTAAATAATGTTTTTTTTTTATACCCTTGCAGGGTATTATAATTTCAGTCAAAAGTTTGTAACGCAGTGAAGAAGGCATTTCCGACCCTATAAAGTATATACATTCTTGATCAGCGTCAACAGCCGAGTCGATCTAGCCATGTCCGTCTGTGTGTCCGTTTCTACGCAAACTAGTCCCTCAGTTTTAAAGCTATCTGAATAAAACTTTGCAGATAGTCTTCTATAAACTCTCACTCGTATATATGTCGGAACGAGCCGGATCGGACGACTATATTATATAGCTGCCATACAAAAAATCTATAAATTTGTACAAAAAAATATATATAACTTCACTTCGTTTATGCGCTATATATATTATTTCAGAATTTTAGATTTAATTTTTTAAAAATCTGACTATTATATCATATGGCTTCCATAGGAAAGGTCGGGAAATACTTTGAGATACAATCATTTTATAATATCTCAAAATTAATTCTTAATTAAAAAAAAAAAATGGACGACTGTAATATAGCTGCCATACAAACGATCGGTAAATTTGGAGGAAAATTACATTTTAATTTACATGTTAATAATGTAAAGCTGTAAAAATAAAATGAATTTGAAAGTAATTCAAATTATTTTGGATAGGGATATTTTTAATTAATCCAATGTCAGTCAGATAGGGTATACAAAGTTGGGCATGCCGAAGTTAGCTTAATTTTTTTGTTTTACATATTTGTGCCAGCATTCTGCCAACTATAAACTAATTCGAAAATATAAACACAGATAAGCAATGCATTGGCTAACTGTTAATTTTTTAATTTCTTTCACCTATAGTTTTTGTTTATCGTTTGCAATCCCATTAGGTGTCTTTTTGTCATTACATTTTATGCAGTGGGACTAAAAATTTGAAAATGTTATCTTAAATAAAATCTTTTGTTGAAAAAAGTTTTATATCGATCAGAATATTGATTGATTGATTGAATATATATATTTTTGTTGTTTTTTTCCCCTTTTTACACATACACAATACTAAAGCAACACGTCTTTATTTACACAAAATAAAAACAAATTTAGTCAAGTATCGGAACAACTTAGAAGAGGTTGCATAGGGAATAAGAATGCGGTGTGCAAATTTTAGGAACTTAAAGAGGAAAAAAACGTATAAGCTTCTAGAAAGTGAGAGTGTTTTCTGTAAATATAAAAAACAAAGTTACAGAGAAAGATTTAAAAAAAATGCATATCAAACAGAATTTACCATTGATTCTTATAAAATATTTAAAGAAATTATAAAAAAAAATTTTAAATGGATTTATTTTACTTTGTAACTGTTTACGGCAAAGGGCTCTTTTTTTGAAAGGCAATGTAATCCCGCTTGCAGCCTCAAAATGTCTCTCTCTCTTTCTTCGAACGTCCAAAGAGCTTTCAATCCGCTCTCCAAGCTAACCTTAAGTTCCTTGTAGTTAGTTCCAATTTCCTTAGTTCCTATTTTCAGCAGATTCGGTAGTTTTAACACCTCACTTGATAAGTAAACATTTCGTTGCTGCTGTCGGTTATACAGTTAGGTTTGCAAACCTTAATTCGTCAAACGTCTCTGTATAATTTTTGTCTTAAATGCAAGTCCGATTGATCCGACACTACGGCAGCCCCCGATTCCAAGCCAGAATTAATTTCAGCAAAAACTTATTCAAGATTCAAAATCCGCAAGTCTATGTTTAAAGTTAAGTCACAGTGGAACATCTAGTTTCCAATTCCTTTCGTTTACTGGTTTCCGCTTATATTTATTTACAATACACATATCCAATAAAGTCCACTCCAAAAATCCAGAGTCTCTGTCAACATTTATGTACATAAAATGTACTTAAAAATATATTCACATATTTTTCCCAATCCTATAAAAATATATCCACGTAATTTCTATACAATTTCTACCAGTTGTTAAATTTAAATTTTTTGTGTTTAAATAAATGACATCAGCCACAGGGAAACTTCCAACTCCAAATAGTTTTTTATTCCATTTACTCACTGTGTTCTGCTTGCCCGTGTTTACACTTTCAAATATTGTATTCGCCGCAAATATTATTTTCAAAATTTACTTCAATATTTATAGACATATATTTACAATTAAATCCACAGTTCTATAAATAATATTAAATAGATATCAGCAAAACGCCGAGTACATTTGCCCATACATTAATTTATTGACTGGCCAATTGTCAGTCATACGTTTGCCAGAGCAGGAGCCGCCTCAATCATCGACCTGACGTATGTGAGTAGCGCAAGTTTCCACGACGCAAGATGGGGAGTCAGCGACGCATACACCGGGAGCGTCCACGAGGCGATCCTTCGCTCAGTGGGTGCGCCCGAGGGTGTCACTCGCTCGATGCGACGGCCCACTAAAGCGTACCGACCGGACACGCTACGCACCCGGGCATTCGCAAATGCGCTGGAAGGCATAAATGGAGCCAACAAAACTGCAATCCAAATAGCAGCAGCACTGAAGCGTGCCTGCAAGCGGAGCATGCGACAGAGAGGTACGTTTCGAAGGAACCAAAAGCCAACGTTCTGGTGGAGCGACGAGAAAGCCGATCTCCGGTCCACGTGCTTGGAGGCAAATCACCCGGGCACGAGACACCTCGTGAGTTATCGAGTGCAGTGAGGCCTACAAATCGGCGAGGAAGGCTCTCAAAACGGCCATAAGGGAGGCGAAGAGGAACTGCTTTCTGGGGCGCTGCCTACAGAATGGTGGTCAAAGGGCTGAGAGCAGGCAGTACGGTTCCTACGGACCTGGAAGCACTGGAAACTGCAGGCGTTGTTTCCGAGAGGAGCCGCGACTTTAAGGTCTCTGAAGAAGAGGTCACCCGGAAGGTAAGGAGCGTACGCCCCAAGAAGGCGCAAACCGGCTGGCCAAACCGGGCAAACCACCTGGCCTATCGCCTTACCGACACCTCTGGCCAGGTGTTTGTAATACAAGCAAGACTAAGTGCCGCCATCGAGAGGGCCGGGGGCCTTTCTCTTAGCCAGTTTGGCTTTAGAAAGGGGTGGTCAACGCTGGACGCTATCGAGACGGTGGAGGAGATAGCAGGAACGCCGATTTCTGGAACGAAGTGGAATGGCGACTTCAAGAACTACAGCTTAGTAATAACGCTGAACATAAGGAACGGCTTTAACATTGCTAACTGGAACCGGACGCTGGAGTCCCTCGCTGCCCTGAACATCCCAGGGTACCTACTGAAGACTGCGAGGGGCTACTTCAGTGAGAGGGTGCTTGTCGTGGACACGGACGTGGATTCCAGAGTATACAATGTGTCAGCCGGAGACCTTCAGGGCTCAAGATTGGGACCCCTGCTCTGAAACACCATGTACGACGGGGCTTTGCCACTTCCGATACCCAGCGACATCACTATCGTTGGCTTCGCTAACGACATAGCGGTGGTGGTAGTTGCGGGAGTCTAGAGCTAGGCGGTACTTTTTTCGAGACGGAAAAAAATGGAAACGGCTGAGATCCATGTCGTCGGAGCTGTGATCCAGTCACAGAGGGCTGTGAAATACCTTGGTGTTTTCCTCGACAGTAGGTTATCCTTTGGGAACACCTCCAGTACGCCCAAAAGAAGGCCAGTGGAATAGCAGGAGCACTCGCCCGGTTGCTGCCAAATACAAGAGGATCTGAACAGAACAGAACAGGATCGAGCTGAAGGCTGCTGACAAGCGATGTCATCTCCCAATTACTGTATGCGGCGCCAGTGTGGACTGAGGCCGCCGATTCGACGAGGAGAGCGACGATCTAAAGGCGGTGGCGGGGTCAGCAATCAGAGTTGACACGCTGATGCTGGCGGACCCAAGGGCGTGAGATGAGGTGGCGGAGTTTTCATTGAAGCTGACAAGATCCCCCAGATCACTGGAAAGAGGCAGGATCGAGCTGACCGGCTGAGTGGCCTTTGTTTGTGCGAAGCTCAATGCAATGTTGTCTATATTTTTTTGTAATCGTTATGTAGGAAATGAATATAAAAAAATACGCATTGTACCCGAAAACACCACCGGGGCAAATAAAGTAGCTGTCAAATGAAAAAGTAGAGCCAAATAAAATAATTTCGATAATTTATAAAATGCCAACTAATTAATTCTGTTAGAAATTTAAGTGCGCTTTCATATCCACATTAGTGTGATCATATCTGATTTCTTGCTGAAAATTATAAACAATATATCTATAAATTAAAATACTAACATATATTCCGATTGGTTCCTAAATTACAAATCCAGCTTTGACACATATATATTTTTAAAAATACATAATCAAACAATACATTTACACATAAATACCATCCAAATTTTCAAAAAATATGTTCAATGTGACTCCATCTGTCTTAAATACATTTATTTTGACTTCTGTGCATCTGAGTCCATTTGAAACAATTGCAATCCAGCAGCACTACGTCCGTCTTAATATAGGTGCGAGATTTATCTTGACCGAGTCCGAGCGCTATGGAGCAAAGTCGAAAGCTTCGGACAAGCTTCGCACTCAGCTTGTTCGGAGCGAATTTCAGTTGGTTTCGAGGGCCCGGCGGACACCTTGACTAATGTTCAGGCAAAATACGAGTATTCATACTTTATTTTAGAAAAGTGTTCCGCCCAACTAATGGAACTGATCTCGGCTAAAGCATCTTCTGTCCAACACTTTTCCGCCTGGCTGTCGGCTTCCTTCGTGCGATACGGAAGTTTCTCAGGCGATTTTTTTGTATTGATTCGAATTCGCCACTTATTAACGATGAATTCAGCTCTACCTAAAAAACTTAAGAGAGCGTTTCGAAAACAAGCAATTGTTGGTGAACAGCCAACTGAAAAAGTTATTGAGCATGCAGTCGACCCGGGAACTTTCCGGCCTTTTCACTGAGAACTGGGACTGTCTACTTTATTTATGCTTCACAAAGCTTCCAAAGCTGACTCTAATTTGTGAGCAATCCACTCCAAAAATAAATTCCTACGTGGCTAGAGCTTGACTCTTTCCTAACTGAGCTCAATAGAACTCTTAAAACTATAGATTCTATTGAACCTATTTAACCAACTTTACGCCTCAGTCCGTCCAAACCTTCAAAATCCATCATGGCACCGCGATTGTTCCCATATCCAAAAGATGCAATTTATGTTAATTTATGTTATTTATGTTATCAGTGCGTAAATGTTCACGATTCCTCCAAATGACGATAGAAGATCATACTAGATCATACATACCTCTAGTGTTCCGATTCCTCATCATACTTTAACATCCATATCTACATCAACCCAAAGGATTTCCTCGTTCTCTACGCGAGTGTCAACTTTTCCTGTTTCCATTTACATTACATTACGACATGAAAAGCAGACCAAGCAGCCTTATCAAGTGCCCTTACAGGTTACAGCCGACCCTCTATAAGCCGTAACCAAAATATTTTTCCTTAAACTTAGTGGAAATGTTATAGCGTTCGCAATGTACCGTTATAAAACTAAAACAGAATTTCTAAAATATATAACAATAGTTATATTAAAATTAAATCTGCAAAGAGGTCGACCACTGCCAAAAGACTACAATTTCTCTAAAATGATTTTTTTCGAGCAGAGTAACATTAAGAAATTGTCCAATTCATAAAATTTCATTAAGTCTTTTCAATTATATTCAATTGGCCAATTGTTTAATGTTACTATGTAACAAATTTTGAAATATTAATTTGCGCAAATACGATTTTTCATTATTCAGATGAAAAACGTCATGAAAACGGACTGATTTTCTTTTGATAAAAACATGAAAACTGAGGCATTATGTTTTGACTTTTGTTATCTAACATCACTAGAAGAATGCTAAAAGTCTAATTAAAACTGATACAAATGTTTTGTTTGATGTGTTTCCGCTGCAGGAGATTCCCACTCTGCAGTCGCTAGTGATTCAAGCCGGTTGGCTTGGCTCATGCGTTATATCCAATGAATGGCCGGGTGGTCGTGGAATTCCTATGCTGGGATAGGATGATTATGTTGGAAGGGCCCTTCGAGTACTGCTGGCCTAGAGACTCAGTCTTTTTAAATTATTAAAAAGATATAAAGCCTAGTAGCCGAAGTTGCTTTCATGCGAGCTTCTGCCCTTTATTAAAAGAATATCCAGAGCGAACTAACTTTAGAATTAATAAGAAGTCTGAGTTTGTTGCTAACTACTCCCCCCTTAAGTCTGTCGCCGTCCTTGTCTCGCCAATTCGTCAATGGACTTTTGTAATTTGTGAGGTGTTTACCCTGCCCTTAATGATCTGCTTTTACGCGCTCCTCTGAATAGGGTTGCGTCAATTTATTTCCAAGTCTCATATTGCTGCGCACGAGTACTTTTTCCCCAACTTTAAAGACTATGTTCTGTCTTGAAGGGTTAGCTCTGTCGAGGTCATGGCCATATTGACGTGGCTAAAAGTAGTGATCTATTATATTCGACTGTAGCTAGCAAAATCCGTTCAATGGTGTCGTCAATTATTTTCATCAATTTTGAGGCATCTGGCTTTTTCCGCCAGGGTACTGTTGAATCTATCCACTTGGCGATTGGAGCTACTAGGTAGCGGCGGCGCATTAATGAAATCGATGCTATATTGGTTTTTCAACAAGGGCGTAATTATTTTGGAGTTGAAAGAATCCTCGTTGTCACAATAGATGGTTTTGAATGTTGAACGTATACTAGTGTCGGAAAATCGCAGTGAAGCGCGTTTAAAACGTTAGCGTTGCTGAGCCTCAGCCTCTAGGTTGTGCATGTGTTGCCGAGACATCGCATCGTCTACAAGGGTTGTTTTCCGGACGTGTAAAAGACTTTCCCGTTGTTCTCATCAATAAACCTGTGGAAAATCGAACTTCCTGGGTACCGTAAATGTAGTTCTGCAGTTTGCCTATAGCCTAAAATATCGCCAACAATTCTCTTTCGTTGGTGGAGTAGTTTGGTTCGTAATGTTAGTTCGAAGTTAGTAATAGGCGCCGGTAGTAATACCGCGCCTATTCCACTGGCTAAGGCGTCGGTGGTTAGGTCAAATGGTAATTTGAAATCGGGGATGTCAATATGACATCCTCTGATGCATTGATGATGATGAAATGTTCTGAAGGTTGTTGAACGCGTTGCGCTGGGTTTCATCGAACCTACTAGCCATTTTTTCGACATATTCTTATCGATAGTTCCGTTTTTCCCTTTGAGAATGGCAGTAAGTGGTCTAGCAATAGATGCCAAAATTTGTACAAAGCTTCTGTAATAGCTTGCCAGGCCGTGGAAAGACTTAAGGCTAAAAAAATTTTTGGTTGTATTGTCCTGACTTTTTCTGGGTCTGTTTTGGTTTCTCCTCTAGTTACGATGAAGCCTAAAAATTCTACGCTTTTTTTAATGAATCTAGTCTTTTCCCGTGCTACGTTCATGTTGGCATTGAGCAGGCGTTTATGCACTATGTCGATGTGCTTAACAACTTCGGTTTCGCTTTCGGAAATATTATAACGTCATCAACGTTAGACGTAATATATTTTGCCTATTTCTTCCCGCAGTACATAATCGATGGCTCTTTGGAATATGCTACCTACGTTTTTTAATCAGAAAGGTAGTCGGCAAAATTCTTATTTTCCCCCATTAACTGAAAACGAGGTCTTTTCTCGGTCTTTTTCAGTCAGGTATATCTGGTTATACCCTGACTTCAAGTCTAGCGTAGTAAATAATTTGGCATTTCCCAAGATCGCTAAAATCATGGGTATACTTGGCATAGGATAGCGATCGGCAATTATTTGCTGGTTTAGCTTTCTAAAGCCGATTACTAATCGATTTTTCCTGATGCTATTATCATCAGTCCCTTTATTGCCAACTACCCAAGTAGGCTGGTTGTACGGGGAACTGGAAGGAATAATATACCATTGTTCAGCAGCTCCTTGATTTCTTTGTTAACAAAGTCTGATACCCCTATGGGATAAGGGTATAATCTAGTGTAGAAGGGTTCGTCACTCACAGTACGAATGGTAGCGATGACGGAGGTGTTGAAGGTGAGCGCCTCGTTTGAAGTCGAAATCACTTTGATTCTCTTCGCGGATCTTGGTACCTTCATGTCAACGATTTTGATTAAATTAACGTTTTCTCAGTCAAAGAACTTCAGTTTTTCAGTGACGTTTGCGAATTTTATTACGCTGTTGCCAAGTCCAATGCTACTCCTGCTCGCGTTAGTGAAAC
>VNJS01018500.1:0-10648 GCA_008042575.1 Drosophila watanabei | reverse complement strand
ATTTTTATACCCTTGCAGGGTATTATAATTTCAGTCAGAAGTTTGCAACGCAGTGAAGGAGTCATCTCCGACCCTATAAAGTATATATATTCTTGATCAGCATCAACAGCCGAGTCGATCTAGCCATGTCCGTCTGTCCGTCTGTCCGTCTGTCCGTCTGTCCGTCTGTCCGTCTGTCCGATTATACGCGAACTAGTCCCTCAGTTTTAAAGCTATCTGAATGAAACTTTGCAAATAGTCTTCTATATACTCTCACTCGTACATAAGTCGGAACGAGCCGGATCGGTCAACTATATCATATAGCTGCCATACAACCGATCCATAAATTTGTAGACAAAAAATTATAACTTCACTGTTTTTTAACATATCTTGATCAACTCTCGGTTATGAGCTTTCTATATTGTTTCAGATTTTTAGATTTAATTTTATAAAAATCGGACTACTATATCATATAGCTGCCATAGGAACGGTCGTGAAATTTTCAGAAAAAAAATGATAGCTTTGTCAGTTTTCAACATAATTTGTTCTACTTTGAGATACTAGTATTTCATATTTTTTCAGAATTTTGCTGAAAATTTCATAAGAATCGGACGACTATATCATATAGCTGCCATACAAACGATCGGTAAACGTGGAGAAAAATTACATTTTACTTTACATGTAAAAATGTGAAAATAATGTAAAAATTGTAAAACTGTTAAAATTGTATGTATATGAAAGTAGTTCATATTATAGATTATAATTTATACAATTGGCATCTGCAAGGGTATACAAACTTCGGCGTGCCGAAGTTAGCTTCCTTTCTTGTTAAAATATATATTAGCGTATTTTTCAGTTTATTTCCAAAAAAAACCCTTATATGTATTTGTTTTATTTTAAAATGGATCATAAACTCTGAGAACTTGATCTAGACAGCCTTAAGAGATCACTTTTCAAGCTGGCTGAACTTTATAACTAAAAGAACATTCTATAAAAAGGCAAATATATGAAATTGTGTTGTAATTAAGGTTTTTTTAGACCTTGACACTGCTGGCTGAACTCATATTAAGTTAAATTAAATTTCAACTGTAACCATATATATTATTTCCTTCTATATATTAAGTCTTAAATTAATTTTCTATAGTAAATAAATAAATAAAATTTCTTCTTTTTAAACATAGATCTCTCTTTCCCATATTTATACTTAACCGCCTCAAATTTAGATGCACTTTTTCCCCCTTAATTTCCACTAATTTTCAATAGACTTTAAACCACTGTGCCACACCATTGCCGGCTAGTCTGACTTGGTCCAGGGCCGGGGGTCTGGGTTCTGGTTTTTTGGTCTGGGACTTGGCAATGAGTCCCTCGCCTTGGACGCTGCCATCTTGCTGCCCCCACCAGCAACTCCCCTGCCCCAAGTCGCGTTTCTTCTTCTACTTATGTTGCAAATATGGCGCCGCATGCACATGTAATGTTTATTTTTTTATTTTTTCTTCTTTAATGTCTTTTTTTTGT
Organism: Drosophila watanabei; assembly: GCA_008042575.1. Classification (NCBI taxonomy): domain Eukaryota; kingdom Metazoa; phylum Arthropoda; class Insecta; order Diptera; family Drosophilidae; genus Drosophila; species Drosophila watanabei. Next base: position 9,154 of record VNJS01018500.1, on the reverse strand, counting down.
GATTTATGGCGGTTTGTAAGTGGAAACTCGGTGCACTTGCCTGGTAAATTAAGTGCTTATTTGGAGTTTAAGTTGCCGCAATTAGACATTTTCTCAAGGGGGCCTGCTCTTGGCCAGATACCTGAGGAGTGGATGGATGGTTGGCTGACAACTTGGGTCTCATCAAGAACCTTAATCCCCCCGGGAGGACTGTGTGGCAATTGTCTGTTCATATTTGTCACCATATTCGTAGGAATGGCTCAAGTATAATTGAGAAACTTTGCAGACGATTGTCAAAAATGATGAGATCTTTGATTGTATTCTATTCGCCAAATTGAAATGAAAGTTATTCGAGGGGAAATGATTTTAAGCCCCAAAATATAATACACAAAAAATATGTTAATTAGGTTTAAGCTTTGAGTTTAAACAACCTTCAAAAAAATAATAATAATTCTTGCAATGATTCTCTACATCGTTACCCTTTTCCACACACATTATCAGCCTTGACCAAAATTCACTAAGCTCGGAGGTCCAAAGTCCGGAGGCCATGAAGCCGTAAAATTAAAAATATAAATTTAATTACAATCCCATATGCGCAGTGTCCTCCTGGGAACATGGACAACACTAAATCAGTGCTAATCCCCGGGCTCGTGGAGGAGCATCAGGAAACTGATGTTCGCATAAATCAAGCCTGGCATAAAATTTCACACCTTGCCTGGTTTTACGATTTTACGCTTAATTTACTGCCCAGATACAAAGGGGGGAATGCTCGCACGTACATCACAAAAAAAAATATTTGAAATTTACTCTGCCTACTGGCAGGAATGTCATAAAAACGAGATTCAATAAAAATTAAGAAACGCTGCCGGCAGGATGGTGAAAAAATCCAAAGTAGTAGCATCCTTTTGTGCCAGACAACCAGCTGCCTGCCGTTCGTCGCCTTAAAAGTAGTATCAGAATCCTTTCGGAGCTAAAGGAACAACATTTTATTAAATTCCTGGCGCGACCAGACAGTTCGACGCCAATCGAAGTCGATTGCAGACTCAGATTCAACTCCATTCCGCTGGTCGTAAATATATATATATATATATCGCGGCGGCTCCATAAGATTTATGGCTGGGCAATAAATTTGCCGACACTCCATGTTAAAGTTGCTTCGCCGGGTGAAAGTTCCCGCCAGGACTCAGATTCTAGGGTCTGGGATTCACTTATCGAACGGAGGTAGGCAAATCATCAAGTGCCATAAATAACGCCCACCAACAGCACCAAGTCTTTCCCAACCGTCTTCTCCTGGAAAATGTACGTCGTCTTCCGTCGTGTGAAAATGAATTGCATTTCTTTGGGCAATTCCCTCGAAGTGCAAAAAACCAGAAATCGATAGACAATGGCCTGCATCTCCCACAGATTTCCAGTCCCCTGCTCTTATTATTCACTTTTCTCAAGTACCGACTCTCATTATTGTTTCGCTAACTGTTTTTCGTTCGGGTTGAGAGGACTTGCGTTCCCTTTTTCCTGCCTCATAATGATATAGGTAAATGCAGGAGGCATCCTTCTATTCAGCAGCCAACAACAGGTATTTTTATTGTATTTGCTCATGCCGAATATATATCCTGCGGCTGGCCATTGTCAATGGAAATTTGCCAGGGACTTATTGGGAATGCCGCCGACGCCGCCCTCTCCTAAAATGGTGGGAAAAATTTGTGCAACAACCGTAAAATGTTGTATCCTGCCGATGTCGGAGTCGATCGGTGGGAATGCTAATAAAGATTGCATTCGGAAGATTTTGGGAAAATTAGAAAAAAAGGATATCATTAGGTAAGAAAGAGATTTAAAAAGATAATTAAAAGGTTTTAGAGAATTTTAATTGAATCATAAATCATAAATAAAGTATTAAAATATTATACAATTTTAGGTTACTTTTATTCACAGGAATTTTTCATTTCTTAATTTCTTTCCTCACATTTTAAATTTCTTATCGATTTTTTTATATCCTTGACTTTAATTTATTTCCCAAAAAAGAATCTATAAAGAATATCCCATCCTAAATAATTCAATTTTCCCCCTTTTCCTCAGTAAATTTTATAAGTCAACGATTGTAAATAGTTTTGAGGAAAATCCCCAGAAAATCTCTCAGAAAATCACCAGCCAGAGGCAAACACCAATTGAAAATGCTGAAAATGCAATTGCGCAATAGCGTCGGCAAAAGGGGGAAAGATCTGACAAACGACGCAAAATAACATGACAAGTATCTGGAGGGATCTCTCTCCTCTCCGGTTCCCCGGGTTTTGGAACACCTGAAGCAGGCGCAGACATAATGGCAGACAAGTCTTGACGATGATCGATGTCTGGGATGCTGAAGGTGTGTTGCAATGCGGCGACAGTACTGAAAAGTGCAGATTGTAGTGACGGGCACTTTAAGCTTAATTGAAGCTCTCAAAAAAACTCGTTACAACTGCGCAGTTATTTTGAATTTCTTGCCAGGGAATATGAAAAGTATTTTGCATGAGTAAAACCGAAATTCAACCCCTAAGGAGTCCCAGAAAACCCACCTGGCTGAATCTCGATCTCAACTTGTTTTCTTTTTTTTTGGGAGCAGCTCACTGCTCACTGTTGCCAACTGTGGGCCATCCTGTTGTTGTTGTTTGCCAATTACCAGGAAGCATGAAATTGTTATACCTCTCTCTCTGCCTCCTATCCTGTGTGTGCATTTCAATTTTCTAATTTCGGATTTTCAGTTCGGTGCGGTTCGGTCTCAAAGTGCCCATTGAAACGCAAAAAATGAAGGATTTATTCCCTCTGCCCCAAAAAAAAAACTCTCCTGTGTGTGTATCTGAAAGATTTTACGGATACACCTTTCCGTGCGTATTTAGTCAGCAAATTGATCCTCCTACAAGGATCGCTGGCAGGCTCGAAGGGATCGCAGGTAGGCAACCATCTCGCTCGCTTTGCCCGCTCTCAGTGCGCAGCAGTTTAATCCTCGCAAATCGCCTACAAAGCTGATTGCGCACCGGCACGGGCACACCTGGCCCTCGTCCCGTCAGTCCTCTGACAGGAGGAGGGTTGGTCCTGCCAACGAGCGCGGTGTCGTGTTTTGTTCTCTTGCCGATCTCGGAACTCTCCTGCGATCGCCGGGCAGGCAGGCTTAAGGCGAATTAGAGCGAAAAACTAAACTGTGGACCCGAGGATCGAGTTTTGAGCCGGATTGGATCCTGAACCTGGCCATAAGCCGAGTTGACTTGATGGCTGTCAGCGATGCTGGCCAAGGGATTGGCTTGATTAAATCCACATTGGTGCATTTCGGGAACCAGAGCAAGGATTTCATATAAAATGTTGGATAAGGCAAGTTAATACTCATATAAGAAGTATGAGATTCTAGATATTGTATATATAAATATGATTTCTACAATTGTTACCCAAAAATCTGGTTAAATTCGTCACAAAACTTCCTGCACAACTGTACTTACATTTGTGGAGCTCTTTCCCCTGTAATAAGATCACCCCAAAAAACCATCCACTCCACGGGGACATATGTCAGCATTTCAACCCACCCTTCGATTTGAAGGAATGTGCTTGATGGGTCCAAGGCGAATCCGCAACCCAGGGGCAGCTGCGCATGCGCGATCGAGGAGAACACCTTTCGGGCGCCCCGGCCCCGGCGTGTGCGCCATATAAATACCATAAATTTTCTATGGAAAAACCTCTTCAGAAAGTTCCATTCAACACCGATCACCAAACCAACAATGGACACGATCGCATTGTCGTCGCATCGCCACGATGTCTTTCGCGATGGTATTGTCTTGGCCTGAGCTGGGTTTTGCTCAATGAACTGGGGGGACAAGGAGAAGTATAGTAGAACATAAACATCAACACGTGTTGCAATTCATTCAAGTTTCGATTCGGTTTTATATTATCAAATATTGTTTATGAAAAGATGCCAGCATCTTGTCGCTGATTTATTGGCATCTTTCCCCCTTCCATGGTGTGTTTTTCGAGAAGATTGGGTCAAGGAGAGCGGGTCCACAGCTGCCGAGGACTGACAATGGGATCGAAAGGTGTTCATTGAACCTGGGTTGGGTTTTTTTGATTAACATTATTGGTTATGCCTTGTGAACTTTGAAAGTGATTGTCATGGGTTAAGTGTAAAAGGTATTGAATTATTAGGTATTGATTTGAAAAGTGCATTTATGGCATTTTATAACTCTTAAAAGTTGAATTGTATTTATTTTAAGAATAGAAAGTTATTACAAAAGGAAGGAAATCTAAGAATATTTATACTAACTGAGTTAAGATTATAAAATATTGAAGTGCTTTTTCCTGAACCAATAACAAATTTAAGATATTTTAGGACTCTTTTTAGAGGCAATAGTAATAACATATATATATTAAATTAATATTCCAGATTGCTTTCAGCTTAAATATATTTTTTAAATACTTTAAAAGCTTCATTATTTTATTCAAATTTAAATTCAAGCTTTGTTTTCATTTTTAAAGCTACTACATTTTGCGTTACAATCCTTTTCCCCTGCACTTCCTGCAAAATTTCGCATCAGTAACTTGGTCACATCAAACAATTTTCAAATACACCGAGTTGAAGCTTCAGAATTTCGGTGTTTTTTCTGTTTGCAGGATATATGGAGAAGGAAAAATTCGGACTTTGTTTGCACTATGGCACATGACATCCTGTTGGACGTAGGAGGACCAAGGACCAAAGCACATCAAATAAACTCACATGTTTAGTTAACTCCCAGGTGGAAATTAAAAGCGAAGCGTAACCAAAAAACAACCAGGAATTGGATGGAAGAAAGGTCCTGCTCCTGGCTGAGGTCCTGCACCAACGAGCCACTTTAAGCATTGCATACTCTGGGGCGCTGCATGCAAATGTCACATTGCTATGCTAACGGAGCTCGAGTCCAGATTCCTGGCCGAGATATGTGTGTTGGTGTGCGTGTGCAGCTTCCATTTCGGATTTGAGTTCCTTTTTTGTTGCCCGTGTTGTTGCCTGGCAATTTGAAAATGATTTCTGCAGGAAGCTGGCTTGTCCAGAGCAATTTACTTTACTTTGCTGCTTCCCAAAACAGGAAGTAGAAAGCATCTACGCAAACACTGGAAACATTAAAGTCAACAGCTAGGGGCCAAAACCCGAATGTATTCAAAGGTTGCCAACTCCTCGACCTGTCCTTTGACATCTTCGAAACTAACTGAAGAAACTCGGCATAAATCAAGGCTCTCTTTCTAATAATTCCGTTGCATACATTTTTGGGTCGAGGCTTGCGTGATATCTGCCGCTTTTAATCAAACATAAATTTTGTAGCTAAGCAGCATTAGCAGGCCAGGTTGATGACCTTTGGAAGTAAAAGGTATCTTTGGATCGTAAAATATGGAATTGCGTGCAAGTGTTCAATTATGTTGAAAAGAAAACACACGTGCATTTCGCCACACTTCACGCATTTCACGCGGTCACTCGCTGGTAATGGATTTCTAAGTAGATTCTTATGTGTTGATCATAAATCGTAAGGTTTACTTTATGGACAGTCGTGTGATTAACAAATGGAGCTAAAAATATATTAAAGAGGGGAAGGAGAGCTATGATTTGGGCAGGGAAGGCAGAAAGTGGTGGTTTGTAAAGAATAATTTATTGAAAAACATAAAAATTTGAAAGAAAAATATTGTTTCCTTTATAAAATAAATATTTTGAAATTTGGGTTAAGGTAAGTTAAGTAAAACTACAAATAATTTGATTTTAAATACAATAAGACCACATAACTTTCCAACTTTAAAATAACAATGCTTTCTTTATAGAATAAATATTTTGTATTTTGTATTGTGTAAAGTTAAGTAAAATTACAAATACTTTTATTTTAACTACAATAAAACCACACAACTTTCCAACTTTAAGATCTGTAGTATGGATTCCCTACCTTTCCCAAATCTTAACTCTTTTCGCTTGACTCCAACTTAAATGGTATCTTTGAATGCAATTCATTCTGAATTGGTTTCCATTCAGCTTCCATCTTTCTCCTGCCCTGACAACACTTCACCTGCAGCTAAATCCCTCCTGGCCAAACAAAATAAACTCCAACCGAAAAGGGCTTCTTCTTCCGCCACTCGTGTTTATTGAATAAATCAACGCTTCAAAATTCCAACTAAACTTAACGGCTTTCATTGGCTGCAGCAAATAGCTTTGGCTATTATATTCAGCGAGCACACACGTCGGGCAAGGAAGTGGAGAAAAAACTGTAGCCAAAAAGTCCACGTTTCTCTCGGGATAAAAAACTGACATCTGCCAGGGTTAGCTTAGCACAGGGGCGGAGTGAGAGGGATGTGGAGGGAGAGACTGGGCTAAACAAATGGCCAATGCAAATACAAAGTGGAAATTCAATGAAGCTTAGCGCTACAGACGAAACTTGGTCTACTAATTGGGCGTGTGACTTGCCGGCCAAAAAGGAGGCAGAATGATGGGATGGGGATTTCGGCAGTGGGGACGAGCAGCTACGTGCATCAATGAACCGTAAAGCTATTTCGTCATTTAACGTTAAAAGCAAGGCAACGGGCCATACAAAGGCCAACGACAAACAACCAACAAAAAAATAAAGAAAAAAGAGCTAAAAATAAAACTGGAAAGGGGCAAGAACGCGAACGAGCGCGACCAAAGTGAAAAAACTAATTTGCGCTGCTTCAAAAGCAAACACCGGAGAGATGTGTGTGTGTGTGTGACTGAGTGTGTGTGTGTTCAGAGGGGTCGGGTTATCGAGGGTTAAGGTTTCAGCAACGGCAAGGTAGGTGCTCCTCTACGGCTAAAGAAAAACATACACGTATTTTCGGCCAAGCAAAAAGAAAATTGGGTACGCTCTGAGTGCTAACCGAAAAACTTTTTCATTTATGCTTCACAAAATGTCGGAGCAGAAGAAGCAAAGGCAGTTACAGTGTCCTGAAAGTAAAGGAAAATTTAATAAAAATTTGGTTATATTTTTTGATAAATTTATTCACTTTAAAAAATAAATTTAAGTCAAAAATATACTTTACAAAGCGATGATAAAACAATATGTAGTTATTTGTATTTATTTTCAATTTAAGCACAAGACTCTCCCCAAAACAATTACTCCAGTTGAACCTACTCAGTTCCAAGCCATGGTTTGAAACTAAACTAAGGTGTGTGCAAGCAGGATAGCAATAGAAGTTTGCAATTTTATTAAATAATACATAACTTCTATGATTTTTAAGCGATATTACTCAAATAAAAATTGCCTTACAAACTACAATTATTTTTCAAGTTTCCAAAAGTTAAGAGCATATTTACATGCAATTTAGATATATATTATACATTCTATATATTTTTTTTATATGAAAAAAAAAAGAAATACAAGTAAAAATATATGTAAAAAAAATTGCCTTGCAAGCTACCATTATTTGTATAGTTTCTAAAAATTAAAACAAACCTGTACACGTAATTTAGATTTATATTATAATTTTTTTTTATATAAAAATATATATACAAATAAAAAAAAATCAGAATAAAATATAAATTGTCTGTAAACTACAATTATTTTTCAAGTTTTAAAAAGTTAAAAGCATAATTTAAGATATATTTAGATATATTCTATATACTTTTTTATATAAAAAAAAAAAATATATAAATAAAAAGAAATATAAAAAGAAAAAAAAATTGTCTTGCAAACTACAATTAATTTTCAAAAATTAAAAACATAATATAAAAGCAATTTAGATATATATTATCTACCCAACAATAATTTTTTTGTATACAAAAATGTATATATGTTAGACCACTGTAAGCGACTCCTCCAGCACCCAACTGTATGTTGCTCCTCATCCTGTAGTCCTTCGCCTGAATGTACGCGTGTGCAAGAATATGTGCCCACCTGTCAATATTGCATCAGAGCCGCCCCAGGTGGTAGGGGGCACCAACTGCCGCTCCTGTGCCCAGCTTCAGCCACAGCTTCAGCTTCAGGATCCGGCTAGTGTTCCTGCTCCATCTCCAGCTACGGATTGAGCTTGTGTAGTTAACGCGTTGAGCTCACTTTTATCCAGCGAGGGGCTGGAACCCGATGTCAATCAAAAATTCCCATAACCAATGCAGCTCCCAATGGTCGAGTGGTTCGCAGCGCTGAAAATATACCCACGCGCACACATCATATATATACTATATATAATATATGTGGGCAGGAGGAGCCTGGGCTGGGCCTGGGCTGGGCATGGTATGTTTGCTTTATGAATGCTTTTGGCACATGTGGCGCATAAAAAACGAGACGAAAATGGTGATGAAAAGGTTACAGGAGGAGGAGGCGGGGCACCGGGCACCGGGTACCGCTCTGGGGTTTTTCCTTTTCGGCAATGGCGAACCAAGAAACATGTGATGAAAAGGATTTCGGTGCCCCTTGCCTTTCCACTGGCCTCTTCGTCCAGGTAAAGCTTGCTTTGCCAAATTAAATTGCCAAAAAAATCAATTAGGAACATGTCAAGTTTGCGGAAAAGCTGTTCCTGAAAATTGGTGTCAGCAGCAAATTTAATTTCAAGTTTTTTTTTCCCTCCTCCTTTCCTAGTAGGAAAATGGGAAAGATGCCCAGCATGGGGGATAGTCTGGAGATTTTTTATTCTATGAAATTTCTGATTACTGATTGAACTACTATTCAAAATTCTATAAAATGTATAATACTATTAGTAATGTTTAGGAAATATATAGAAATATATAGAAAATGTAGTAATTAAGCTAGCTGCATATTTAGAGCTTCTTTAAAGTGATCTTTGAAGAGCCAAGGTGTAATGAAGTTCCTAAAAAATGTATTTAAAAAATTAATTTTATTTTATTCAACATTTTCAATGAAAATTTAAGTTATGTGATATTATTTTGATGTTAAGGTACTTAGAAACTTTATTTATTCACCTTAATTTAGTTAATTCAAAAGTTCTTGTTAATTTTAAAGCTTTTAATTACCTTCGTTCCATAATTTAAGTTCACCATTAAACTTTAAGCTTATAAATCTATCAATATAAGCACTGACCCATTTGAAATGCCGCAAGTTTACTTCCCACACAAGCACCAATCATTTAATCGTTGACAAGCAGAAGTTTGAAATTTGCATTAACATTAAGCCGGAACTAGGGACCAGTGAAGCGAAAGAGGCCCGGCAAATACAGAATATTATTATTATTATTATTA
>VNJS01018496.1:0-19246 GCA_008042575.1 Drosophila watanabei | reverse complement strand
CTATGCCCTCAGGTGTCAACTACGTTCGCACCACGGAGAACTATTAGTTACTTAACGTTAGTTATTTGCAATACCCAGCTTACGCTTTGTGCCATAAAAAAATATGTATTATTAACAAAACAGGTTTTATAATAAAAATTATTAGAAAAAGTTACTATATTAGTAAATTCTGGAAGTAGATTTAAACATTTGGGGTTAATTGTAGAAATATACTGAAATCGTTAGGAAATGTATAATATTAAATAGCTAAATTGGTCAAATGGAATAATGACCAGGTTTAGGAAATATAATTACGTTTAAATAACCAAAATATTTGCATTTTAAAACTTTAGATCTGCTATACTTTAGGTTTAAATAGTTAGCACTGTTATTGATTCGTCTGGTTCAGTTAGGTCTTTAAAGACTTATTTATTTTCTTCTTTTAAAACTTCGAAATGCTAATATAGAGAAAAAATTATGCGATTTAAAGCAGCATGTTAATAATGAAACTTGTTAAATAATTCATAATTTCTTCTTTGCTTAAACATACATTTCTCTTTATCATATTTAAAATGACAAATTTTTGGAGTTGAAGGTGCTATCGTTTTTCCTTACCAATTTAAGAACTCATTCTCTTTAAAATATGTGTAAACCCCTCCAATTGCTGTTATAAAAAAATAATTAATTTTTTAAATCGTAATAAATTGCGATGACCATGTCAGTTGTTAAATATTGTTGTCTGAGTCAGTGCAGACTTCTACAGTACTTATTTGAGCTCGACATCATATTGTTCTGATTTTTTCATAGTTTTTTTCTCTTTAAAGCTTTTATCAAGGAAACATATTTAATTTGATTTATAAATTAAGATATCTCAGACCATTGCCATTGCCTGTGTAAGCAATTCATTAATTTAATAATAGTTGTCAATTTAAATTACAAATCAATAAATAACTGATAAGAATTCCCCAGGCCAGCATAGTTTGCACGACTTCGAACTTATTGAACGCCAAACATTAAATTTTCTCGTTTCTCTGGTGGCATTGGCAAGCCATAAATATATATATATATGCAAATGCATGTTTTATCTGTTTTTTACTTCGCAGCAATGAAATTTGATGACTTATTAAACGAGGCCATAAAGAGCGCATTTCGGGCGAGTAACTCGGTGTCGGTGGCCTTTGGGCGCAATTGTTTGCCAGAAAGTCGGCTGTATCAATCGACTCGATATGTGATATGCGATTGCGATTGCGATTGCGAGTCCCAGTGGAACGGTTCAGATTGTTTCTCGCCACCGTTATGGCCCCTAATACTGGTGTCCTGCGGCGGGCGGGTTGACAGGCACGTCGAAGTGACAGTGGGAGTCGCTGGCTGGCTGGTTTGGCTGACTCCCTTTCTGGTTTATGTGCGAACATTGATGGCAGTTTTACGACCGCTTTTCCGTGCTCTACACGTCGAAAACACAACTCCACAAATTGCCTAGAGTTTTCCGTATAAGCATGGGAGACTGGGGCAAGCAGCTGTGGAAGCGAATATGTAGGTGTAACCTGCTAGGAGCGTGGCCCTGCAGGGCAAGAACCAAAAACAGGGAGACCGTCGAAGAGGACCGCACGGAGGACGAACTGTGGCAGGAGTACTATGCCCCCTACCTTCACTTCTTACCCTTTGAGGAAATCTGTACGCGATTGGAGACGAGTCTCACCCAGGTGAGATGGAATGCAAGTGATTGCAAATACGACATAACGGAGCCTTTCACAGGGACTGACCCAAGAGGTGGCCGCATTGAGGCTGGAACGCAACGGCAAGAACGTTCTGCCATTCCCCCCGAAGCGAAAGTCCTTGATGTTGAGATACCTTTGTTACTGTTTCAGCGTCATGGGCGTTATCCTGCTAGTGGGTTCCCTCGTCGGCTTCTACCTGCACCACTACGTAAGCGAGTTGCATCCGAGCATAACCCCCAATCCGAAATATTTGGCAACGGGTTGGAGTCTGCTCATCATATTCTTTCTCATCGGGCTCATGCGCGTTTTGTATGAGGACGACAACATAGCGCTGCTGGAGGCTATCGAAGATACAATGCCCATGTACTGCACTGTGATCCGAGAGGGCAAGAAGGAGATCATCCTCACCCAGGACGTGGTGATCGGCGACGTTCTACCGATCAGCTATTGTCAGCGACTGCCAGCGGACTTGCGATTCTTCAATACCTCTGGCCTGGAGGTCGATAATGTGGCTCTCACAGGAGCCTCGGATCCCTGGCATATCTATCTCTTAGCGAGTGACGAACAGCAGATGTTCACGCACTCAAAGATTGAGTACATGACTGATTAGGAATTATTTTATTTTGTTTACAAATTTAAATGAAAATGTTAGTTATTTGAACTTTTTAAATTTTGTCGTTAGTTTACAAGACTTATCGTCAAGGACATAGGATTAATAAATTTATTACACAAAAATAGTTTTTATAACTACTTTTAACCCGGGTAAAGGTTGGCTTTGTTACAGGAAGCCTTGCAGATGGCGTTGTCAAAATAACAAAGGAAGAAAGAAGTTTAAAATGTGGTTTCCGCTAGAGAGAGTTATCTGACAGGCGAGCTGTCCACTTGCTTCGATCGTCTTCCGCTTAGAGTTGCCACCTAGTCTGTGACGATGGGCTACTTCCGGTTTGCCATTTTTTATAACGATAAATATCGATAAATAGAGATCGGTAAAGTATTATTCATATTTACATTCTTTAAGAATCACTTACCTTTCAAGTTCCTGTCAAACGGAAACCTTTGCCACCGAAACTGCAACAAAATGGAACCCCAACCGTTGCCCAGATGGATTTCCGGCAATGTTGGTTTCGCCGGCACTCACGGGACAAAGGGATACGGTCTAGGTGTGGCCATTGCATGTGGAAGGAACACGGAAGTGGGAAAGATGTTGGAACTCAGCTTTACGGAGCGACCTAAGAGTCGGGTGGCCAATCATCTAAAACAGGTGGGATTTCACAACAATTCCTTAATATTCTTCGCTCGTTCATCCCTTGATCCTTTAAGGTTATGTTTTACATGCTCCTTGTGGCCGTCATATGGCTTGCCATAGTGATCTGCTTGCTCTCTAAGGGTGACTCTTACATTCAGGTGGAGATCTACATCACCCTCTTACTAGCTCTGACTCCCATGTATCTGCCCTTTATCCTCTTTTGGGGCATGAAAAGGACTAGAGACGCAATGCAGGATACCCAGTCATATGCAAGAAGTCTTCAGGCCACCAGCACAGTGGGCCTCACCACGGTGATTGTCTCCGATATGACCAGGACAATAACCAAGCGGTGGATGCGTGTTACGGAGGTCTTTGTGGACATGGAGCTGGTGAATGCCGACGGCGCGTATTTGACTAAACCGAGTCCGCGTTTCACAGAGCTGATCCGAGCCTCGGTGCTCTGCAACGATGCGGTCATCAATTCGGGTAACATCGGTGTGCCCAAGGAGAAGAAGAGCATGTACGGCAACTACCTGGAGATCGCGATGCTCAGGTACGCCCTGCTTACCCTCCCCGACATCAACCAGTTGCGGCGGGATCACGAGAAGGTGGCCAACAAGGCGTACAACTCCACGGATCGTGTTCAGGTGACGATTCACAGGACCTATGACGCCAACAGGGAGCTGAAGCTCATCCTGCTGATGAAGGGGCAATGCGACACGGTGATCCGTCGCTGCTCCACCTATGCCGTGCGCGATGAGGAGATCCCGCTGGACGACCAGCTGCAGGACAACATTATCAAGCTGGCGGAAGGCCTGCTGGCTGCGGGTCGCCGTGTGAGAGCCTTTGCCTACAAGGAGCTGAACAACAGACTAGAGATGAGAAGGATCTCCCACTTGCACAGTGGCGGAGGTGGCACGGAGTTCCGGGATTACCTGGCAGTGGACACGTTCTCGCTGAGGTTCCTCGGTCTGATTGCCGCATATGCTGCTCCAAGGACAACCATACCCAAGGCGGTGGCCAGATGCCGGTCGGCGGGCATCAAATTGGTCATGTTCACCCACCATAATCCCAACATAGCCAGAGCTATGGCCCTCGAGGTGGGCCTTATGTCGCCACACTTGGATGAGTTTCAGATGCGACACGGCCTCAACCCCACGGACATTGTGGACATGTCGGAATTTGCCGAGGAGAAGGACCACCACCAGCGCTGGATCATTGAACAGATGCTCCTCAACCAGCGCGACTTGGTGTGTGCCAATATCATACCGGATCAGCTCCACTGGATCGTGGAAGCCTGCCAGCGGCTGGGAGCTGTGGTCTCTGTCGTCGGAGGGTCCATCCACGACACTCCCGCTCTGAGGATCGCCAATGTGGGTGTGGCGAGGCTCGGATGTGCCGCCATATGCGAATATAGTGCAGATCTAATTCTTCTGGACAGCTCCTTTGCCACCTTGACCAGGACCATCGCAGAAAGCCGGAGGTTTTTCGAGAACCTTAAGAAGGCCTTGGCCTACAGCCTGGCCACCAACACGATCTGGATGACAACTTACCTTGCCTTTTACGTGCTCGGGTTTCCCATGTTGTTCGACTTTATTGATATTATCATTGTTTCCGTCTTTGTGAACCTGGTGAGGTGGCTACTGGATACTGGACCCCGACTTTAAACACACCTTTCCACAGCTACCTGCCTTGTCGCTGCTCTATGAGTATCCCGAGGAGAACCTGATGTATCAGAAGCCCAAGATCTACGATGACTGCCTGCTCAATAGTCGGTGAGTTTCCACTATATAATCAGAAATATCTGAATAGTTTCCCTTATCCTTGTAGCCTGCTCTTTGTATCGCTCATCCTGCTGGGGGCCGTCGAGGCTGCCGCAGTTTTCACGACCTACATTATGTTCATGGTGGAGCGAGGATTTGTGCCCAGCGACCTGGTGGGTCTGAACATCAAATGGCATGACGCGTCGGTCAACGACCTCACAGACTCCTTCGGCCAGGAATGGGTGCGAATAAATTACAAATTCTCGGCAAACTCTCGTCAAATCCTAATCTCCCGCAGAGCTTCCTCGAGCGCAAGCAACTGGACTGCCAGGTATCCTCCGTTTGCCTGATGGCCATCATTGTGATGCAGTGCACCAATCTGGTGTTGAACAAAACGGGACGTGCCAGCCTGCTGGATCACGGTTTCGACAACTGGCGAGTGTTACTGGCACTCGTGTATTTGATTGTCTGCTGCCTCCTGCTGTGGTGGCTGGACTCCGTATGCTGCCTGTATCTGCCGGGAGCCAAGGGCCTAAGGTGGGTCTCTGGCATCCAGACTTTCCAGCTGTGTTTCTAACCCCTTTTGGATTCAGAGTCCTTACCTTCATTTGGGTCATCTGGCCATTCGTGCCTCTGATGGTGTTCCTGGAGTCCACCCGGAAGTACTTTTTACGGCTATTTCCCCACAGTTGGCTCGAACGGGCGACCTGGTATTGAGATGTCATCTGTTTATATAAAAGAGTATAGCTACAAAAAATTTAATATTATTTTGTAAACAAATGTTTAGTTTAAATTAAAAGAATTCATTTATCTTTATTTTACTATTCCTCTTTAGTAAGAGGAAACGTTCATTCATTGCAATCAAAATGAGGTTTTCCTTAAGCTAAGTTATAAAGTATAAAGTGGTAACGTTGAATATATTTTTATGATATTTTAAAATATATTAAAATGAGTTTTAAAATAAGATCAATTGAAATATTTTATTTTTAATATATTAGGATTAACTTCCTAGATTTAACAAGGTTTCGATTGAACTTCTTCCAAGGTTTTAAATATAGCTCAATTTGCTCCCCATTATTTTGCTTTTTAGTATATTTAATAGTTTTTATTGACAACTATATCTGCTATATAATAAGTACTAACATCTACAAATATTAGCTTCCCGATGTTAGCTTTCTTTATCGTTTTTAAATGTTCTCCCCACTTATATGGGATTTGTTTATTTTTCCAGCCAACAAGTACACTTTACTTGTTGGCTAAGAGTCTTACCTGGAACATTAAACCTCTCACTTTTATGCACCATCAACTTATAAGTTTTTTAGGTCAGCTTTTTCTGGCAGTAAAAAGAAGGGAACATAAAAACTAGACTCTAAAAACTAACAGCTCGAGAAGACAGAAGCTGCAGAAAGTGCATTTCCGCGTTGGATTTTTTAACGAGGACTCCAAACATAACGTTTAAGCAAAGGAATAAAACTCTTACATTTTATTTTTAAAATATTGCATTTTATTTGTGAATAGCACGAAGCTGTGGTTGCTGGTAGTGGTGGTGGTTTTTGTGTGGTTGTGGTGGCTTTTTGCTGAAAATTTTTGTCACATTTAAGACTGGGTTCAATTATTTAATTTGCTTCGCATATTTGACATCTACATTTAATGACAATGAGAAGGACTTTTTCACGGATTTGCATTCTTTGAACATCAATATTTTTGTTTACTTTAACTTTACGCTTTACTCTTGTAAATATTTTTGTTTTGTTTTGGTTTTGATTAAACTTTCTGTGAACATTTACTAAATAATGCTTGTTATTGTATATCGGTTATCGCTATGTATGTACTATGTGGGCTGTGCACAGTCAACGCAGTAACTGGGGGCTAAGGTGAGCTCTCGATCTGCAATCGGAGCAACTGGCTGCTGGAGGGGTCGGAGGAGGAGCTACTGGTACTGGTAGTTGCCTGCTCCTTGAGCGGGGTCAGAGGAGCTCGATCGGATCAAATTCCTTAGCTTGAAGGTTTATCTCAATTCCAATTCCATGGAGATTCTAGCTAGACTCAGACCAAAGACCCTTCCCCACCATCCGTACATTATACCTAGGTGCGTGTATATATAATCTGAATCTGAATCTGTATCTGAATCTGAATCTGTGTTTGAATCTGAACAAAAAAATATATAACTCTGTAGGCGATCGCTGCTGCTTTCGATGTTCTGAAACTTTCCGTTCTAAAACTGAAACCGAACTATCTATCATATCTATCAGCTGTGGCTCTGGATCTGAGGGGACTCAACGTGGATCAATCAATCAATCAATCAATCAATTAATCGCTCTATCAATCTATCAATCAATCAGGCAACGCAAGCTGAAGGCGGTGGGATCTCTCTGATCGGGGTTTCTATCTCAACTGTCTCTATATATCCCTCTAATTTTTCGTTTCTCTCCGGTTTAAGGTTCTAGGTTTAAGGTATTGGGTTCATCCTCAATTTTTTTTTTTGGCTTTCGACTTCCGATACTCGACTTTGTCTCCGTTTTGTGGCTGTTAAAATACTTTAAAATTATTGTATTATCTCATTAATTTAGTAGTTTTTTTTGTTTGGTTTAATCTTAAGTTAATATAGATTTAAGTACACACATATATATATATATATATATATCTGTATATGCTTGTATACGTGTTCGTATGTATTGTATATATATCTTTAATGGTACTCGTGTTCTTGGGTTTCTGCATTCGCATTCGCATCGCATTCGCATTCGTATTTGTGTATATATTTAGTTAAAGTAATTTGTTTAAAGTAATTGCGTTTACATTTATTTCTATTGAAGTTGCTCTCTTTAATTTGACACTAATTTTAGGTTTTCAATTTGTTTAAAGTTTTAACTCTGTTCCATTAAATCGAACATTATGTGTGTTTAAATTTTTGCTTCTGTGGAAATAAAACATCGCATTGCAAATATACGCTCCGTTTATTCTCTGTAAAAAATAAAATCGTGTAGCACGAGCTCGAGATTTCGCTCGGATAAGTTCACAGTTAGTCCCTAAAGATCGGTTTATAGCCTTACTACGTGGAAAGTACGCCTCAACTACACACAAACACGACGTCGTCGTCGTTTAGTAAAACTCGGCAATCTCCTCGAGATTCTCGCTTTATCCTTGAAGGGTTCGGAGTCGGCCTCGGAGCCGGCATAGGCGGGGCAGGTGGTTATCGGTCAGATTGGTCTCTATCTGGGCAGCCGCAGGTGGAGCAGGTCACTGGGTTAGACGCCCTGGGCCAGGCTCTCCTTCGGCAGGGCCAGGATCGGCTGCTCCACGCCCTGGTGCGGAATGATGAACGGCGAGGTCAGCATCTGCAAGGGTCTGCAATGGAAAGCAATGAGTGCCTGGTTCCCTGCCCTCTCTCGGAGCTCTCTCGGAGTTCAGGGGAGTATTATTCTGTGGGTCAACGGCAACTCACTCAGCGAAACTGGCCGCGGTGACCATCGGCTGGCGGACCGAGTGCAGCGCCTGCGAGTTCTTGGCCCTGGCCAGCAGACTCATCACCGTTCGCTTGGTGGGATTCATTCCGGAGCGGGGAACCCCAAGCAGCGGGCGCTTCCTGCCCAGGCCGCCACCTGAGAGAGAGATAGGAAAAAGGATCAGAAAGAATCGAAATGAAAACCTCTTAAATCGTAATTAAGCAGCAAAGGAGAAAATTGCTAGCATTTCCAGCTCCTCCACATGACTTTGCCCCATGCACTGACCGTGATTAGTAGTCACTGGCAGGCGTGGTGGCTTCAGCTCCACTCCATGTACAATCCACGCTCCACTCACCTATGTTGATGGTCTTGACGTTGCGCAGCGCAGGATGCAGGAGGGTGGCGCCAGGTGGCTCTAGAAGCGTCAGCGCGGATGCGGCTGCCTCCCCATCGCCGGACAACTGCAATGCACTGGCACTCGCCTGGTTGGTGGGCAGGCCGGCCATGGTGGCACCCACTCCGGTGGCCGGCTTCAAGAGTCCTCCGATTCCAGCGGCTGTCAGCTGATGCTGCAGTGCCACTGCCATGGCTGTGGTGTGCACTGTGGATGTGGATTGATGCCCAGAAAAAGGGAAAGAGGTGTCAGTGAGTGGCAGCTGGAGGATTGCATCGAACAATGGCAAGGGGCATGAGCTCCAGGCCAAGTAACACAGTGCCATTTTTAGATTAATTATATGGAGGGAATCTATATAATCCTGATTATAGTGTTTAGAGGATTTTATGGAGAATCTTTGGAAGAAACTTATTCAAATCACAGAAAACTATAACTATTCAAATCTGATTAAGGTGACTTATTAGTTTCCAAACTCAAAAAAATAAAAAAATATATTTTTAATATATCTTTTAGTTCCGTATATCCCTGTAACACCAATTATTTGTCCTTAAAGTTCTTTTAAAACACAAAAAAAGCTCCCCTCTGGCGTAAAGCTGTAATTTTGTTGACTCCCGGCTGGATGGAGCCGGGATTATGTTCATTGGCCTTTCAGTGGCTGCCGTAACTTCCAATTAATAGTCGAGCTGCCAGCTAAGCCAGTGGGTTGCCGGAGGAGTCCACTTACGTGCCGCTGCCGTCGCCGGAGTCGCCTGTCCGGATAGATGCTCCCCGCAGGCAGCCGCCGCCGCTGCACTGGCTCCGCCGTGGGCCTGCTGCAGCAGCTGGTGGAAGTGCGCCTGGTGGCTGGAGCCACCGTGATGATGCTGCTGATTGTGGTGGTGTGTCTGCTGTTGCTGTTGCTGCTGCTGCTGCTGCTGGGACTGCTGCTGGTGGTGTCCATGGGCATGGGCCGGGTGCAGGTGGGCGTGGTGCGGATGCTGGTGCGGATGCGGGTGCTCGGAGCTGGAGGTGCTGATGCTGGTGATGCCGGCTATGCCCAGGCTGACGCAAGTGGGCGAGCATTCGAGCTTGTCCACAGTGGACAGGCACTCCATGCCGCTGGCGTCGACGTCCGATTTGTCATCGTTGGACGTGTCCATGTCGGCCAGTCCGCCGCCCATTCCACGCCCACTGCCGCCGCTGGAGGAGGAGGTGATGGCGCCCGCTCCCTGATTACTGGGATTGATGGTGGGACTCTGGGAGTCGTCCAGGGAGTGAGCCCCCAGCGCGGGCGTGGACGTGAGTGCCTGCATTTCCCACATCTGCTCCTGGCGGATGTCGTCATGGTAATCCTGCGGGGGTAAAAAAGGAACGAGTGTGATTTTTGTTGAGATTTTATATATTTTATAATTTAATTGGGCACTTCACAGAGATTTTAGGGGTTTATTAAAAAGGTAAAAGTGGAATAGGTCTTAAATTTATAGCCATTTGAAAAATCTAATTATAAATTTATTTGAACAGAGACTAAAATAATCTTTTTCTGGCTTTTTAAAGTTAAATAATATACGGAAGAGCTAACAACCATTAAGACGAGTGAGTAAGCGAAGATCAATTACGGATCCAAATAACGAGTGAAAACGGAGAGTAAATACGACGAGTAAAGAAGTCGAGTATGAGAGTAGCAAGGTCGAAAGAACGAGTAAAGATGTCTTGTAAAGACGACCAGTAAGAGCAACGATTAAATACGATGAGAAAGTAAAACGTGTACATTTCACGGGTAAATACAACGAGTTAATACCACTAGCTAAAACGTCGAGTAAGAACGGCGAATCTGAAGTACGTAAATAAGTGCGAAACAACGAGAAAGCGAAGATCAAAGCGACGAGTAAAGACAACAAGAACAAGAGTATTGAGTCCAATCATTTCTCGTTTATTAAAACATTATATTTAATACTTAATCATTAAATTGATTAAGTGAAATCACCGAAGAGAGAGACTTAAAGGTAGGACACTTCAATGCAACTACCTGGGGAGTGCTCTTCCCCCTTGGGATTAGTTGTGGACCCACAGGAACACCTCAATCGTGCAATTAAATTTAATTCACGTTTCTCTGGCCGCCATCGCCGCCGCTTGCAATAAATGCGAATTTTATTGGATGTCAATTAAAAGTTTGTGCGCAGCCACGTTTCGTGTGTCGTCCGCGGAACACCCCTTCGGGCGGATTCCGTCCTGTCCCCGGGACACACACACACACGGATGGGGTATATGTATCTGAGTATCTGTGAGTGCTTAATGCAATTATGTGGGTGGCGCTGTGGGTGTGTGTGTGTGAGAGATGCGATAGATACACGCAGTACGTATACAGGAAGCGCCAGGCCGGTGGATACACATTTCACCAACCCCATTAACCAACTAACTCGTTTATGAATATCTCTGAATTTGTGAACGAATCGCAGACAGACAGCACATGTATCTATTTCCTTACATTTTAGTACCCGAGGAACTGTCGCATGGGGCGGCGGCGGCGTTTTTATGGCACTGTCACCGGCGAACATAAATCCTGATTGCAGATGCCATAAACAATTTCCCGCCAGGTGGCTCAAGCTTAAATGTGTCACAGATGAGATTTGCAGGGACTGCCAAGCCGCACCTCAAAGTAACCCTCGGCAATTTATCTAAATTGAAACAGTCTTCGCTTTCTGCACCTCCGTATCATCTCCCCTATATCTCTCTCAAATAATTTCTATGCAAATTTTCGTCGTGTGTAATCAGATCGGAATAACTCAGAGGGGGGGGGGAGTGGGGGAGTGAGTCTAAAGCCCGGCCAGGAGACAGTTTTCATGTTGCCAACAGCTGCCAGTCAAAGGTCGGCCAGGATGTCAATATATTAGATTACACCCGAGGCCCCAACTTGGCATCAGTCGCTCTCTGTCTCTCATCCTGCACCTGGCAGATACGAGGGATACGAGGACTTCAAAACAATGCCTCATCACATGGGGAGGTGCGAATTGAATTTTGTGGCGAATTATATATAGGATCAAAGGGAGGTCTTGAAGCATAATTTGCAATAAGCTGGATACATTGTGCTCATTTATAATTCCGAGTATCTCACGGATGCGGGTGCTGCAGCACCCAGATAGATGCCCTGGCATTCCCCTTTAAATTGCTCCATGTCCACTCCCCACAATTCTGCTTGCATCTTAAAGAAGATGTATAAATAAAGTATGCCGGCGCCGGGCAAGTGAGGATGATGCCCAGGACGTGCCGTGCCGGAGAGTCCTTCCCTGTATTACGGAATCCCCACATCCCGGTCTGCTGGCTGCAGATAGTAAACGGTTAACATTTGTGTCTGAAGTGGAGGAGCAAGCTCCAAAAGGCAAGTCGGAGGGGAGGGGACTATCAAAGTCCCCCTCACACACACGATGGCTCCACAAGATGGCGATGGCGATGGCTATAGCGATGGCAATGGCGTGTCGAGCGCCACACAATGGACAGAGGAAGACGCCAGCAAGCAAGAGGAAGTGGCAAAAGGGGAGTGCCACAGCCAGAGCCCGTGCCAGAGGAGTGGGCGTGGCGCAGTCGAGTGCCGCGGGTGTGCCAGTGGGTGTGGGTGGCAAATGTAATTACAGCACAATGCAATTTAGTCAGCGAGCGCGGCGAGCAGGAAACCCGCCGCTGCATGCCACGCGAACACGGAAGCTGAAGTCGATAACGAGCACAACCTTGGAGGAGTACAAGTCCGCAGTGTTCCAGGACTGCATAACTGCAGGACTGTAGGACTCCAAGACTCCATCTACACTCACCGAACAGTATTCCCATGACTTTGGCAAATTCGCCTTTAATTAAAGTCGTCAGCGGTTGAAGCAAACTTTTATAAAAAACAACATTCTTTTTGAAAAGTTGACGAAAAAAATACTGGCCCTTAAGCATGACATGACTTTGTAGGAAATTAATTTCAAGGAAAGCCAACACTTTTGAAATTAAAAACAAAATCTTGTGTTTATAATTAGCTCAAGTTTAGGTTGAAGTGAGTTAAGTTTTGGGAAACTTCTTACAGTTTCGCTTAAAAATCCAAATTTTGTCAAGAACTTCTTTAAGGAATTAAGGAATCTAGGAATTGTTGCAACTTTTCTCTATTTATTCTATTTATTAATCAACGTTTTCTTTAAAAAATGTTATAAACTGTTTTTAGATGCCTTAAAGCATAATATTCTTGTCTATTGTCTTTACCAAATAAATGCATGAAACTTGCTTATAATATTTGAGAAATGTTCTTTAAATACTTTTAACTATTTAACTGTAATTTATTTACTTTTTTTGCTAATTAAATACGTAACATATTTTCTAAATTTTTTCTGCCAGTGCACTCCCCGCTGTCATAACTTTAAGCTCCATGTCTTGGCAAACTTTAAGAATCTTATTTGCCTGCAGGCCATGGAACGGCCGAAAACTTGAATCATTAATGGGTATTAAACACAAACAATGCCGAAAGGGCAGGCCTCGTGCCGTACCGAAAAAGGTCCGGGCCAAGTTCTGTGTCCCCCCCGTGAAGTCCCACAAAAGGCTCACTCACCGGAACCAGGAAGCGTCGCACTTCCGCCAGCGCATAGGCGATCCGGGCATGGGCCTCCGCCGGAGCGGCAAAGGTCGAGATCTCGACGTGCAGGTCCTCGAAGAGATGGGCATAGCGACTGTCGCCGCTGGCGCGCAGCTCCTCCTCCTTCCGCCGGTCCCGCATCGAGCCGCGTCCCAGCACGGCCATCTTGCACATGGTGTCCTCCTGCAGCCGCTTCATCGAGTTGCCCTTGGGTCCGAGCAGCTTTCCCACGAAATTGAACTACGTGGCGCGGCGCGGACAAAGGGAAATGCAATGAAAATGTTTCCCCACCTTTTCCGTTTTTCCACCGAACTGCCTGCCAGTTTTCCACTTACCTTGGGGTGATCTCGCACCGGCACCGCCACTTTGACGGCCACCTTCACGGGCTTGTCGCGTGTGATGTCCAGCATTTTGAGTTTCTCTGCGGGAAGGCAAACAGGGAAATGCATTCGGCTTAATGGGCGTGTAATTAAACGTGTAATTTAACTTTATGGCGGGTAACTTGCAGGCTCTGGGTTCAGGGTTCAGGGGGAAGAAATTGAGCAATTTAATAGCCCAGTTTCACTCAAAGCCTTTTTCTTGCTTCTAGTGTTGCATATAATATAATAAAATGTAAGCAATAACAAATGCTAGTCAGACTTTTCCCATAAACAAATTAATTACATTTTCCTTTTACCTTAATGCTCAAATGTGTTATTTAATATGAAGCTGGAAATTCTTATGAAAGCAGGGGGTGAAGGCATAAACAAAAGCAGAAGCTTTCTAAACTAAACTTAACCTAGAATATTATATTTATACAGGACATATGTTTCTTAAAAATTAAAGTAAATAGGCAGTGAAAATTTGTAAATAAATACATTTCTTAAGTGCAACAGAATTATATATTTTTTAGAGGAAAGACTTATGATTTAAATTGATGTCAAACTTAACTAAGGGTAATATTAAAGAGCTAACTAGATATCCTAAAGTTAATATACATTATTTTCTTTGAGCCACATAGAACATTAATCACTTTGTTTTAATTAAACCATAATTAGGTCAAGTTATGAAAGCTGCAACATGCTGCAGAATCTACATATTAATTGGTTAAAATGAGTGACTAAAAGAATTCAAAATTAATGTTAAAGTCAAACGTGCCTCATACGAAATGAATGATTTTTTTATTTATTAATATTTTGAAAAAAGGCTGAGCCTGTATTAGCATATTTTAATGTGCTGCGTGAAAATTGTTTTTAAATTCCATAAAATCTTTAGATATAAGCGGGATTTATTTTCCCATATTAAATAATAAATCCCACTTGATTATACATTAAAAAAAGCGAGCAATAATTTGCATTTACATTGGAATTTCATGAATAAAATTACTTAACTTGATAAATTTATATACTTTTTGTGACATTAAATTCTTCTCCACTTTCTCCTCACATCTGTTCCAAACAAAATTTATTTAATGTTGCAATTCAAGCACTGAAATTGTGCGGAACATCTCGACGTTGGCTCCATTCATTTCCTGGGCGCTATCAGGTGAATAAAACTTTATATATATATCTCACACTATTCTCTGCTTCTGCTGCCCCCATAAGTATGCTACTGTCGGCGAGTTCATCGGATTATCTCGAGCTGACTTGTGTCACCTACTCGCACACACACTCACACAGTCAGATCCTGCATCCTTAGCACATTCGCACCTCGCCGTAAATTGTATCTGGTATCTCCAGTATCTTGTATCTGTATCTTTAGCTGCCCGCAGCAGACGCAGCGACGTTTGTAAACATTTGGCGGAGCCTTAAAGACAGCTATGGATGCGACTCTCCACACCTGCCTCTCCCTCTCTCTCTCAGTTTCAGCTGTTTGTAACTAATTAAGCAAAATGCTTCTGCACACACACACTCACACACAAACAAATACAAACCGAAAAAAGGGGCAGAGGGTAAGAGGGGATGAGAAAGGGGGAAAGGGGGACAGCTGGATAAATCTGTTGACAGGCCCAAACATGAAAACATTTTTGTTTGCTCTTCAGCTCAGGCTCAAGTCTTGGCAAGGACTCACGGGGACACACAAACACAAACAGGAGGCGAAAGCGAGAAAGACACACACCAGCTCACACCTTGAGACACACCCACATGCACAGACACAGGCACAGACACAGACACACACACGCACACCGAGGCATCGTCACTCATTAGCAGGCGAAATGGCTTTCTTAACACCTTTTGTCGTTGCCTTTTGCATGGAATGCAACATTTGCATGCACCTGAAGCTGCCCACCTGGCTGTTTTCTAGCTGAAAAATATCAGTTTAACTAGAAAACATAACAATAAATAAATAAATAATGTTTAATATTTAAGTTTATTTAAATTAAAAGTCTAAACACAAGCCACAAAGACTACAACTTATTGAAAGAATTACATAAGCCTCTGGCTATTTGTTTTCCTTTACAAGAAACCTTTTACATTTTGTCAACTGCAGAATACCGCTGGCATCCTCGTCTGTTTTCCACCTGTTTACCAGCTTTTCCTGCTCCTTGCAGGCGCCCCTTTGCCACTGTCGCAGCAACAGTGCCTTGTCAGTGGCAGCAACATGCATAAGTAGCTGGCAGTTGTCAGCAAAGAGCACTCTGATGGACTCTATCCAAGCAGGTGAGAGGCAGAGACAGGTGCTATTTCGGGTCGTGGCAAGTAGGTGAAAGCGCAGATCTGTGTTAATTGTTTGGCATTGGTGCCGCCATAATATTTATGCTGCCTCAAAAGGAAAACAGATATCAGCCCCTGGGAATAGAATTCGGCTTCCTTCTGCTGCTTGATTAATTACGCTCATCAGTCGAAGACGGAGGAGCGAAGCTAGGCTGCTATCCTAAAAGGATATTCGGGTTCTCGCTCTGGCCGCTTGTCCCACAGAAATTAGATTAATTTCCATTTCATTCAACATTGTTTGTACTGATTATTCGAGGGGAAAGCCATAGTCAGAGTCAGAGACAGAAATGTTGTTGTCTTGTTGGTTTTCCCTCGGCTCCCGGGGGCTCCCGGGGACTTTTCAATTAGCGCCGTTTCAACGGCAATTAAATTCGCCTGAAATACTTTTTACTTTAATAAATTTCGAGAGTGGCAAAATGCTTTCTGCTTTCGCTTTCATTTGGAATAATCTATGTATATTTGTTTTAATTAAACGATATTTTCACAATTGTCGTTGACGCGGTCCATTGCGGATCGAATTCGAATTCGCTTCGTTTCGTTTCGTTTCGTTTGGTAAAAATAACCTTTTCCATCTTGCGTTTAAAGCGCCATTAATTGCTCTTTTACACAATGATTATGCAAATTTATTGATTTACCTTCGCCGCTCGAAAGAGCAATAATAATGATAATAATTACTTTTCCCTCGTTCGCTCTGACAATAATTATACCAGCATCGAGCGAACTTTCGGCTTTTTCGCTTTTAGCCCGCTTCAATTTGGCAACGCTTCGGTTCGAGGTTCGAGGTTCCAGGTTCTGGTTTCTGGCAAGAAGGTGCGAGCGAATTTGGCCAGCAACGCCTAATCTCCAGTAATTTATGGCCAGGACGGCCATTAACGTAATTAGGTATGCATTTCAGGCCACCTGGATTTTCTCCGCCTTCGCTTTTTCCCCCTCATCAGGCGACCTGCTGCAGCGGAGTCCTGGCAGCCGAGTCCTGGCATCGCTTCAAGTTCTCAATGGAGGGGAGCACTTAGCTAAACAGTTGATGGCGTAAATCAGATTTAAATATCAACCACAGGACATGGGACAAGGGACACAGCAACTTTAGCAACTGACATTTCCTTCCTCTTCTGCTTTGGTTTTTCCTGGGATTCCTCGGCATTTCCTCCAGCTTCCTGGCTTCCCTTTCCCGCGGGGCAGGTTGCTAAACATTTGCCCAGTCACTGCAATTGTTTCCGTTGCCACTTTTTGTTGCCGCTCTCTCTCTCTCGGTGTGTGTGTTGTTTGCCAATGCCCGATGCCAGTTGCCATATTTTCCGTATTTCCCTTTTGCGCGCCGCCTTCGTTTGGCCTTTCCGGGTCATTTGCTCGTCCGGAAAAGCGGAAAACACTGTCCTGCCTGGCTGCTGCCACTGCTTTTGCCTACTCCGGAGTCTGGACTTTTCCTTAGTCGCCGCCTTGGGGGCAGGCACTTGAGCCGGCACCCTCGACCCCCGATCCCCGATCCACGACCCCGGCACTGGGCTGGAAAATGCCTGGAAAAACCCTCTTCAGAGCGATGACGCTGTCTTGGGCATGATATATAACCCTTTTATTTTCCCCCATCTCCTCGCACCTGCCTGCACCGGGAAAAACAAATTTCGACAATATCGCCGGTGTCTGTGACAGAAGTCTGCGGAGATTTCGAAACAAAAGTTTCGAGGCTTTCGCAAGTTTGACACAAAATATACTTATTATATTTCTCGGCTGCTACTTTGCACTGTCTCGGGGTTTCTCTGCAATTCTCTAGCGATTAGCAAGGACGAAGTGGAGGAAACTCGTGAAAGACGTGCTCGTTTTGTAGTTGAGCAGGAGGTTTAAGGTAAATAGTTAACGTATTCTCACTTCCTAGTTTTTGTTACTTGTATTTTATTCAATTTAATGTGCAAATAATATTTAAATATGTCTTAAATTCATTTAAGTTATATTTATTTATTTTTTGATAGCAAATTTAATTTAGTAAGATTAAATTTGGAGTTAAAAATAGTGGTGTAGCATCTCCACTTATTGAAGTTCGGGAAAAATTAAAACCTAGGCCTTTTGTGCATTTTAAAAATTTTCTTAACTTTCCATAAAAAAAATTATAAAAATAAAAGAAACTACAAAAAATATTGATTACAATCTCAAGTATATAAGAATAAAGACACATTAAATATCATTTCATTTGAATCCCAAGTATACAAGAATAAAGACACATTAAATAAGTATATAAGGGATAAAGACACAGTAAATATATACAAATTACGTAAGGTATTTTATATTAAAAAGGTTTTTCAATAAAATTACTTGACGAAGCTCAAGTTAAGTGTAATAATTATGCCCAAGCTTGGCTAGTGAGCAGAGAAGCAAATATTTAAAAAATACTATTTATAGAAATCTAATATCCAAATATTTAAATTTCAATGTACCATAATTCATAAATAAAATAATACAAATTTAATTCAAGAACTGTATGCATAGCTTTACGATTTAATAACAAACTTTGCATAACTTTTTAGGCTCTAGTGACATCATCCATTATATCTACAAATACTTATCGATTATATAAACACTTCAAATTCCTTATATAATATATATTTTTCACTGTGTTGCCTCGGGCAAAGGTCACGTGGGAGTCAAGTGTATGAATGTATATGCGCAAATTATTCAATTTCAAACTGAAGAGATTTGCCTTTTCCCTTTCCTGTTCTCTTTTCCCTTTCCCCCCCTCTACCCCCCTCAACGATGACCGTTGGCCATTTCAATATGGCCCAAAGCGGCTGCCAGTTTAATCAACATTTTGTCAGTGTTAATGTCCTTGGCAATTTCTCGGCTCGTGGCCGAACCATTGATGGTCCATTTAAGCGATTTTCGACAGGACACCACCGATGATACCTCCTCCTTCCCCCGGGCCTGGTCCCACTCCGCCCCGGGGGTTTAACATTTCCCTGGGGACGGATTACCACGGAATGCGTCTCGTTAGCCGAAACAAAAGTAAAAATAATCATAAAAAAAGAGAAACAACCGAAAAAAAACAGAACTCAACTTTTGCCCAGAAGCTTACATGTCACAGGGGGTGGAGTGGGTTTTCTGCAGGTCCTGGGAAGGATGTTAAGGATGCTGGTATGAGACGGTCTAAACATCCGCCGCTGCCTGCTCCTCCCTGCTCCTCCACCCTGCTTGTTTATTATATCCCCTTTTTATGCTCATTTCTCTCGTCTCTTCCCGGCTACAATCTGTAATCCAATGTTGGCATTCTTTTTTTTCGCATTTTTTGTTTCTTTAAATTTCCAGTATTGCTCGGATTAGATTCAAAGGAAAAGCGGGGCAGGAACAAAAGTCAGCTTTGATGGATATATCCCAACGCTTTCGCATTCGTATTCCTCCTCTTATTTTGATTTCTTTGTATTTCTTTGTACGAGCACACGAGCCTT
>VNJS01018472.1:0-13617 GCA_008042575.1 Drosophila watanabei | reverse complement strand
AGGGGGAGATATATACAGATATGCGGAGACATCATTAATTGTATGTTTGCCGCAATGCTCAATTAGTTATCTAATAGCTCAATGGGGGTTACCCATCATAAATTGTTGCCTCTTTTCAGAACCCTTTTGGGGCCATTATCAAGTGGCATTTATCGAGCTCACATTGCCCGTCGAGTGTTCGAGTAGCTTAAAGATAATTTTTTTGCCACTCGAGATTCTTGTTACTTCTTCAGAGGAATTTCGGGTAGCCAAGAATGCCTATAATCTGGTTTTGGCTTAACTTATTTTGATGACAAAGGCGGTTTGTATCAAGTTAGCTCTAGAATTTTTCAGGTAATTTGCATATTCAAGAAAAACTTTGATATTTATCGATTTTAAATCGATTGTTTACTGATGAAAACATTGAAAATTGTCAATATTTTGCATATTGCTTAATTCTGAAATATTAAAATTAAAATTAACTACAAATTAAAGTATAAATCAAGTGATAATTTGCATATTCAATAAAAACTTTGATATTTATCGATTTTATATAGATAAAAGCATTAAAAATTGTCAATATTTTACATATTACTTAATTCTGAAATATTAAAATTAAAGTTAACTACAAATTAAAGTATAAATCAAGTGATAATTTGCATATTCAAGAAAAACTTTGATATTTATCGATCTTAAATCGATTTTTTACTGATGAAAACATTGAAAATTTGCAATATTTTCCATTTTACTTATTTCTGAAATATTAAAATGAAAATTAAATACAAATTAAAGCATAAATCAAGTGATCCTTGGAGAAATTTCTTTATATTTTAGAGAAGTAATTGTTGTGTTTTCCTTACTCTTCTATAAAATGAAGAAAACCCGATTAAAATCGTTATTTGTACCACATTTTGTTGGAATTACAAGGATTATTTTAATCCATTAATCCAATCAAAAGGTATTTCCTAGTCGCCACCTTTTTATAATCACCATATTTTTCACTTAACAGCAAGCTAGGTATATGATTTATTTACAATTAAGCATCTTTAAGCTTCTCAATCACTTTTTACTTTTAATTAATGCAAAGTTTTACTGCCTCACAGGCTGGCGGGGCTTTGACTATGACTCCGGGTTTCCTGTCCGATCATCGGCGGAAGTTTTTTGTGTTTAGACATGCGCTGCCAAGCACTTGAGGTCCGCTTGGCGATGGCTGCATAATTAGATGCCGATGCCGGGTTTCAAATGTCAGTTCAATAAGCCTCGAAAGCTCAAGTGTAATTAGAGCTCAATGGAGAAGGGTTTCGGGCTTAAAGTTTCGGGTTTCGTTATCGTGCAAACTCTTGAAAGGCGCTTATTAGGCGATGCTTACAAAGGGCAAAACTGCGCAGTTGTTGTTCGATTACACAAAATGACTTAACTATTTAAATAATAAACACGCTTCACGTTCCTCTTCTTCAATCAACAATTTGAATTCCAATTCTACAGTTGCAATCGTCGTTGTAGCCAAAGCGCCACATCATCATCCTACTCCCAAGTAGGTATCATCTATCCTCATCAGCATCTTCGGTTGCCGAGTGTTCCCACTGTTTTTTGGGGTCTTTTATCTATTTTTAAACACATTATTATTATTATTTGTTTCAAACTGGCAGACAAAGGCGAGCCAAGTCCGAGACTTTCATAGAATTTAGCTGGTTTCAAATAACTTAAAGCAACAGCTTTGGTACAACTAAGGTTCTGGGTTAATTTATGATTCACCAACAGGTTGCGTTCGCATTTATGTGACAACAGCATGGCCTAACCTCCTGACGTCCCATCCAGATACATTCAGAGTTAGGATTTTGTTATTCTGGCAATTTCGGGAATCCGCTTTATAAATAAATAAACAAACTGCGAGTAGAATCGTATTATTATATGGAAAATTCATTGATTCATTCTTAAATGTCGTTATTTTGTTATCGAATTCCGATTGATGATGATGCCAATGTCTAAATAAAAACGAAGACCTAATTTCCAGCAAAAAGCTGGTTTTCTGGGCCTCTCCGTCTTCAACTTTCGGCTCTTGATAATTATTTATAATATATTGCCTTTATAATATCAAATAATTGCGTATGATAAATGAATGCGCTGACGCTGTTTTCTTGTTTTTTGACGCCGAACGTTCGGTCGTGCTGCTGCTGTGGGAAACAGATGAAATGTCAATTAAATTTGCATGAATGTTTATCTTTTTTGATAAACGTTCTAAGATTTCGATATTGCTAGACTTGACTTCCTCGAGATTTTTAAATAAATTACGCAAAGAGTTCCCACATAAACACGAAGCGAACAATGAGATTGAAGAGTGAAGGTGCTACTTATTTCAGAAAATGCTTCATAATTGCCAAGAGGAACTTCCTCGTTATTTTTAAATGAATGAAAGATCACTAAACAAAAAGCATTTCGAGAGCTTTGAGCTTACTAAAAGAAGCCAAAAATGTTGTTAAATTGGTTACTGATTCACCACAAACATAATAAATAATTATCTAGCCAAAATTACTCTTTTTTTAAAAATTCAAAGCACAAACTAATTAAAATTATATTTTATTTGGCATTACAAAAATCTACATTGAATATCAATTATAAGTTTGTTTTAAAAACATTTTTTATTATTAATTTAACAGTCAAAAACTCTCGTTTTTAAATACAAAAAATTCTCTTACGACTAAAATTTAAATTTAACAGTCAGCAACGTTTTGTAGCAGAGAGCCACTGAACGGCAGTGCTAACTTGACCAGGGCTGGATCATCGATATATGCGATAGCTCAATAACTACCACCACCAATTTTGGTTTTATTTTGGTACACACTTTCGTCGTAGCTTCGGTCACACTAAGCCTGTTCATTAAAAAAACTAAAAATTATTTAAAGAATTTAATAATTCTAAATTAATTGTGGCCCTCCCGAGTAGAGCCAGTGCGTAACCAAGTCCTTAGCCCAGACAGCGCGACAACGCGACAACCATGGTAGTGTCGGAGACGGAAAAGGTGAGGAAAAAAGGCTACGCCGCATGGTTTCGGATTCGGTCTCTCAATTCCGTCGGCTGAGGTTGAGCCGTGGCAGCAGAGGCAAAACAGAACAGGGTTGTTGCACAAGAGGGGGAGGTCGTCGATTCAGAAGCAGCAGCGGCAGTACAGTGGCGTGGCATCATCTCTCTCATTGCTCACCGTATCCAATCAGCACTGCACCCGCAATCGAAGATTTGTAATTTCGCGCACAATTAACCATATTCACCGCTAATTGTTTCTTGTTATTTGCACGCCGTTGTCAACGTCATTACTCTCTCTCTCTCTCTCTACTTAACTATCCTGCTATCTCTCTCTTTCGCGGTCACTCGCTCTCGCATTTGCATACCATCCACACGTTTTTCACCGCTGCTCTCTCTCCTCGTTGTTGCTGGAATATTTTTTTGTCAAGAAATCGCACGCGAGTGTGTGAGTGCGTGTGTGTTTTATATCGCGCGCCCGCGTGCTGGTGTGTGCGGATTTATATACAGCATAAATAGGCGAAGCAGAGAGACAAGAAAGGAAGACAAAATTACTGCAATAAGCGGTCGCGACTCGCGGCGAACTACAGTTAAATATATTTTTTTTCTCCATAAACTTGCATCGACTGAAGTGAACCGTTAGTTTTCTTTCGCTCATCTGCTCTCTCCACTCCTTTTTTGTTTCTTGTATGTACGTTTTTGGACTTTTCAGTTAACCGCTGCCTTGAACTCGCACACCCACCCAGTCGTGTCGCGAATTTTAGCCGCAAATCTTTGTTCCAGTTGGAAACAAAAGTGAAAATTCTTTAATTCAATAAAACCTCAATTCTCTCAACAGGCAATCTGTGTTTTTATGTCAAATACGTGCGCGTGTGTGTGTGTGCTGTAATTCATTGCTACTTTCGATTCGGAGTTCGTCAGGAACAGTTGCTTTAACCTCATAAATGTATTTCTACTCGTCTAAAGTAATAGTTTAACACTCACCACAACTAGTTTAACGTTTTTACTGTTTTTTTTTTTTGGTTAATAATACTCAAAGTGAAAAGGAGAGACTGCAGTCAGAAATCAAGAAGTAATCCGCATACACGCACACACGAACCGAAATCAAAAGCTTCGCTCTCGTATCGCACACACGCACACACACACGCTCACCCACTCAACTCAACTCAACCCAACTCTCTCACACACACACTCACACACAGAGAGAACCCGAGAGCGCGCCAAGTGAATCAGCGACGATCGAGCAAGATCCCCTCTCCGGAAAAACCATCAAATCGCATCCTCCAAACACGGCCGCCAACATGCAGAGCGACTTTCACAGAATGAAGAACTTTGCCAATCCCAAGTCTATGTTCAAAGTAAACACTCGATCGCCGTTCTCCGCTGGGATTCGCCCATTCTAATCCGTCCCATCTATCTCTCCCTTTCCACGCAGACGAGCGCCACCAGCAGCGAGCAGACGGCCAACACGGTAGCCCCCGGTCGCCCAGACCCCACACCGCCGACTGCTCAGGCACCCGCCGCTGCTGCTCCCGCCAAGGAGAAGGACCAGGAACAGGCCAAGGCTCCGGCAGCCACCGATGCCGCTGCCCCAGCTGCAGCCAGCGCTGGCGGCGATGAGGCCGTGCGCACCGAGCATCTGTTCAAACACCCGCTTCAGAACACATGGACCCTGTGGTATCTCGAGAACGATCGGACCAAGTCGTGGGAGGACATGCAAAACGAAATCACCAGCTTCGACACCGTCGAGGACTTTTGGAGTCTGTACAACCACATCAAGCCGCCATCAGAGATCAAGCTGGGCAGTGACTACTCGCTCTTCAAGAAGGGAATTCGGTGGGTTTAGAAGTCTGGAAGTCTTTTATATTGTGTATTCTAAATGTTTCCCCTTGCCTTGCAGTCCCATGTGGGAGGATGCTGCCAATAAGCAGGGCGGTCGCTGGGTGATCACCCTCAACAAGAGCTCCAAGAGCGATCTGGATAACCTCTGGCTAGATGTGGTAAGTAAAGTATTTTTATAGAAAAGAGTTTGTTTCGGATGCATCTTTTGGGTTTCCCCATCACCTGCTCCGTTTTTAGCCTTGGTTTATTTTTAGCTAGAAATGATTCCAATTCTTCATATTTTAATGACTCATTTCGATTACGATTTCAATTTGGTCTGCCATATGTTTCATACAATTAATAAACAATGATCTGATATAGTAATTTGTTAATATATTGTGCATATCTTTATCTTTTCT
Organism: Drosophila watanabei; assembly: GCA_008042575.1. NCBI lineage: Eukaryota > Metazoa > Arthropoda > Insecta > Diptera > Drosophilidae > Drosophila > Drosophila watanabei. The sequence goes on along the minus strand of VNJS01018472.1, from coordinate 8,380 downwards.
AATGAAAATGCTAAAATGCTCTGTGTCTTGCAGCTGCTTTGCCTGATTGGCGAGGCCTTCGATCACTCGGATCAAATTTGCGGAGCGGTTGTCAATATTCGCGGCAAGAGCAATAAGATCTGTAAGTAAATCCACGCATTCAGCTGCTTTCCAATGTTTAATGTGAAATTGATTTGTTTAGCCATCTGGACTGCCAACGGAAACAACGAGGAGGCCGCCTTGGAGATTGGCCACAAGCTGCGCGATGCCCTGCGTCTGGGACGCCAGAACTCGCTGCAGTATCAGCTGCACAAGGACACGATGGTCAAGCAGGGCTCCAGCGTCAAATCGATTTACACTTTGTAGGCTGACGGGCCACGCCCGCCAACCGATCCAGCTGAGTTTAGTTAGTTTTGTGTTTTCGCCTCTATATATGGTTATAAACAACAGCACTCGTGTCTAAGACCCGCTACCCGAACCCGAACTCAAAATAAGACCATTTGTTATAAAAGAAAATTTCGGCAACTATAAAAATGGATCCGCTTTTTTGTAGTCATTTTCGATAATGGATTAAACGGAATATAATAATAATAATAAAAAAAAGTTCACTAAGACCGGATATTGAGACTTTAAATCGTACTTTAAGTTAAAAAAGTATCTTGTACTGATAATATCTTTGAAATGCGGGTTCCTTTATTTCTGGGGATAAATTTGATCGATTAAATTTTTTATTCTATAAAATAAGACGTTCGTTCAAAGAAAAACTTTGAAATACGGGTTCTTTATTTGTGAGGATACATTTCAAGGATTAATCGTTTTAAGGTTTTGTTTATTATGATAAACAATCATCAAAATAACTTAATTATGACTTTTTCGGGTCTAACCATAACCAATGGGGCGTTGGCCTTCCTTTTAAGGAGCAAATTGAAAAACTTCCTTATTTGGACCTAAAATATTTCAAATCTTGACATTGCACGTGAAAAAATCTATGTTCTTAAATAAAATTTAAGTCTACATAAAGGGTGAGGTTCCCATGCTGGTTTATAAAAAAAGAGATATTCAGTTAAAATTAACAAAATAATAATTTATACATAAGTATTCTTGGTGGTTTGTCACTCAAACTTATGTGCTCGTGAAACCAGCCTTGCCAGATTTCTCGGCTTCCGGTGTTTTAGTTGTCGTGGGAGCGGAAACCATTTTAAGCGGGGAAAATATGCCTTTTAAAAATAGCACTCTCATAAACATGAGTATTTATATTGAAGTTAAAAAATAAGGTTTACTGAACTGCAAAAACGTATGGCCAAACGTTAGCGTTTAGATTCTTAAAACTGCTAACAGCTAAATTTAGAGCGAAGAATATTTAATTACCACCTACCAAGGGCGAATGCGTCTAGTTTAACGTATTATTATTATTATAAATTAAAAACATAAAAAATCGCGCCGATAGTTGTGCTGCCAGAGTTTGCGAGTTTCAGTAACCAATGTTGCCAGAGTCTGCGAGTTTCAGTAATGTTGCCAGAGTTTGCGAGTTTCAGTAACCAATGTTGCCAGAGTCTGCAAGTTTCAGCAATGTTGCCAGTCAAAATGTAGAATGTAGAATAAAGAAAAACCGCCAGATGTAGCGGGCAAATGGCCAAATTGGCAACACTTAAACAGTCTTTTGTTGTTTTTGTCGCGCTGTTGTTGTAAATTAATATATTAAAGTGTGTCCCGCGATCACAGTTGCTTGGCCTTTTGGGCAAAATATAAAAATTACACGGCGGTCCAATCGCTGCTTGCGCACAAGAAGAAAATATATAATAATAGACCTACCAACACAAACAAACGCACGGGCGGCGCAAGCGAGCAGTCGTTGTTCGTGGAAAGGAAAACGAGAGAAGGAAAGAGAAAAATAAAGAAAATAAAAGTGCAATAGATACGGTTTTGGGATTGTGCAAAAAATCGAAGTAGTTTCTCAGCCAGCACGAATAACAGCCTGGCACTGCGACGACAAGTTCCGTTCCGACGCTGGGAATAAACAAATACCAATAAAAATAACCCCAGCGCAGCAGAATCATAACAAAGAGCAAAGGAGCCGAAGCAGCAGCAGCAGCAGCATAAGAGACAAAGACAAAGGCGGCGATTGCGGGGGATTGTGTGAGCCCCCTCCCTCTTGGGGTCGGACCAGGAGAGCAAGAACTCCGACTATGCAATACCCTGGGATCTAAGAACCAAACATAATGCCTTGCGACAACGCCAAAACCTCGTCGGATATCGAGCATGTGGACTGGAACTCCGGCCAGCACTATGCAAATGTCAGGTGAGTTTGGCATTTCGCACTCTCTTTTTCTCCCCCACCTCCCCGCTGCGTCCCTCAGTGCCCTTGACACGGGTCGAAAAAAAGAGAAGGAACTTTAGGTACAGGGAGAACGTGCTATGGGGAATAAATTAATGGGATCAACAACTATAATGCTAAATAATGTTAATAAAATTTAGTAATGATGGGAACTAAAGTTAAATTTTAGATTACTAACATCGGAGTTTTAGTTTTAAAATTGTTTAAAATTCGGAGGCAGTTAGTTTCCTAAATGTTTTGACTTTCTGGAGGAAAAACCAAGCGCTAGAACCTCAAAAACAAAACTTACACCTGGCCCTAGGGTTCCAAAGGTTTCATTTTTCTCGCCAATTCTGCTGGGCTTTTCGTGCCTGAACCTGAACTTTTTTAAACCTTATGAAACTTTAAACCAGAGTATTCGCTTTCTTTCGACCGCTCACTGTAAATTATTCTGCGGCAGAAACATTCAAGTACAACATACAAAGAAAATAAAATAAAAAAGAGAGAAAATAAGTGCAAGCACGCAATTGAAATCGTGGGTAGACGAAGGGGGATTTTGCGGCGGCGGTTGACATTCTTCTTGGCATTGTCCATTGTTTATTTATAGTCAGGAAACGGACATGATTTAAATGTTTGATATTGATTGTCCGCTCTTTGGGGGAACCGAAATAATTGACATGCAATTACAAATGCTACAAGTCCAGCTGCCAATAAAAAAAAGCAATATTAAAATCCAGATAAGACAAACCTTTAACCCTAGATGGCTATCCTTATTTTTCCTACACTAAGGTTATGCTTCGTCGAATCGACGACGCCAATTTTAAAATAAGTATAACTTTTAAAGTATAAAGAAAATTGTAAATATTTTTTTGACATCGTTTTATTTATATTTTTAACAACTCAAAATAAAAATATTATCTCAGTTTCTTAATTATAATGTACTTAAAAACTAAAAAATAATCAACAACCTTTTTTTATTTTTTTTTAAATGGTCGCATTTTCTTTGGCTAAATTAGGAAACAAATATCACAAATCGTTGCATTATTTCAGTCGCATGATAATATTAAGACTTAAAACTAAAAAATGAAGTATAGTTTGATACAAAAAATTATTTTTTTATACAAGAGGCGCAAAGATCAATTTTGTGTTCTCCTCAAAGGCTTTTTTCGCATGTTGTTTTAGTCGTATGTGGCTTAAAGAAGCAAAAAGGGCACTTTTTAATCTGGAATGGTTTTAATCATTATTTATATTTTGTTTAACAAATAAAACGTTTGAGGCATTTTCCCGAGTTAAAGAGAGAGGAGTAACTAGACTTAGCCTAGAAGAACTTAGTTTCTTAATTAATTCGCCCAAAATTGGATATNGTTCCAAAGGTTTCATTTTTCTCGCCAATTCTGCTGGGCTTTTCGTGCCTGAACCTGAACTTTTTTAAACCTTATGAAACTTTAAACCAGGGTATTCGCTTTCTTTCGACCGCTCACTGTAAATTATTCTGCGGCAGAAACATTCAAGTACAACATACAAAGAAAATAAAATAAAAAAGAGAGAAAATAAGTGCAAGCACGCAATTGAAATCGTGGGTAGACGAAGGGGGATTTTGCGGCGGCGGTTGACATTCTTCTTGGCATTGTCCATTGTTTATTTATAGTCAGGAAACGGACATGATTTAAATGTTTGATATTGATTGTCCGCTCTTTGGGGGAACCGAAATAATTGACATGCAATTACAAATGCTACAAGTCCAGCTGCCAATAAAAAATTAATATTAAAAACCAGAAAAGACAAACCTTTAAATGAAATCCAAAGTGAGGCCACTTTTAAGCAGAAAATGATTCATCTTGTGGGCCCAAAGATGATATCACTTTCGCCAGGTGGCTTGGTTTCGTTTTGTATTATTATTTTTGAATTTCAAATCGTATGCACACTCGAAGCTATAGCGATCTTTATCACTTTAAACTCTAGTTAGCGCCGGTTAATCACAATCATTGGACAGCCGGACAGCTGGTGTAATAACATTGTTTGGGATTAGTCCGCGCACACTTACCATACCTGCTCAAAGCGGATCGATTGAAATGCAAATCGTCGGCGGATTAGCGATGCTGGGAAGAGGTGAAAAAAGTACTTGACACGAGGCGCCAGGCCAATCTGTCGACAAATTAACTAATTGACCCGCGGATTCAATAATAAATATATAGAATTTAATTGCTTGTGTGCGGGGCAATGCCTCTGTTGTTTTTTTTTTTTTACATAATTCCCACAAAATTCACAGATAATGTGTGGGATCGTTAAATAAACAAAGAATTGGAATTGATTTAGCTGAACTTTTCCGGGTTAGCGATAACCTTTGGATTGTCTGTTGACCAAGCCTATATTTTACGAGATTGAGTATTGAAATTGAATACAAAAACTGAAACACAACAGTTGGTGAACAGTTTTAAATTAGACATGTTTTTGATTTATTTAACAGATATAAAGGGTTAATACTAACTATGTATAGCCTCTTGCTTATTTATCATTGATATTTATGCTTTTTAGTTGACTCATTTAAGATTTAATTTAAAAAAATTGAAGGAAGTTCAAGAACATGATAACTTAGAGCTGAAGTAATATCGAGGCTTACGTTTTTCTCTTTGAAATATCTGATATTAATTGGTAAATATTAATCTAACACTTTATACGTTATTTTTTAATGATAGTATTTAGATAAATTAGATAAAGAACAAGAATACTGTGTACTGTACAAACTACATCTTAAAAAGTATAGAAATTTTAAGTTTTTACGTTTGGAATATCGGTTTTAAATCGATAAATATAAATCTATCTAGTTGTACGAAAATCTTTACTCTTAAAATGTTATTTTTTATGATAAATTGACTTTATAGATTTAGGATCCCAATTAATAATCAAAAATCTATCCTTCTAATATCCAATATCTAATATCTTCAAATATCTATAAAGAACCCTTTTGTTAGTTTAGCTTTCTATATTTATTCTATTGTTTTGTTTACAAACGTAACCATTTCACACGAAGACACCTTTGTTATCTCTAATAATAATATTATATCTCTAGTCCAGTTCATAAATATTCTGCTCCTCGGGTGAGTTTTTAATTTATTAATAGGAAAACGGAGCAACACCCTCTCGAATGTCGTCGGAGCTGTGGCTTATCACCAGACCATTGCAAATCTAATCTGTCGTTGGGGTGTGTAAATTTATATATATATATATATATCGTGAGGGTGTTGTGGTTGCTCTTCTTGTTGTTGTTGTTGTTGTTGTCTCAGGTGTCGCTGTTGAATAAACATTGCGAGTAATTGTTGGTGTTTATGCTAGAGAGACGGTAGACGGTAGAGAGACCTGGCCCGGGCAATTACGATCAAATATTTGCCAAGTATGATGAAAATGTAAAATGGAACGAAATGAACTCAGCGGCTGATAAGACCCGGCTTTTCCGCCGACCATTACAGCCAGCCCGCAGTGGGAGCTGCTCGATTGAGCCAAAAACAAAGGCGGAATATGTACATGTATAATTTTTGGCGGTGCCCCGCATCGGTATAGCTTTTGCATTTATTGCCCTGCCCGTTGCCTCGAACTTAAACCAGTTGGGACTTAAAAATAAGTTTACACACCACACAAAAATAATGCGCAAAAAAATCAAAGAGCCTGAAACAAAGCGGAGCAGCGGAAAACAAAGCGAACCCAAAGTTGGATTGGACTCGAGATCCCGCCCAGCTTCTTCTGAAGATTATACTCGTTCCCTCTGGTCCAGTGGAGGGCGTGCCCACGTTTCGTTGCCCCGGCGTCGAATTTAATAAAATGCGCTAATTTAGTTGTAATTAAAAATGTAAGCATGGCAAGTCTTTTGACTCTCAAAAAAAATAAAATAAAAGTAAACATGGAAAGACCTGAAATAAAACGACTTGATGCGGATTCACCGACCGACCCCGTAAACAAATAGAATGCCATAAAGCTTTATGGGTCAAAAAATCGTAGTTCTGAATCATCATCAGTAGCGAATCCCAACCATTTCTATATTAATTAGTCTTTCAAAATGTTTAAGCACTCACACGAGTTGTGTAATAACTATGTTTGTAACTTTGTTTTACATTTACTAATTTATTTAAAAAGGCAACAAAGGATTGTTTAACTTTAAAAATTTAAGCACAAATACGAGCTTTGTGTAAAGTTGGGAGGTTAAGCATTTCGGTTGTTTATCAATTTTATAAAGATTTTTATCGATTTTTATTTACATATTTGCCAATTTTAAATGAATATTTATCAATATTAAATTGGTACTTTTATCTAAGAAACTGTAAAATACAATAAATAACTAAATAAATGTATTTAGTAATATGAAATTAAAAATATAAAATATTATATTTACTTTTCGGTTTTATATAGATTTTTAATTGAATTTTGAATATAAATATCTAGAAAAACTACAATAAATAATTAAAAAGCTAAGAATGGGACAAAATGATATATTTATCTACTGAAAGTAAAAAACATAAATGTTTAACCACCAAATAAGTTGTTGCATAAAAAAACCTCAAATTTGTATTTATTTAAAGTTCAAATTTCAAGCTCTTTCTTCTCTGGATTTCTTCATTTTTCTATTTATTATTGCTTTCAATTGCGTCGCGTTATGGACTTTTTTCTTGTGAAAGATTATGGTCTTTTCTGATTGAGGATTGTTCAATGAACAAAGTGAATGGAATTCATAATTCTACGATAAGAACTCGCTCTACACTGTATTTCAGTATTTCTCTTTTCTTGAAAAATAATAATAATTCAAGGAATTTTAAAATATGTATATACAAACTGAAGCATTTTGTCAAGGGCATTAAGCATTTTGCACGGAATATGGTCAACTGCAGGTGCAATGGAAAGCCTAAGCTCGAGAGCGAAAAAGTTTATACCTTTTGTGAAGCACCTGTGTCTCTCTTTCGCTCTCTTTACCTGGTAATGCGATAGCACTTTGCAGCGTGTGCGTGTGTGTGTGTGTGTACCCTTTGATATCGCTTAATCAAATTGTGAGAGGCACAAAAAAAAAAAAAAGAAACGCAAGCAAACCAAACAAAAACAATATAAAAACGCCGATCAATAATGTGAGAAATCTTTCCGAGAAGTGCTCTTATATTATTATTTTTTGTATTGATTTTTGTCGATTAGTATATTTCTTGTTCCGTGTGATCGACAGGAATTTACATACATACATATGTACGATGTGTGTGTTTACGGATTTGAATCGACATTTCCGTTCTAATTGAGTTGAAATTTGTTGTGTTTCAATGTCGAACAGGCAATTTGTATTGCCACCCCGTTCCGCCGTTCCCTTTCCCTTCCCAAAAAAGGCCAATAAATGCCAAGTCATGAGGCTGCTTCAGTTGAGTGGCTCCAAAGAGGGGTTTTTGGTGTGTCTGTGCGACCGTCTGGAGCCCCAAAAAGCCGACTTGAGTGCTCTGATGAAGTCGTAAAACTTGCGACTTACGCATGTCCTTAACCTCCAACCGAAGAAGAAGGAGGTGGTCGCAAAAGGATAACTATCCATCCTGTGGATAGACAAACATGGGTGGCACTTGCGGTTGGACGGTAGTTGAGGAACCGCTTTTTCAGCTACGTTCCATCGATCCAAGGCCAAACTTCTGGCAGGGGTATGAGCGAAAGCACGGAAGGACATCGTTCTGTCCAGCTCCAGTTCCCATGTCCATGACCAGAGAGCCTTTCACTTGCCTGTCCTGTCCTTCGCCTCAATCACGCACTGGCCGCCTGAACTCGAAAAAGGATACAGACACACGTAGGCACTTGAGATACGGGGAATAGTTACACTGAGAATAAGAAGGGAAACGTTTACATTTATTAGAAGTAAAAAACTTTAAACAGAGCAGTTATAGTACTTTGATTCCTTCCAAAATCATTTGAAAAAGTTCCTTTAAACAGCCGAAACATTCTCCCCATGAAATGGTCTAAATTTAATAGAAAAATCTTTATTTTTCCCGCTGTGCAGTGACATGAGGTAGAAAGTAAAAGTTGCTCGGCAACCAATGGCCGTTAGTTAGATTAGATATAGCACTCGTCGGCTCCTCC
>VNJS01018471.1:7874-23783 GCA_008042575.1 Drosophila watanabei | reverse complement strand
GGAGAAGAATGTTAGCAGATCTCTGAGAGAGTCAGTCTGTGTTCTGCAAAGTAATAAAGAAGACGCGTTTTTATACTACTTAGCCTTTTTATCTAAACGCCTACCACAATTTGCCTAAAAGTTTATTGCAAAACAAAAATTTCCAACCATCAATTCATAGACAGAAATAATTAGCTCGAGATGTTTTTTTTTTTTGTTCTTCCAAGTCTAAAGATAGTATCTTTGAACTTCAGCAAACATTTAAAAAGGAGAATTGGCCAAATTTGCTTCAGGCGTTGTTGAGTTATACGTTTAAAAATATTTTTGACGGTTCATTTACATATATATATATATGTATATATATATATATATATATAAGAATTTTAGATCCATACTTTGGAAAATTACATTTACATACATTTATTTTTACCTCTGACGCCTAAGTCAATACGTCTTGGTACATGTGCAAGGTTCATCTTTGTCAAGTTCAATGTTGAACTCATTTCGCTTGGTTTCGAGGGCGCAACGTAATGAGTATGCATATTTTATTTATTAAATGTGTAAACTCATGGCTCATGGTAAACTCATTCTTCCCCAAAATTTCTTTTTGGTTGTCGGCTTCCTCCGTGCCATGCGTATGTTTTTTCGGGCGTTTTTTCTTTCCTGGTCGACTTTCCCAAATCTTTTCACATATATATATTTATATATATATATACTATCCCAATTTTCAGTAGAAGGGCCGGACTGTTCCAAAGACGTAAGCCAGTTTTGGATGGTATTTTTAAGCTTTCTTAGTTTTTTTTACAGGGGTCAGCGCACAGTTGTCTATATATATATAGACATACAAAGTTCCCAAATTCACTGCGTTTAATTTCGCATCCGAGGAGGATATCAACAGAATAAACGAAGTACTACAGCGCCCTTTCCAGATGTCACCTCCAATAAGACATATCCGTCTGGAAGAAGTCTCAAACATGATACGTACCCTCAAAAGTCGAAAGGCGCCAGGTCACGACCTAATAAGCAACGCAGTACTTAAAATCCTTCCCAAGAGAGCACTATTACTTATCACATTGATATTCAATGCGATACTTAGAGTGCAATACTTTCCCAAAAAATGGAAGAGTGCTAGAATCAGTATGATTCTAAAGCCAGGGAAGCCGGAACAGGATCCAAGCTCCTACCGGCCTATCAGTCTCCTGCCCTCTTAATCGAAGGTAATGGAAAGGCTGATAGCTTCCCGACTTATAATAAACCTAGAAGACAATGATACTATCCCAATGCACCAATTCGGATTCAGAGCCGGCCACAGTACGATTGAGCAATTGCACCGTGTAGTCAATCATATCCTGAAGGCCTACGACCATAAAGAATACTGCAACGGCATCTTCCTTGACATACAACAGGCATTTGATAGAGTTTGGATCCCGGGACTACTAGCCAAGGTCAAAACAGCGCTGCCAGCCAACCTGTTTGAGCTCATCAGATCGTTTCTAACAAACAGAGATTTTTGCGTCCAGACCAGAGACGCAATCTTTGCAAATGTTGCCATTGCAGCTGGCGTACCTCAAGGAAGCGTCTTAGGACCGCTACTGTACTCCATCTTTACAGCAGACATCCCCAATCCAAGCTATTAAGAAATGACCTATGACAACAGAAAAATGCTGCTGGTCAGCTTCGCTGACGACGTCTGCTTTCTCAGCTCCTCGAACAGTGAGACCGAGTCTTCACAAACGCTGCAAACCTACCTCCACGAATTCGAGAAATGGGCCACGGCGAACAACATCAAAATCAACGAAAGCAAATCCGTAAACGTTTGCTTCACGTTACGCCGAAAAACAACTCCTGTGGTCCACATTAATAATGTGGACATAGAGCAAGCGACAAAGGCGAAATACCTAGGCCTCACACTGGACAAACGCCTAACCTTCCGAGAACCACATATTGCCAGAGTCGTCAAAATGTGCAACCTAAAGCGGAACCAATTATTCTGGATGCTAAATAAGAAAAGCAAACTATCTTTAAGATGCAAGCGGCAGATTTATCAACAAATCATCGCACCAACTTGGAGATACGGAATCCAAATTTGGGGAGTGGCGGCTGCGTCCCACCGAAAACGATTCCAAACCGTCCAGAACAAAACATTAAGACAAATCACTGGCTGTGAGTGGTTCGTTAGCGGCCAAACGCTTCACAATGACCTAAACCTGAGCCTTGTTGAAGACCAAATATCGTTCTTCTCAAGCAGATACAACGACCGTAATCGTCTAGCCCGGAGATTACAGGGGGCTATCCCAATTCGCAGGCTCAAAAGAAGACATTTTGGGCTGGTCCCAAGAGACTAATATGAATATATTATTTACTTGAAACTAGTCGTAATTTGATCTACTCCTATATAATAAGTTATAAACAAATTATATTTTTTATAATTAAGAGATTATTTACTTAAGAAAACATTTAGGTTAAAGGCTTTAATTAGATCTGTTCCTGGATAATATTAAATAAAGATGTTAATTAAAAAAAAAAAAAACATAAGCCTTAAAATTTAAAAATTATTATTAAAAAACATTTCCTTGCTATATAGTGTTATAGTTTTGAATCGTTACTAACTAATTTTAAATATATGAAAAGTATATAGCGCGTTAAAACTTTTTTAGTATCTTTTTTTAACGTTTATTCAATTTTATTTAATTGTAAACATACAAAAAAATATAATGAAAAAAACACAACAAAATAAATTATTAAAAAAAATAATAAATATAAAAAAAAGACTAAAAACTAAAAAAAAAAAATTTTTTTAAAAACATTAAAAAAGATAATAAATAAAAAACTGAGGGACTAGTTTGCGTATAATCGGACAGACGGACTGGCAGGCGGACAAACGGACATGGCTAGATCGACTCGGCTGTTGATGCTGATCAATGCATACTTTATAATATATACTTTATAGGATCGGAGTCGGCTCCTTCACTGCGTTGCAAACTTCTGACTAAAATTAAAATAACTTAAAAGAGATAAAAAAAATATAAAAAAATTATAATAATAAAAAAGCAAAAAATGATACCCATGGTCTAACTGGTATTAGATCCCTTACACTTTAGTTTGGTAGTCCCATGCCTTAGCCACTAGGCCAAGCAGGCGAGGAAGCCTCGGGCAACTAGATTCAAAATAGAATCAAGCAATGCGGGTTCTACTGCTGGAACCCGCCATACGACACATTTTTTTTTGTAGGACGTCCTCTCTATATAGTTCTATACTCTTTGATATTATTTACTAGATTTGAAACGATAACAATATAATGCTTTAATGAGAAAACTAACTAATAACTAATGAAACGATAACAATATAATGCTTTAATGAGAAAACTAATAATTTAATAGTATATTGCTAAATCATTGACAAAATGGTCTCACAATTAGAATGCCTATTTTTCAGTTTTTTGCAATTATTTGCGAAAACTAAACGCACAAGGCTGAAGAACTGACAATTTGTGGACATTAGTAGGCTAAAAACATAAAAACTTCGACGAGGACTAAGAAATGTATATTAAAATGCTGAGACTTGCGGCTCTTGATCCTTTTTTTTAATGTTGTGACCATAGTCGCATTACCAAAATATTCCAAGCAGAATAACACATATAGTTTTAGTTAATTTAAGTGAACTGTATTACTGTTTGAAGGAGTTGAAGATTATGATCAAAGATACCAAAGCGGTGTTCTTAGCCTGCGAGTGGGTATTTGCTTGCCATTCTGGCTTTTTAGTAATTCAGCCCATATTTTCAGCGACATAGGGAGTAGAGATGGAGAAACGTCGATGATCGCGGACATCGATGTTTTTCGATATTTTACAATAAAACATCAATGTATCGTCAATGTTTTAAGAAAAATGTTTTGTTAATGTTTTTAAGTTAAACAATAGCTTTATTTACAAAATTGTCACAAATTCATTGAGAACAAAATAAGGAGAGAATAAGAAGAAGTTAAGAAATATTTTCCTTTATAATTACCGAACAATCGGTATAGCCGCTATATGATAACGTCTTTTAATTTCCCTGTATACCCATCAAGATGTATATAACAAAGAAGTTTTATATTAAAAAAAATAAATTCTGAAATTATATTAAATACTCATACATCAAATAGTAAATGAAGATATGTACTTATTTTAATTAAAACATTCTCCGAACGTTTCTAAAAGACTACATATCTGCGAGGTTTCAAAAAAGACACCATCACCGCATTGCACGCTACAGATTAAAATTATAATACCCGGCAATGGCATAATAATATTCTTACAATTGCCTTTCTAAATTTTGTTCAGTGATGTCATTTTTTTATTAAAAAAAAAGATCGACAGCCTTGGGGGCCATTATCGATGTTTCCATATTAAAACCATTCTACTAGGGAGTCGTCAAATGGTTATAAGTTTTTTTTATTTAGGAGCCGATATTTTCAGTTGCCGATATTTTCAGTAATTCAGTCAAATAGGGAATGCTCTAAATATATATTTTAAACAATAATGGCTTAAAAAAATATATTGTAATTTTAGATATTTTAGTCACTCACCGATGTTGGCTGCGAGTGAAAATGGTTAAAATAATCTCTATTATTCGAAGAATACATTTGTGTGGCGGCTATACGGCTTATGGTATTGGGTCCAGTAACTGGCGATGACAATAGCTTGCATCGAGGACTTGGATCTAAATACGTTTGGGGACAATCTCTGGGTTGACCTTGTGATTGAGATTGAGCTTGGGTTTGAGGAGATGTACTAGCTACAGTTATTTCTTGGCTCTCGCTTTCTATAATGTCCGTCCTAGTTCCTCTATTGTTATCATCCGCTCCTAAATTATTTTTTACCGGGTTCGTTGATTGGTTGGTAAGAATTAATGGAGATGGTGGAGAACTGGACTGTACTAGTGTGAGTTGGTCACCACTGCTCCGGATGATGGCCACAGGTCTAGCCATTGGTGGCAACATTGGGGGCAACATAGAGCTATGATAATGATGACTTGACTTTGCATGAATGTGAAATTGTGGTGAATGTGAATGGCTTTGGGACGAGGGAACGGGCGAGTGTGTGTGTTGGGGAAGTGAATGCGTAACTGAATGTGAATGTTGAAAAGAGGGATGACTTTCCACAGATCCTGAAATTGTTGAATGGCTCGAGTCCTGACAAACGTAAGTCACAAAATCGGATATATCATGAGTTTCGGTAGAGGAATATTTATCGTCAGACGATGTAGTGCATATAGGTAATCGAGAATTATTGGGTTGTGAGTAATACAAAGTGCTAATTGGACTTGTGGATGTTGGTAGCAATGAAGAACAATTGTGTTGCGGAAGAGCTGTAAATTAAATTAAATTCAAATAATTGTATAATAGGAAAGTTTATTAGTTTTAATTGTGTAATGATCAATAGTAGCTTAATAAAAAGTGTCCCAAAAACAATGCAAAAACTTCTTTATGATTCCTTGAGGAAAGAGAAATTAACGATTCGTTATTATTATTATTAATTTTCGGAATAGAAAACAAAAACCGATTTTTGACGTAACGTGACGATGTGCATTGGTTTTTACTCGTAACGTTGCGAAATATATGCGTAGTCGACTTCCCTATCCATATATCGGCCTTATCCCTAAATGTGGCTTGAACTGGAAGAATTTGACAAATTCGAATTATCTGGGTCTCCAGTGAGAGGATCGAAAATTCTCTTTCCTACGAGTTTATATGTCAATTTTTAAATTTAAATATATATTTACCTTGAGCTATTGACCTATTGTTAAGCGACGTATAACGATGCAGTGAGGTAATAGCTGAACTTGGAGGATCTGTGCTGACTTTTGGATCACTTTCTGAAGATCTCAAAATTAACGAAAAACTGCTGCTGTTGACATTAGCCGATGATGAACTACTGGGGATAATAGGGGGTGAAATACTTGGATCAATTTTTGCATCAGGCGGTCCATCTCCTCCATTTGTTACATCTCCGCGTAATAGTGGACTTGGCGATAAATGAGCATTAGTCCTCTGATCAATAAAGTCGACTAAGGAAACAACAAATATCTTTCCCTATTAACATCAGATAATTAGGCATACTATGGTATATGGAAATACTTACTACTATAACCGACAGGAATGGTTGTTGGATTAGTAACAATTGGCCCTTGTTGTTGTTGGACCTCCGAGTTCATTTGATATGTACTGCAATCATAGTTAGCTCCAGCATTCTCTCTTTTGATGAGATTAGAGTGAATGGTATCGTTTGGTTCTTCTAGAATTAAATCTAAATGAATTTATTTTACTAGTATTATTTATCTGAAGTTTTTTTTTTTAACGCAAACAATAAATTAAAAAAAAAAAACATCTTCAGAAAATATATTTTACCTTTTGATAATGTCCATAATTCTTGCGAAGAAAATACTCCCGTTGCTAAAATAATGTCATTACAAACTACGCCATTATATGGATTTTGACTAATATTTTCATTTTTCATGTCGTCTTTTCTGCTTACTGTATCGTTGTTATTACGTTGATATAGGCCCAAATGTGGTGATCTTGAGGGAAAAGTCGCTGAACTATGAGTATTGATAAAGTTAGCCAAATACAAATCCAATTCTCTCACAGATACATTTATGTGATAAGGATTAACACACAATCCTGGATGTAAGCACTCAGGATTCTTTTCCAAACGCTCGCCATCAGTACTCTCCAAAGGGATAGCTTTGAAAAGGATTACCATCACAAGATCAAGTCTCCAAACTTTGTCGGCTTGCCGCAAGCAATCAATTCTTCTCATTTTCCCTTTTTGATCCGGGTTGGAGAGAACACATATAGATTTGCGTTTTCCAATTATCGATTGTACAAAATCCTCGCGGCTTTCCTGGGTAATGTCTTTCCGTAGCTTACCAAGGAGACGGGATGCCCACTTTTGTTTTACTTCAGTTTTTTCATTCTATAAGAAAGTAAACATGAAGTAGTTAGGAAAAATAAAGTCATCCAGGGAATTCATTAAACGACTGAATTATACATTATATATAAATTATCCCACATAGCCCATTCGTGTGAAACAGTTTTGATTTTCGGCTGAGCGAACAGCTGTCACACCCAAAACATAAACAAACCTGGCTGCAGTGGCTTTTTATTCCCTTGCGGGATATTCTACTTTTAGTCAGAAGTTTGCAAAGCAGTGAAGGAGGCATTTCCGATCGATCATCAATAATCGAGCCGATCTGGCCATGTTCATCTGTCTCTCTCTACTCTATCTGTTCTGAAGCTATCTGAATAAAACTTTGCAGATAGTCTTCTATATATTAAGTCGGAACGGGCTGCATCGGTCATCATCGCTCAATATCATATAGCTGCCATAAGAACGAAAAAAAATTTGTAGATTTACTTTGGGAGATCAACTTCTTTTATTATTTAAGAAAATTGGGTTTTATTTTATGAAAATCAGATGACTATATCATATTTAGTAACTGCCATAGAAACGAACGGAAAATTAATGGGAAACAAGAAAGGAAGCTAACTTCGCTACGCCGATGTTTGTATACCCTTGCAGATTGCCATTGGATAATTCATAAATTACCCTTATCTTATATAATATAAAATACTTTCGTATTCATATTATTTATTCAGTTTTACATTTTTTACATGTAAAGTAAAATGTAATTTTCCTCGATATTACCGATCGGTCCAATTGTAGCTAATTAGAGATGGAAATAAATCGATTTTCAGTGAATCGATTTTTATCGAAGATTTTTATTATTATTTTTCTTTACATTTTATCAATGAAATAAAATAATACGTTTTGGGGTTTCTTCCCCATTTACGTGGCTTTGAATATATATAGCATTTAATATGTATAATTTTTTATTTATTCATTTTTTTCGAATTACGCTATACTTTAGACCTGGGAATTAACTGATTTACACTAAATCGATTTTCTGACAAAATAAAAAATTAATCAATTAAGATCGATAGTACTTTTCATACAAAATTTTATGTTTTTTTAGGTCTAATCATAAAAATATTGTATGTATGTTTATCAACGATTTTTATTATTATTGTTCTTTACATTTGATCTATGGAATAAAATAATAAGTTTTTGGTCTTCTTCCTTTTTTTATATTACTTCGATAATATAGAATTTAATACGTACTTTTTTTATTTAATTTTAATTTTTATATATATTTAACTATAAAAATTATAACATATAAAGATTTATATTTGACGTAGTTCTTGGAATTTTTTTAATAAAGGCGGCCAACATATCGACCACATAACCACAAAATTCTTAGTAACATAAGAGTTGCCTATATATTAGCGAGACGGTATTGTCAGACCTGATAAAAACTATTCTCCGATATCAGCAGTGGGATCGGCCCTGGAAAACGTCTTTCTAGTTCTGTGGCCTTGAGGGGTATTGAAAGTGAGCCCGTACGGCACATAAGATTTAAATGAATTTGAAAAAGAAATATTAACTGGAATTTTGGGAAAATACACTAAATCGTTTATTGAAGGCATTCCACACAAAAGAGTAACAACAGGTTTAGTATACGTCTGTTCAGCATCGTTCATATAGGCTAGGCGAAAAGAAAAATGTTAGACAAATGATACACGACTTGCTGTCTGCCAAGCTATACGCCCGAGCAGTTCCCCTTTTGCTAGTCCGTTAATGCAGGTCAAGTAGAAGAACAGATCGCTCATGAGTAGACTACAGGGAATAAAATGAAACTTCTGTGGCGGATAAATACCCTTTGCCATTTCAGATCAAATAGCTCGTATGCGAGGAGCCCGGTTCTTTTCTTGCTTAGATATGGCGAGCGGGTTTTACCAATTTCCAATTCACCCTGGATCGATCGAACATTCGTAACGCCGGAAGGACAGTATGAATTTCTTGGAATGCCGTTTGTGCTACAAAATGCGCCTTTGGTGTTCCAACGCGCAATAACTAAAGCGCTCGGATCGTTAGCGTATACTTTTTTATACCCTTGCTGGGTATTATAATTTCAGTCAGAAGTTTGCAACGCAGTGAAGGAGGAATTTCCGACCCTTTAAAGTATATATATTCTTGATCAGCATCACTAGCCAAGTCGTTCTAGCCATATACGCTTTTTTTTTTTTTGTATTCGTGACTATTTAATATTATTATTATTTACAAACATAAAGAATAAGAACTGCTGCTGCCGCAATGTGCGGTACGGCCGCAAAGCAATGCTTCGCACACTGGTAGGCCGCTCAGCCCGTCCGCTCCTTCCTCCCTCTCTCCAGAGACCTCAGCGACTTCATTAGCTTGGCTGAGAACTCAGCTGCGGCACCCCAGTTCCTTGGGTTCTCCAACATCAGCGGCACCAGCGTGTCCATTCTGATCTCCGCTCCAGTTACCTCCTCCAGGGCGGCCCTCTGCTCGTCAAATCGACGGCACTCAAAGGTGACGTGTCGCGCATCTTCTACAATGCCGGATCCGCACTCCGGGCAGCCGTCTTCTTCGTCATGGCCGAACCTCCTTAGGCAGCTACGAAAGCAACCATGTCCGCTCAGCACCTGGGCCATCCAGGCCTCGATGTTGGGGATCAGCCTGTGTGTCCATCTCCCTTTCGGAGAGGCATCCCACTTGGCCTGCCAGCTCCCGTACCTCCTTCTTCTGGCCGCGCTTTTGAGTTCCGCCTTGGCGACTTCAGTTGGTCCTTGGTGGCCGCGGAGCTCCTCGCGCAACCCAGCCTTCTCGCGGACTAGCTCTCTCAGCGGGACCAGGCCAGCTATCACCAGCGCCGCATCGTCCGATACCGTCCTGAATGCGCTTGCCACTCGGATATCGCATAGTCTGTATGTAGCCTCGACACCTCGCATATACGACTTGGTCCCGGCCGCTTCTGCCCACACCGGTGCCGCATACAGAATCTGGGAGGTAACGACGCTGGTCAGTAGCCTTCTAGTGGTCTGCTTGGGCCCTCTGGTATTCAGGAGTTTACGGGAGAGGCTCCTTATCGTCCCACTGGCCTTCTTCTGAGCGTACTACAAGTGCTCCTTAAAGGATAGCCGGGTATCGATTAAAACACCGAGGTACTTGATCGCCCTCTGGGATCTAATCACGGCTCCTCCTACCCGGACCTCGGCCGTCTCCACGCGTTTCCGGCTGGAAATCAGGACTGCCTCCGTCTTGTTCGCCGCTTGCTCGAGGCCGGCGCTCGCGAGCCACGATTCGATCGCTTTGATCGCTTCGTTTGCCCTTTCCTTCGCCGCGGTTTGCTCCTTGGCGGCTATGACTACCGCTACGTCGTCCGCGAATCCCACCACGGTCGAGCCAATGGGCATCGGGAGTCGCAGCACCCCGTCGTACATGGTGTTCCAGAGCAGGGGTCCCAAAACGGAGCCCTGCGGGACTCTGGCTAAGACTTCGTATGCTTTGGAACCCATGTCCGTGGCCACCGTGAGCACTCTCTCACTGAAATAGTTCCTCACTATTCTCAGCAGGTACCCTGGGATGTTAAGGGCGGCGAGGGCCTCCAGCGTTTTGCTCCAGTCCGCGGAGTTAAAGGCGTTCCTTATGTCTAGCGTTACAACTAGGCAATAGTTTTTGGAACCGCCTTTCCACCTTCTGCCCGCAATGGCCGATCCCGCTATATCCATCACCGTCTCGATGGCGTCAAGCGTAGATCTCCCCTTCCTGAATCCAAACTGACTCGGAGAGAGACTCCCGGCCTCTTCGATGGCAGCAGACAGTCTGGCTGATATGATCTTCTTGAGCCCCTTGCCAGTGGTGTCAGTGAGGCAGATGGGCCGATATGAGGATGGCTCACCCGGCGGCTTGCCCGGGTTGGCGAGCAGCAGCAGCTTCTGCCTCTTCCATCTCTCTGGGAAGACCCCCTCCTCCAGGCACTTGGTGTACAGGGGGGCGAACTCCCTCGGAGCGCCAGCAGGGCTTCTGGGTCCGAGGGGGCAGAGCTGCCCGCTTTCAGCCCTTTAACGACCATCCTGTACGCTCCGCCCCAGGTCGTCCTCCGCCTCGTCGCAGAGCTGCAAGAAGCGGGCCCTCTTAGCTTCCCTTATGGTCGTCTTTAGGGCCTTTCTCGCCGCTTTGTACACCTCGCTACACGCGGCCGAGCCTCTTTGCCGCATGCTCCTGTCGCAGGCGTGCTCCAGGGCTTCTGCAATCCAGTTCGCGGCCTCGTTTGCTCCACCATCTGCTTCGGCCGACAACCCATCCAGCGCATTTGCAATTGCCTGAGTGCACAAAGTGTCCGGCCGGTAGGCTTTAATGGCTGGCGGTCCCGTGCAGGTATCTTTCGCAGTCATGCCCACGGAGCACAATATCGCCTGGTGGTCGCTCCCGCTCCCAGGCGTTGAAATCGCCTCCGACAACGACATTAGCCCTCCCACGCAGGTCGCAACATAGGCCATCAAGGATCCTGCTAAACGCTTCCAAAGGGAGACTAGGCGCCAGGTAGCAGCTATATATGCAATAGCTGCTTACCTCCGCTCTCACAAATCCATCCGCGGCCAGGATGTTGGACATCTGCCGCTGAGCAGGTTGAGCTGAATCAGCTGCATACCGTTTTTGGGGAGCCGTCACCGCCATTCCTGACCGGTCTGCCAGTGCTGACGGGTCGATGATTGGCCTGTCCGGACCCGGCTCGTCTGCTGTGGGAGTCCTCTGGCTTCTTTGTGCAGACCGCTGCCTTGTGGCCTGCTTTGCCGCATTTGATGCAGCAATCGCTCTTATTCACCAGGCTCTTGCACCTGATGGCGATGTGCCCAAGCTCTAGACATTTAAAGCAACGGGGAGGACCTTCGCGCTCCCGCACTCTGCACCTGGTCCATCCGATACGGACCTCGCCTCGCAGCCTGACCTCCTTTGCCATCGAGCTAATAACCGCCGTTTTGGATTCCGCGTAGCCATAACGGAGGCTTTGGATCTTCACCGCGCCTTCGCAAAGATCAAATTGATCAAATTGCGTTGCTGATCTCAAACTCCGTCGTGATCGCGTCAAGGTTGCGAATCACGAACACGCTAACCTTCGATTCCTCCGTCAAGGCTCGTACCTCCGCCGCGTCTCCAAGTACTTTGGATACGCTAGCCCTCATTGATTCGGCACTCTCCGTGCCTCCTCTGGCTACCTCCAGGAGCAAGTTCCCTCTCACTGTGCGGCGAACCGTTTTGACCGCTCCTCCAAGGTCCGATAGGTGGCTGTCGTCCCTTTGCGTGACCATCGCCAAAATCTCGCTGTAGGTTTTTCCCGCCGCTTCCACTACCACAGCATCCGGGCGCGTTCCGGTCTTCTGCCTTTTCTTCCTGACGACCGCACTCCACGGGCATCCGGGCTCGGGCTCTGCGGGACTCGCCTTCCCTTGCCGATTCTCCGGCGCCCTAGGCCGGTTTGTGGGTGCTGGCGAGGCCATTTTGCCGCTGTTTCTAGGCGGGGGAGCCACTAGCCGGGCTGGTGGGCCGCGTGCCTGTCTGGGAGCTTCTACACTCTCGACAGCACCTTCGCTCGTGCTGGGTATCCGTCGCGGTTCCGTTTGCACCGCTCGGTCCCTTCTCGGCACTGCCCTCATCTGCTGCCCCGTGCTCACAGTTGCTGCATAGGTTAACGGAAGCCACCGGACCCGCTGTTTCCGCCGGTTGCTCGATGCCGGATTTTAGCTTCCGCATCTCTGCAATCATGCTCTTCATTGGAATGTTGAAGTGGCGCATCTGCTTTTCGAACACCAGGCTGTGGAGTTTATCGATCAGCGTAAAAAAAGCCTTGCGATACTCTCGGCACGCGTAAGGTCCCGCTCCGCCTCGTCCTCGGCGTCCGATGTGGGCTCGTCTTCGGTTGCCTTGATTTTTTTTTGGCACCGTACCCTTCTGGCCGCTCGACGGGCTGGCCGGGTCTCTTCCCCTCTTGGACGAGTCCTTTGGGTCGTCGGTCGTACTCCTTTTCGGCGCCGGAGATGCCGCGAGGGGTGGTGACCGGCTCATCAGGCTACTTTTTCGAAAAGCAGCTGGCTCTCCCTTGCTCGACGTCTCTTTTTGGCTTGGCGAATTCTCTGACATGGCGGCCAAATCAGCCACCGCCACGACAGGTTGTTTCGGAACGTTTGTTAGGGCCTTCAGAATCCTTGCCCTAACCGTGGGATCTCCCACGGGTGGATTTCCACTCTTGTGGCTGCCACCTGGAGTAATTACGTTGTAATCAGACATTCCAGTTTGCTATGCATTGTCGCCCAATGCTAGGCCCATTTTATACCTCCTGCCAGGTAAGTTTAGCTGCCGGCCACTATGGCTCAGACGCTGACCAGGCAGCCGCCCAATATGGGACAGACGCTACCTGGGTTTAGTCTTTCAAGTGCAGCTGGGTCCTGCTGGTGGGATGATCTTCTGCCGGCCACTATGGCGCAGACGCAGATCTCGTAGCCGCCCACTAAGTAGAATTGGCCGTTGTTTCCCGCTTGGAAGCAAAATTGCAACAGACTGGGTGAACCAGGTCCTTATCGATCGCCTCGGCCGAATCGGGATGACACGGGGCCTCCCTCGATGGCCGAATATTTCCCTCCGACTTCCTAAAATAGGGGGTTATACCGCCTCGCCTCGGTCACCAGAGCCCATTTTTGGGTGTACCACCAGGGCGGCAATGCTGATCGAGCGATCACCTGGCGTGACCGGCATAATCAGTGGGGGCATCCACATTTGGCCCACGAAGAGAGAGTGCAGAGCCGAAAGAGATACAAAGAGAAGGTTTCGAGTGGAAAGAAACCCCTCATACCCCTAGCCCTCGTCCCTCTCACCAGTTCGATGGGGCGCAGAAGTGCCCTCCACGAGACGCAGCAGCCGTGTCTCGACGGGTTAGTCCGTATGCTGCACTTACTCTGCATCCTAATCACTGCTACCACTTATCACCCTAGGGGAACTGTCACCGCACAAGTTATCGCCGGAGCACCCGACGCGGGTGTCCGTTCCCCACAACTTCACTTTCCGACTCCTAGCCATATCCGTCGGTCCATCTGTCCGTCCGTCTGTCCGATTATACGCAGTCTCCCAGTTTTTAATGAAACTGTGCAGGTAGTCTTCTATATACTCTCACTACTATATAAGTCGGAACAGCCGATCAACTATATCATATAGATGTCATACAAACAATCCGTAAATTTGTTGAAAAAAATCATAACTTCACTGTTTTTTAACATATCTTGATCAACTTTTGGTTATGAGCTTTAAATATTATTTCAGATTTATAGATTTAATTTTATAAAAGTCGGACTACTATATCATATAGCTGCCATAGGAACGGTCGGGAAAATATTACAAAAAAATTATAGCTTTGTCAGTTTTCAACACAATTTCTTCTACTTTAAGATACAAGTATTTCATATTTTTTCAGAACTTTGTTGTAAATTTCATTAAAATCGAACGACTATATTATATAGATGTCATACAAACAATTGGTAAATGTGGAGGTAAATTACATTTTACTTTACATGTACAAAATGTAAAAATTATAAAACTGAAAAAATAAAATTTAATTGAAAGCAATATATTTAAAAATAGATAGGGTTAGATTATAATTAAAGCAATTAAAATCTGCAAGGGTATACAAACTTCGGCGTGCCGAAGTTAGCTTCCTTTCTTGTTAATTGTTTACATTTATGACGTTTTGATAGTCGCAGAAACAAAAGAACAGGCCATTGAGAGGTTAGATCAAGTGTTACAAATCCTAATGGAAGCAGGTTTTTCTTTTAACATAAACAAGTGTGCGTTGCTGACAGAAAAAATAGACTATTAAGGATATGAAGTAAGTGCAGGAGAAATTCGACCAAATTGTCGGAAAATAAGAGCACTTGTAGAATTACCACCAACACAAACAGTATCACAGCTGAGACAATTTATCGGATTAGCTTCCTAATTCCGGCAATGCCAAAATACTCAGAAATGTTAAAAACATTGTTTCAATTAACTTATCAAAAATACAAGGAACTGACTTGGCAATGCGAACATGATACAAAAATTGATAGCAATATTGACTAGTGCTCCAGTATTGACTATTTTTGGTCCAAAATACCCAGTAGTTGCACACAGATGCAAGTATGATTGGTTATGGGGCAATTTTGTTACACAAAATAAACAAGAAGCCGCATGTCAATGAGTACTATAGCAATATACTACGCCAGTGGAGGCCAAATATCATTCAGATGAATTAGAAACCCCGGCCGTTGTAAATGCTGTAAAGCACATTAGGCATTATTTACAAGGACGCGAATTCGTTATTTATACAGGTTGTGATTCATTAAGGGCAAGCCGTTCCAAATTAGCTTTGACTATTAGGCTACATCGGTGGTGGGGATACTTGCAAGGCTTCCAATCGCATCGAGTACAGAAAAGGAGAGAAAATGGCTCACGCAGATTTTCTTAGTCGTAATCCACTTCGTGCCGAAAATGATACAAAATTAGTTAAGGTAATTTAGAAGCGCGTTAATCTAACAGAGGTACATATCTAACAACTGGCTAATGGCCGAACAGCAACGCGACCCAGAAGTATACGAAATAATTGCAAAATTGCTTGATGAGTTGGAGGAAGATTTACTTAAAACCTATGAGTTAAGAAAGGGCATGCTACATCGAAAATTCAACGTAATGGTAGAACTCGTTGCCTACCCAAAATACCCAGGACATACAAATGGGCTGTAATAAACCATGTACCGGCACACGTGCCTGCACCTGGTGTGTCGACGGCCTCGAGAAGACCGCCGAGCACGTAGTGTTTGCCTGCGGAAGATTTGTCAGCGAGCGGAGGCAGCTGGAGGCGCATCTCGGCTCCCGGGTCAACGTGGACAACATAACTACATTGATGGTAGCCTTAGAAGCGTTGACTAACGAGGGCCATGCTATTGCGAAGCGGCCGTACCGCGAAAGCCTTGTCCTTGTTATTGTTTTAGCCGTCTATACCCC
>VNJS01018469.1:0-40173 GCA_008042575.1 Drosophila watanabei | reverse complement strand
CGGTTAGTGCGGCAGGAGAACCCAACGTTCTACGTCTGCTGTCTTGATCTCGATGTGCCTTGCCTGCCTCCTGCTCGATTTGGCTGCCGGCTGCTCTCCACATTTGCATTAATTGCTTGTTGCTGTTGCAACTGCTGCGGCTGCTGATGCTGCTGCTGCTGCTGCTGCTTCTCTTGCTGCAAACTGATGCTGCACGTGTTTGTTTTCTGGCATTGTACTCGTGTTTGGCTTACTAATGGCTTAATAGTTTTATTGCCGCATCGATTTGCATTCGAGTTTGGTCAGAAGTCGAATGCCTTCGAGTGGCTTCCCCTTTGCTCGGACCCTTGTTTTTCTCTTGGTCTTTTCTTATTTTTTTTTTTTTTTCTTTGACCCCAATGAGGACACATTCCTGCTGCCTCCCCCCTTTGGCCACCGATTGTCAACTTGTCGCTCTGTGTCATTCGACGGCTTATCTGGCCAGTCGCATTCATTTTCGATTTTATTTCTGCCTGCCTTTTGACATCGCCTGCATCCGCCGATCTCGCCCAGCGGCCTGCGTCGGCGTTTGCTAAAAGCCCAGGCCCAGCACTGATAACAACGAGAGATGCACTGCGGAAAATTGGGTTGAGAAAGGAAATTTTTAAAAGGGATCTTTAAAAGGTTAATAGAATGGCAAGCAAAGTAACTAAAAGCGAGTGCAGTGTTAGTAGTCTTGAGTCCTTTATTAAATATTTTAAAAAGAAATGCGAACTTCACATTATGTAACCTATAATTTTTGTCAGAAGTGTGAAGCTTACTTCCTTCTCTCCACCATGAACTCCTTTCAGCAAACTTCTAATAATAATAATAATTATACACTTAAGTTCCTTAGCTTAAAATATATTTCAACACAAGTTAGCTAATAAATACATCGAAACTCTTACAAAATCCCGAATTTCTCCCATTTAAATTCAAATCCTGACAAACTTTTCAATACTTTACAATGATTTCGTAAGTCCTTAACACTCATTCAAGTTAATTTCACTCTCCGATCACAAGGAGCTAACGATGTTTATGATTGAGACACATGTGTGTTAAGCCCTCTAGTAAATATCTCTATCAAAAGTAAGAACTTGTTTTCTTTTTTTTGGGACATTGAACTTGTAATTAAACAACATTAACCTTAATTTGCTAACATTAGGGATGTTTTGCATGCAGGGAAATTTTGCTGAGTGCAGCAGCCGCAGTGAGAGAGCATATTGGATCGGCATCTTTGCTGGTTGGTCCTGGCGGGCATGCATTAACTTTAAGTGTAGGTTACTGATAAGCGTGCCTCGGCATTGGTGATGCATCGCCATGGTCATCGTCCAGCCGATTCCGATCCCGAAGCCGAACCACCGTGCCCCTCCTGTTTTGTGCCACTTTTCGGGCCCTACAATCCTGCAATCCGCAATGGCCAGCGAAACAAGTTTGTGCTCTGAGTCTTTTGTTTTATGCGCTGCTATTTCTTGTTTCTCTCTTTCTTTTTTGACTGTGATTTTGGGGCCAAATCACTGCATATGCATAAATAAATGCGATAAGGCCCCCCCTTCGGCAGCCCCTCCTTTGCATATTTGTCGATTTGTCGTTGTCCCTCATTTCGTCGCTTCACCTCGCAGGCAACCCTCGGTCCTCATCCACCGGATTCCCCGCCATGACATACGATGTGTTGGCGCTGCAATTCCCCCTGATGGAGAATACATTAAGAAGTCGGACTCGGTCTGGAAGTGGGACTTGGACTCCGCTCCGCTAAATTGATATTCTGGTTTTGGGCTTGTCGCTGCCTTTTGCTGCTCTTGCTCTTGCTTGTGCTCTTTTCATTGCCAGAGCATAAAACTCGCACAAATCAGCGTTAAAAATTAATTGCCGGTTATTATCGTGGATTATTCATAATTTATTCTAAGCTCGAGCTGCACCAGCCCGCACTCAGATTCGCTGGAGAATTTATGTGCATTCGTTATAAATTAAGTTCAACTCGTAATTATGGTCATTTGGCAAGTGTTTACTTTGCGCTTAGACCTGGGCGTGACTTTCATTTGTCTTCATAACAAAAGGTGCGCAGGGGAGCCCTCATTTGCATAAGAGAGCGGACTTTGGGGGGAAGCTGCCATCCAGTCAGGCATCCAGGATCCACAATTCTGTCTCCTCAAGCCACCAGCTTAAGCCACCGGCCTCCAAAAATGTCAGAAACACATGTAATGCGCCTAATTACGAGTCTGCCTGCACTCGAGCTGCCGAAAGTGGCTCGGAAATCGGGGCCAGAACTGCCAGGCAGTTGGCAGGAGACCTGTTCAGGAGGGGATTCAATTTTGTATTATTTTCTAAATTTATTTAAAAATAAAAACCTCTATAAAGTTATGTTTTAAATATATTTTTAAATAGAGAAAATGGTAATAAATATCAATATATTTTTTACCTTTATCAAAACACTCGAAATCCGCTCCTGTCTGAGAGACTCACCTTAGCTTCTGCTGTCCCTGCCCAACGATCAATAAAAAGCTGGCAGGCTGAGTCATCTCCGCCGCTACTTGCCCCTGTCCTTCCATCAAGAGAGGCTGAAAAAATAAAAGCAGAGCAAAGCCAAAAATGCAGAAATTTATATGGTAACAACTTCGAGGAATTTGTCAAGCCAGAAGATGGAGAGAGAGATGCTGCGGAAGCCTGAGCATGCGAGGAGACCTTGCATTGTCTTCAACCCGTTTCGATTCGTTTCGCTTCGCTTCGGACTCGTTCTTTGGGGTCCATTAAATGGCCAACAATTTGTTTTGGGCAACTGTCACACGAGTTGGCACAATTGCAGCTCAGCCCTGTCAGCTTTGGGCCCTTCACTCCACTCTTTCTCGTTCCGTGTGTGTGTGTGTCTTCTCCTTTCCCTGCGAAAACTTAATTAACTCGTCGCTGTCTCATTTGGGACGTCACATTTGCGAGCTGCCTTTCTTTTTCCCCCTCCCCGAAACCGCACGACGATCATTTGAAATGCGTTTTGTCATCTCAAATTACGGGCTGTCAGGCGTTTGGAGTTCATTGTGGGTGGCTCTGGGAAATGGATGAAAGTTGGCGGCATTTGGCCAAAGGGAACAAAACTCTCTGTTCACCGCTGAAGCGCAAAACCAACTCACTGAGCTTTCTTGTTCGCCCTTTCGCTTTCTCAACGCATTGCGGTTGCATCGAATTTCGCGCACTCGCCGCCATTCGAGCCACTTTGCACTTACTTTGGGCCAAATTGTAAATTATTTGCAATTTCTCAATTTGCAAATTGCCCAAATTAGCCGGGCGCGAGGCACACGGGACACGGGACATGGGACACTGATCACTAACCACCGGACACGGCATACTGTCCACTGGACAGCAGTTGGCATTGGCACCCACCCAGGAGGTGATGGTCATGCCATTGGTCGCAACATTTTGATGGCGCATGCGGCATTTATGCTGATTATGTTGCATATAAATTCTTGCCCCCCTTCTTCTCCGCCAGCCATCGCAGAATGTTTACATGCGAACGCATCGTTGTCCACATCCAGGTACCCATTCCCACTCCCATTCCCTCCTGCCTCTCCTGCCGCTGCGGTTCATAAATTTAGCCGCTGCTCCGACTTTAACTCGTTCAACGCACTGCCACAGCCACAGAGCTGGAGAGGCTGGAGACTGGCCAACAAGGAGGCCCAAACAAAGGCAGGAGGAAGTCTCAGGGCGAGTGAACAGACCAAAGTCAGAGGAGTTTACACTTGAAGAAATTCACAAATGATTGCTATGCAAATTTCTAGATTTTTGTTTCGATATTTCAAGGATATAAAAGCAAGCAAATGCTCATTAATTATGAAGCAAATATATAACAGAGTGGAAAGTGCTTAGAATATTATTTAGGAAATTAAAGCCAAAAGTTTCGAATTCTTATCAATTGACTCCCTTTTCTGCCAGTGCATTTATACCCTTGGGGCACGAAATGGCCGGCGAGGGCAGCAGGAGCAGCTCGTCAGCTCCGCGCCTCTCCTCGATGGGTTAGGTTAGGCTAGGCTACGAGGCAGGGTGCGAGTGGGCAAACATAAAGTTGCATACAAATTGCTGCCTCGTCGCTGGCCACTTGCTGGAGCTGAAGCTGGAACTGGCAATGGAGTCCAATGGCCACATCTCGCGTTCGCGTCTTCGGCAAACACATTTTAGCCTTTTGAGCGCGCCTTGACGACAGATTTAGACGTTAAGCAGCCGCGTTAAGTGTCCCCTGGGAAAACGCGGCTAAGCATGCTTCGTGTTGACAAAACGACTCCTCAGTCTCAGTCTCAGTTCGACTACGTTGCTGTTGCTGTTGCTCATGTTGCCGCTGCGGCTGTTGCTACTGCCATGTTGCTGCTGCTGCTGCTGCCGCTGTTGCTGTGGCAATTTGTATAGCCATAGATGCAATCGCTGTACCAAATTTTAACACCATTAACTGACCAGCGGCTTGTTTTTTCTCCTCCTTCTTTTTTTTGCGAGGCTTTTAGCGGCTCTCGGCTTGTTTGTCTCACTTTGCTGCATATTTTCGCGCCTAATTTGCGCTGGATCAGGCACTGGGGATCGTGCGGCAGCCCCGCCCGAAAAAAGAGACAAAAAAGAAACGCAGCTGGCCCCGAATTGTGGGTGCCTGTCGCAACATCTAGATACTGGCCAGTACTTTGTCTAAGTGCTGCTCAGTGGGCAATCTCGCACGTGGCACTTGACACGCGGCAACCGCAGAACGTTTGATTCGCAGAGACAGAGAGAGAAGCGATGATTGATGGCAGTCCAAAGTGAGGATGCTGTGAGGGTCTCCCCTCGGCGTGTGGTCAGCGAAATTGGATCCCCGGTTGCATCTAGCCAGCTTCCCAGCGTCATCACTAGTGGCAGCGGTGACAAAACAGCAACAAAATGTCATAATTGATGGTGCAGGAGTCCAGGGTACCGGTGCCGGTACCGCCGGGCCACGGTGGATTAAGCACAAATTGTGTTTATGTTCAACACATAGAAACGGTGACAACTTAATATACGAGAAGCAACAAATCCGATTATAGGCATGACTTGATTTCATTTGCATCTGGCAACTGGCATACAGCATCCAGCATCCAAGGGGTTCCTTCTCGCTCTTCGTTCCCCGTTTCCGTTCTCCTTCTGCCTTCCTAATTGCATCCCATGGACATAAAAATTAATTATAAATTCCATATTTGGCCGAGGGGAATGTCGCGAGTGTTGCTGATTTTATTGTTATGGTCGACCAGTTCTGGCTCTGCAGCTGGCACTATGTGGTTCCTGCTGCCCCCAAAAAAACAAACCCAAACAAAAGACTCAGGCAACGAACGTCGAACGCAGTCAGCTATTCAGTTTAATTTAAATGGGTTTATAATTTATTTGATGCCCGCTCGGATCATGGAGACCACACACACACCTCCAGGTAAACCCACCTCAAAATTATCTTGCGGCCAATTTGAAATGTTTAATTTAACATAAAAACCAACCAGCATTCGCCAGGCAGGGCGGCGTTCGTAACCAAACCCAAATGAGTCTCCAAACGCGATAAATTTGTACAATAAAAAAAAACAAACTGATTTCCGTCTAATGCGATTGACACCTGAAACACAAACAAAATGTGGAGAGAGGGAGGCGACGACCTATGCCAGCTTTGTTTCGCTTCATTTCTAATTCCAATTCCTGTTAAATCAAACAAAACAATACACAAAACACACGAGAATAAACCGAAATACAAGATACATAAATAATGTTATTAACATAGACACACCACACGACGGCCTGAGTCTGTGGGACTGGGCCGGCGACTGGGACTGGTCAGGTCAGGTTGATTAGCTCATCACTTTGGGCCACTAAAAAGACACTTACAGCTGACACTGATTGGTCGCTGTGGTCCACAACCTGACAACGAGTAGTCAGCCCCAAAGAGAGATTAAATGAGAGGGTAGGCAGACAGATATAAGACTATTTGGTACCCTGTAGTAGCAGAGGTATTTATTTGTAAATAATTATTTCACATTCGTAATTGCCTGAATAAAAGCAATTATTTAAAAGTTTATAGAGAGTGGTTTACTACTTGTAAATGATTTCATTAATGTTATTTATAAGCAAATATGTAATTTAAATCAGGCTTGGGCAAAAGATATAACGTAAAGAGCAGCCAGAAAAGGAAAAAAGCAATCGCCACTGACGTCAGAGCCAAACAGATCTTTATGTACGTCTCAAAAAATCATTGATTTATTGTTTCAAACTAAATATCGCGGCAAAAAGAGATTCATGTGCGTCTCAAAAATCATTGATTTGTTGTTGCAAACTTGATATTGCAGCAATGAACATATGGCTTTAGAATTGTTTTAGGAAATCTTTAAAATCACCTAAACTATTTTAGCTATCTAAATTATCATGAAATACTAGGTTTCTTGTAATAAATTAGAGATCATATTGTTCAGCATCAGCTTAACAATACTACAAAAATGTCATAATTTTAGACAAAATCTCTGTGGGAATTGTTTCATAACATAAAATTACGGAGCTGAAGAGCCATTCTAATAAGCAGTATGTATAATTAATCTTTAAAAGTTGGTACTCTTTCGCTAGACTAAATCACTAAGTAATTTGTTCCCTTTCCTGTTTCGTGTATCAGAACAGGAGGCAGCAGAGGGGAGATTAACTTTAGAAAAGTTAACAAAAACATTACTGCCTAAAAATATAATTATAATTATTTAAAGCTATCGATTTAATTTCACTAGAATATCCGCATTCTTAACCTTTATATATATTTCGATTCAAAGAGTGTTTTTGTTTGATAATAATTTGCAAGAATCTCCGGACTCACTTTTAAAATCTATGTAAATTCAAAGTAAAACATTTTACACAGTTATAATATTTTTTTTTTTAATCAAAATATAAAATAGAAATAAAATTATATATAATTGAAATATAATTCCCTAAAAATACAAAGATATTTTATTTCATATCTAAAATCTGATGGTTAAAAACCTCCGCAGCTTGGACATACCCTGAGTCTCAGCTATTTCCCGCTTATAAAAAATACACACAAATAAATAAATGATTTCTCTTAGGCCTTATAAAGTGGGCAGACACACACAGAGACTGTCTGTTTAGAGGCAAGCTGTCATTATTTACGGAATTAAAATGTCCGAACCCCCAAAACAGATGCGACGTTCCGATGTTCAACTTTGATCTTCGGGTCTTTGCGTAAAACTGCCATCCCTTACGATTAATTATCTGGAGGAAAGCATATAATTCGATTAGGAATTCAGACACAAGCTATTTAGGAGATAGTTCGGTTTCGGAATCCTTTCGAGTGGAGTTCACGCTCCCAGAGACCGGAGACCGGTCAGGTTGCAACAATTAGCCGGCTGATTTATCTATCTGGAGCAGCACACTGGTGGCTGGCCAACGAATGTCGCCTTGGAGTGGCCGGGCTCCGGCTCCGGCTCCGCTTACATTTGATTTGATTTGATGTGATGTGAGCGCCTACGAGCGAATGTGTTGCTGCTGCTGCTGGCGGCCAGTTTACTGCGGTGCAGCAGCAGCAATAGCAACAGTTGCTGTGTTGTGTTGCAAACGCATAATCGTAAAATTTGCAGTGGAATGTTGCAATATTTTTCGCGAGTCGCGAGCAATTTGCGCGTGAATTATTCCAAACGTTGCATTACAAATGATTTCAGCAGCAACCACAACGACCAGGCTCTTTAATTGGCTCACAGCAAACTAGGAAGTCATTGGCCTGCCGGACTGGACCTGCTGCAGCAGCAGCAGCAGCTCCACTCCCACTCCACATTGGTCCCTTTGCGAGGCGAACGTGATGCAGACAAAAGTTTTGGCTTTGGCCATAAAATCATATTCCTCTTGGAGTCGTTTCCATGAATGTCACACTTGAGCTGCAGCTGAAGATGGGAAGCTGGCACAGCCGGGAGCGGGGACATGGTCTGGACATGGGTCTGGGTCTGTGCTTGGGTCTGGCTGTGGGTGCTGCAGCGACGACTCTATTAACGAGTCGAGTGCGTGAAACTTTTTGCAGGCTTCCATTTAATTTCCATGGCCGATGGCTTGTTGGGCCCAACGGGTGTTGCTCCCCCAGCTTCTCCGGCTGCTGCTCCTCGCCTGGAGTCGTCAATGTTGCGGCCGTTGTCGTCTGCATCGCTGCTGCCATGTAGGTAATTCCTGGAAGTTAATTTCATTAAGAGCAACTAGCAATGCGCGGCGTATTTATTAGCCACACGATATATTGTATGGGCCATGGCTTTGTTTTTCAAGGAATCTGCCGCCTGGCCGGGCCAACTGGCTGTTCCATGCATTTGTGGAATTCATCATCGGCGGCAGCGACATGGCAGCCGGCGGCAACTGCTGCTCTGGCATTTCCCCAGAGCAACTGCTGTTGCAATTTTCATAACTTATTGCAGGCATGCAAGGCAGAGGCACAGAGAGAGATCCCGGATCCGGTCGCGCTTGTTGCCGCTAAATATGGCGCGAAATTTCCTTAAGCAAAATGAAGAAATACGCGCAAGTGCGATTTCCAGTTAATAAAATTAAAGAGCCCAGCCCTCAAACCTAGGCAAAGATTTAAAAATAACGCACATTCACCGGCGAACTTGTAAAATTCTTATTAATTCTGATTGCCAGGCAGGGATTTCTCCAGCGAGTACTTCAAGGCGGAGGGAACGGCGGGCGGCAGGCCAGCCTTAGGCTTGTTGTCATTGCGCCTCCATTTGGTCACAGTCATTCCGACAAGTGTTGTACACGCATTCCAGATGCTTTTCCATCATTAGCTGCCGCTGCCGATGTCGTTCCTTGATCCGATCCGGACAAACACCTGCTGCAAGTGGAGTGCATCGAATGCCGTTTGGGGAAAAGACATCTGAACAACTGAACAACAAACCGATCGTCTGGGGCAAAATTCCCTGCAATTGGGCTTTATTGGAACACGGATAACATGCAGCTTTAACGCTGGGCAAATCTCGAGCACAGGTTACATCGAAACAAGGCTTACAATGTTTACAAAACAATTCAAACAGACAATATAAACTATCAAAGAGATTCGATTTAAGACAAGTGATGATTTGGTTCTAGAAAAATATGCAATAGACGCCGATTAGCAGCAACACGACGAACAGGATGAACAACTTCGACTTGATGCGATACTTCTGCTCCAGGCTGTTCATCCAGCGGCCAAAGGCCACCGACACGCTGTTGTCATCCGGGCGCAGAGAGCGTCTGGGTAATGGTTCGTAGCCCAGACTTCCAGTGGCCACAGTACGTCGGCTGTAGGGGCTGCTGCGATCCCCGATCCGCTCGGCGCGCAAACGCGCCAGATTCCGGGTAAAGTCACTCTCGTACTGGGCCTCCTCGGCGTCGTTGTCGTCGCTCAGCTCGTTGGCATAGGTGCGCGGATAGCTCAGTTTGGCGGAAGCCTCGGCCGTAACGTAGCTCTGGGCCGGAGATCGCACGTAGCTGCTGTAGCGCCCCGGGCGGTTGCTCAGGTAATCGTAGGAACTGGTCTGAGTTCTGGCAGCTGGAATGGATGGAGCTGCCGGGGGCTCATAGGCCTGGCGGGGGGCATCATAGACCGGGCGACGTGGGGGATCCACAGCAGGGGCTTCGTAAGCCGGGCGACGTACGGGATCAGCCAGGGTAGACGACGTCTTGCGGCTGTAATCGTAAGCGGTGCTGGCGCTGCTCGTTGGCTTCGACAGCTTCTCCCTGGCGGCGTATTGCTGCTCCACGAGATCGGCAGCCTGGGCCAGCTGCTCATCCTCCTCCTCATCGGACTCGAGGACAATCAGAGAGTTAACCTCCAGGGTGTTTTCATGGTAGTTAGTGCGTCTGGGTGCTGCAGGTTCCTCAGCAATCGGTTCAGGCTTCTTAACCGGACGCTCCGACTCCTTCCTCTCAGGCACAGTGGACGACGAGGTGGAGGTCCGGCGAGTCTGTATGGCTGGAGCAGGAGCGGCAGCAGCAGATGTGGTCGATGTGGGCTTCCTAGCCACCGGCTCCTCAGGACGGCGTCGCTCAGCCTCCTTAGCCTCGGCGGCTGTAATTGTGCGTCTTGCCTTGGTGGCTGCGGCTACCTTGTTACCATCGAGCTTGTCCACTGGCGTGGAGGCAGCTGCGGGAGCTGCAGACGGCGCCAGGGTCTCCCGCCTGTTGCTCTTCTTCGGACTGGCTGCTGCCGCGGGCGACGCCTGGCCGCCAATGGAGGCGCGCAGACGCTTCACCAGCACCTTGCGGCTGCTGTCCGTTACCGGAAT
This sequence comes from Drosophila watanabei, assembly GCA_008042575.1. Taxonomy (NCBI): domain Eukaryota; kingdom Metazoa; phylum Arthropoda; class Insecta; order Diptera; family Drosophilidae; genus Drosophila; species Drosophila watanabei. The sequence continues at coordinate 29,923 of VNJS01018469.1, read as the reverse complement.
ATTCGGCAGCCCCTGGGCCAGCATCTTGGCCCGCAGCTCTGCATTGGACAGAGCATCTAAGTCGTCCACGTCGGCCATTGTTTTCAAGTTTTTTTGCACTTTTCACAAATCGTTGAAAATTGAAATTCGGCGTCGCTTTTTCGCGGTGTGCAGCTAGTGATGGGTGCGGCAAAGCAATCAGATGTTTTTCAACACTAAAACAAAGTCACAGTTAACGGATCTTTATTCATAATAATTCTTTTATTTATGGTAGAACAATTGGGATAAATGTATTTATAGAAAAATTACACTTTTATGAGCTTTTTGTTAAGCTACGTTTTTGTTCTAGTTGCATGAATTTACTTTCACAATTTAAACAGTGACTCTGAAGTCACAGTTTCACGGGACTAAAAAAAAAAACTAATACATATCGATAGTTTTTATAGATAGTTTTTTCAAACTAGCGCCATTTTATTCATCAAAAAAGCCTAGTAGAGAAAAAAAATCCTCCAAACGTATTAAAATTTTATTAAACAAGCTTAGTAGGAAAGAATTAAACAATTTTATTAAATTTTTATAATAAGAATGAAAATAATGAATAGTATAATCGAAAGAATAAAAATATCGATATGTTGCTACAACAGCTTTTTCCCGTCAAATCTGGCTTTTTTAAATGTTAATTTATTCCATCTGGCAACTCTAGCCAGCAAATAAAAAAACAAAACACAAATTATTAGAAATTATAAATCATAACTGCAGCTGATTTATACACAATAATTAAATCAATCATTTGCCAGAAACAATAAGGGCCGGAGGGAAGGTGTTAATTAAGCGCCCATACACCTTATCACAGCAAAGATCAATCATGGACATCTCAAAGGCACCAAATCCGCGAAAACTCCAGCTTTGCCGCACATATTTCTTTGGTAAAAAAAAACACAAATTGTGCGTAAATGGTGAATCATTATTAATTCCTTCTGTCTTAGCTGGCTTTGCTCTTCTGCCCTTTGTCTGGGCCATCAATGTGTGCTGGTTCTTCCAGGAGGCCTTCCGCAAACCGCCATATCCGGAGCAGAGTCAGATTAAGAGATGTTAGTATGCTTCTTTGTTCCGTTGATTATATGCTAATATCTAATATATATGCTATATCCTACAGTTGTTCTATACTCCGCGGTGGGGACACTATTCTGGCTGATAGCACTCAGTGCCTGGATCGTCATATTCCAGACAAATCGCACGGCCTGGGGCGCCACAGCCGACTACATGAGCTTCATCATTCCCCTAGGAAGTGCTTAACCAAATAGATTAGGAATTAATTAATTAACTAACTTATGATATTAAAAAAGACTTAACTTTGCTTAGAAGACTAAAGAAATGCCGTCTTTTAATGTCAACAGAATATTGAAGGACGTGAATTTATAGAGTAAACATTTTCCTAAATAGATTAAAATGCTGAAAAAAGTGTAAGTTTGGGCCTCATATCTCATAGGTTTATAAGGATATTGACTTATTTTGGACTATATTCATAGAGAGGAAGGTTTTGTTAAGGTTATTGATAGGATTTCTTAATTACATTTTCGTAAATAGATTGAAAAGCTCCTCATATCTCATAGAGATTACAAGGATATTGAATTATTTTGGAGTATATTTATAGAGAAAAAGGTTTTGTTTAGGTTATTGATAGGATTTCTTCATTTATGCCAGATCTTGTACCTAAAGAAGCTCTTTTGTGACCCTCCAGAATCTAGGTTACATAAGAACCAAGTTTTTAGGATTTGGGAAATTATGTTAAAATATATTCATAGAAAATAAGGGTTTTGTTTTGGTAATTGATACGATTTTCCCAGCTAAGCTAGCTCTCTAACCAGAAAGGAGTTCATCTCATCCCTCCAGAATCTAAACAAAATAAATACCAAATTTTTAACTCCCACAAAACCCCGAAAACAAAAGAATTCACAAGACAAGCATTGATTTAATTACATATTTTTTTATTCACATCTAAAGCTGTTTTTGTTTTTTTTGTTTTTATTATAATTTTTCTGTATACTTTAAATATGTGTACTATATTTTGTTGAAATTTCTTAGCCGCTAATTATGTGTTTTGTTTTGTTTGTTTGTTCATAATCTTCCGTATTTCCATATTTTGTATGCATGATTTAGCTATTAGTTAGCCCGGTTTGTCGATTACATTCTTTTGCTTAGATACAATTTCATTGTTTCGAATTCAATTCAATGCGCTGCTTCCCCTTGTTTGTTTGTTTGTTTGTTTTGTTTTGTGTTTGCTTGTGTTTGCTCTCTAAAATACATTTATTTTGTATAAAACTCTGCTTGTACCATTCCATACATATAAGCCATTAATGGTAATTTGTTAAACCCCGTTTTAATTTAATTTAATTTAATTGTTAGTTGTTTCGTACGAGTGTGTGTGTGGTTTGTGGGTATCCGTTTTGAATCGAATGCTTTGTCTATGATTTGATTACAAATTGCGTTGAGAATGTCGAAAAACGTAGCGACTCTAAGGAAAACACACACGCTCTGATTCTGATCTACACATGAAGACATAATTCAAATTGCTATTACACATTATATATATCTGTGTGTGTATTTATATGATGCATTAATGTTTATAACATGAACTTGCAGCAGGCAGAAGGACCTGAATCGACGGGGAACTAATTTACAATACAAAAGACTCGCTTTAAGGTATTTTATTTTATTTACAGTCAATACTTTGTTTTTATTTATAAATCCTAAAGAATTGGTTTGGGGGACAGGACTTAGGCTAAAGAACATTAAGTGCCATAAATCACGCGTGTAGAGTCTATGAAGCGGCTAGTGAACACTACTACACACCCACATTCACATAGATAATCGTTTAATTACACATACTGCATATCGGGTATAAATATTTAAAGTACAAAGTTAGTTTGCTTATGAAACAATTTAAATTAGTGTGCGGCTGCTGGCCGAAAAATTCATCCTTCGTCCTCGAACTTAACGCATAGAAACTACGGATACGAGTAGTACACACATGTAGATATATATTTTAGGTAAAGATATATATGTCTATATATATATATTTATAAGATCGAATGGGGGCGGCGCGCCCAATTTGTCTTTTAGATGCAAATCCCGCGCAGCTCCATCCGCAACACAGATGGGGATAATTAATACACAGTCTAAATGCTACTCTTCACGTACGTCCTACTTGCATATAATTTAATTTAATCATATATTTCATCAGAATCACTTTGATTTCGATTTAGTTTAAACAATATCCGTTCAATTTCGTCAAATGTTTGTTTTTACAAAGAGAGAAATCAATGCAGGCTACTACAATATTGGATTTGTTTGCTTTCTATCTTTTATCTGTTATCATTTTGTTCATGTTCGGTTTACGCCTCTCTTTCGTATGATATAAATATAAAATACACTTAGGAAAAAGTCGCTATAGGTATTGTTATGCTATATATATTTATATATGTATAGGTTGTATGTGGTAATAGTAGTGATACCTTAGGCTAGTTTATAGTTAACCACGTTGAACGAAACATACAAAAAAATACTTATGCATATAAATAGTCGATTCTGTGTGTGTCTGTCGTCGTCTGTCTAGACTCTACAGGCAGCCGAGACTGCGAAGGGTTCTGACGTTGGGTAGAGGTTGGGCTGCCACAGCCCTCTCCCTCTGCTGCACTCCTCGTCCGGGGCCGGGCCAGGCTAGTTGTTCTTCACGTTGTACGCCTTCTTCTCGTTGCTGCCATTCAGTGGTTCTCATTTCGACGGACCCGGCGGAAACGGATTTATCACAGCTACAGCAGCCGCCTGCTGGCTAGCCAAGACAGCAGCTAAAGAGAGAGATTAAGATAAAGTGGGATTAGTACTTGGATCCTCAGATTTATAAAGAAAGAGTTTGAGTGTATAAATTATTTAACATTTAAATTAACAGTTTTAAGGGATCTGCTATCCTTCCTCCAAACAACAATAGGCATAGTTCTGTATACATTTGCACAACTTTTTTTTATTTCTATTAAAAATATAAACATTAATTCTTCAAAGCCTAATTTTTGGATTATAAAATGCTTAAAAGATTTATACACACAAAAAGGATTTAGGAATATTCAGAACTCTTGAAGAACCGAGATCATTTAGCTACTACTTACCTCCGTAGGGCGCCGGGTACATGGGATAGCCGAGGCCGACATGCGTGTGGTGGTGCGTGTGCACATGGCGCTGCGGTGGCGGACTGCGCGAGTCGGCGGCACCTGCACCGCCTCCTGTTGCCCCATTGCCGGCAGCGCCTCCAACTCCGCCGCCGCCGATGGCTCCATTGCCCGATGGTCCTTGCGACGGCGGACCGCCGGCCATTGACTGCTTGTGGTTGTCGAGGGAAGAGCCAGTTGGCACTCCGCCATGTCCCTTGGGGCCGGAGAGATCCGACTTGCTGCCGGGCGCCGGGCCCATTGCTCCGGGTGGTGGCTGTAGGTTCAGCGGCACACCGCCCGCAGACCCAGGTGTCGAGCCGGGCTGCTGGCTTGGACCGCCGCCGCCGCTGCCGGGGCCGAGGACACCGGAAACTGGTCCGGATCCAGGGCCGCTGCTCGTGGGTCCGCCGCCTGGTTGGGGCGGACCGATGATACTGGGACTGCTGACGCTCACCTTGACGGGGCCGCTGCCGCTGGTGGGCGACTTGAGGGCCCGTTCGCTGAGCTCATGGATCTTGTGGGTGGTGTAGTACTGGCTAGCCGCGTGATGCAGCGCATCCAGGGCCTTCGTGCCCGTGTTGCGCGAGAGATCTTCGGGGGCGTGGTAGCGCGGAATGGGCAGGTGATACGGCGCCGTATTGTATGGCCCGGCCGCCGACATTAGCACGTTGCGGTACATCGGATGATTGGGATCGAAGCCAAAGGGCGTGGGCGAGATGTACGAGGGATGCAAAAAGTACTGCGACGTGGGCGGTGGTGGTGGACCTTGGGTTTCCATTGTCGGCTTTTGCCCCTCCTGTTTCACCTTCAGCGGCTGCTGCTCGTCATCGCCGCCTCCCTTTTGCTTTGGCGAGTCCTTTGTCAAATTGGTGGCCTTGTTATTGGCCGCCGCACTTGCCGCCTGCGACTGCTTCAACTTTTGCTGCTGCTGCTGCTGTTGCTGCTGCTGCTGTTGCTGCTGCTGTTGTTGCTGCTGTTGCTGCTGCTGCTGCTGGTGTTGCTGCTGCAGGTGCTGGTGGTGCTGCTGGATCGCCTGCTGTTGCTGCTGAGCAATTTGCATTTGCTGCTGTTGTTGCTGTTGCTGCTGCTGCTGCTGCTGAGATTGCGGGTTGCCCAAGCCGGGCTCATCCTTGTGCATCATGCCAGGATGCGGCGGCAGACCACCAGGACCGCCTCCACTGGCGGCACTCTGAGCTGCCGCAGCGGCAGCGGCGGCCGCCTGGTTTTGTCGTCCCGTAAACATGTAGTACCTATTGAAGGATATAAAATGTAAGTATTATTTAGATTCCCAAATAAGCATTTGCTATAATTACCTTCGCAGCTCCTCATCACGCGCCTGTTGCACTGCCGCCAGGTTCATGGAGTGACGCTGATAGATGGCGGGATACGCGCCCAGTGCCTGCAGATCCTTGGGATGCAAAGCGTGCGGCTGCTGGGGCTGTGGTGGCGGCGGCTGCTGTTGCGGCTGCGGAGCCGGCTGCTGCTGCTGCTGCTGCGAAGGTGGTGGATGCTGCGGGCCCGGATTAGAGTTGGGCTCCTGTTTAATTTCCTGCTTGGTCATTGGCTCTTGCTTGATCAGCTTGTTGGCCAACAACTGAAAGAATAAATTCCAGTTATCTCGAGGATTATGGAAAGGATGAAGCTATAAGGACTTACCTGCTGCTGAGGCATGTGCTTGGGCTGATCGTGCGGACTGGGGCTCTCCTTGAGGCGCTCCTCCTTAATGCTGATACCCGACAGTTGTTGCGCCTGCGAACTCGGCGGCAGACCGGGATGTCCACTCAATTTGGCGGCCTCCTCTGAGGCCACAATGGAGACTGGCCCAAAGTTGGGGTCCACGTTGTACGGATAAGCAGGTGGTATAAAGCTAAAAGTAGAGAGAACGATTAGTAACTTGAAAAGGAAATTAAAGAGTTTAAAAACTCACTTGAAGGGGTAAAAGTGGGGCATGCCTTTGCCCGGTCCGGGACCACCGAGACCAGCAGCTCCCAGCGCCGATATGCCGCCCAGGCCAGGCGGCAGGGCTCCTGGCGGCGGACCAGCCACTGCACTGAGGTTCACCGGCGGCGGCTGCGGCTGCTGCTGCTGGGATCCCGGCTGCGAGGTGGGCGGTGCTCCGCTCTCCTTGCCATTGTTCTCCGGCCCCGACTGCTGGCCCTGCTGCTGATGCGGAGGTGGCTGCTGCTGCTGACCTGGCTGCTGCTGTGGCTTCGTCATCAGGTCCAACGGCGGGTCCTTGTTCTTGCCACTGCTGTAGTCCGCCAGGTGGGCAGCCACCGACTGTTGACTGGGCGGGCCCAGCAAGTGGCTCTGAGGCTGTGAGGTAGGCGGCGGGGCTCCCGGCTGCATCTGCTGCTGCTGCTGTTGGGTGAGGGCAGGCGGCAGGCCTGGCGGCTTCCCTGGCTCCGACTGCACCAAGTACTGCGGCTGCTGGGGCTGCTGTTGCTGCTGCGGCGGAGGACCCGTCTGCTGTGCCGGGTAGAACTGGTACATTCCCGGCACGTACATGTTGGGTGCCGGGGCTGGTGGTACGCCCACACCCACGCCCACTTCGGGAGGCTTCTTGCCCATCAGCTCAATGTGCTTGACCGCCGCGGCTGCCTGGCTGACCGACTTGTCCAGCAGCTCCTGCTCGGCCACGGGCGTGGAGTCGTCCGAGATATCACTGTAGGCCGGACTCTGCACATCCTCGCGCGATACGCGCCCCTCAAAGTCCCCGGGACCGGGTGACTTTCGGTTCTTCTTCTGCTTGCTGCCAGCGTTTCCTACTCCGACTCCCACTCCTACTCCCACCGAGCCGAAGCCGGGCGAGGTCTTAATGCCGGCTTGCTGGGCATAGCTCGCTGGCGTCTGCTGTGGATCCTGGACGTGACTAGGCGGCCTTGGAGGCGACTGTTGCGTCTGTGGATTAACCGGAGGCTGGCCTGGCTGCTGCTGCTGCTGCTGCTGCTGAAGAGATGCCGCATCTGGTGGCCCAAACCGAAGGACTCCCGCTTTGACTAGAGAGGAGATATAAATATAATTTAATCCTGGGTTTTGTATAAAATGACGAGAAATACTCACGTGCTCCCTGCTGCAGCAAAGCCTGCTGCTGCTGCTCCGACAGCATGGCTGGCAAGCCACCCATTAGCTGTTGCTGGTGCTGCGACAAGGCCTGTCCCGAGATGCCAGCGGTGATGCTGCCTCCGGCCACCGGTTGCTGCTGTTGCTGGTTGTTGCTTGCAGCACTGCCTCCCGGTGTGAGCAACTGCTGCTGCTGCTGGGTTGGCGGCTGTTGTGGCTGCTGTGTCGTTGGATTCGGACCTGCTGCAGCCAGTGGAAGATTACCAAGCGGCATAACTGACGTCGGAGACTGCTCGGAGGCACCGGGTGGGGCCGTCGTACAGATGGAAGGTGCAGCTGGTGGAGTCGCTGGCGGAGGAACAGATATTGCCGGCGAGGTGGCCGTCTCTGCTAAGGATGTGGCGTTGCTAGCTGCTGTCGGAGGTGCTAATCCAGTCACTGTCGCTGTCGTGGGCGGTGCATTGCCATTGGTAACGGGATTGGAAATGGAGGTGGGCGCAATCGAGGTCACTGCCGCTGTCGGCGTCGCTGAGCCTGATACTGGCGCTGCTGTTGAAACAGCCGGAGCTCCAGATCCCGCTGCTGGCACGCCCGGCGAGGGCGGCGTGGCCGGCTCCTCAGGTGCCTGCATGGAGTCCTCGTCCATTGAACTGGCACCGCCGCCCGCTCCGTGGGCATGCGACTGGTGGTAGCGCAGACCGTTGGCGTGCTTGTACTTCTTGCTGCAGTCCTGCTCGGGACACTCGAGCAGCACCGGGGAGATCGCGCAGGGCGAGGCAGTCTTACATTTCTTGGTGCTGATCTGCACGTTGAGGCCGGTCACCGGATTGAGCAGGCTCTGCGGCTGCGTAGCCAGGCCACCGCCGCTGGCCGAGATGGGAATGCCGCTGGCGTTCACCATGTTCACTCCGCCGGCTCCGGCAATGCCACCGCCGGGCGCTCCACCATCAGCAGCGTCTCCGTTGAGCGGCGAGGGCGCTTCGTCCTTGGACTTGCGCTTCTCGGGTCGCGGCGGCAAAAATGCCGTTGGCGACGTGCTAGGCGTGGCCCCGCCGCCGCCACCACCATTGCCAGATGAGCTGCTGTTGCTGTTGCTCGCCGCCGCATTGCCAGAGGCACTGCGTGTCGCACCGCGTCCCTTGGTGGCGCCATTGCGCAACTTCGAGTGCACCTGGGCGTGAGAGAAGTAAATCTGCGGGAAATGTAATCAAATTAGTTTGGACTAAGGCAGGTTTTTGCGGGTGTGTACTAACCGAACTTCGGGTCTCGGTAAAGTTGCTCAGGTCAGGCGTGAGGCCTGCACTGCGTCCGCGCTTGCCGCGTCCCTTTGGAGTACGAGAATCTAATTCTTCAGTTGGTGAATCACAGAATCTGCAAGGGGAGGAGAGTGTGTGTTTGGTTAGCAAATAAATTCTCTACGAATTCCCCCATTATTTCAGATGATATATATCTACGATATATCTGAACTTTTCAAACTGTTGCCCGGCAAAAAATAAAAACAAAGGGTAGAGAAGATAAATCGAAATAAAAAGAAAATCAACATCAACTTGCAACTTAATATTGAAAGGCATCTTTATTCATTTATCCAAAAGCTCTACACAATAGTTTTTTTTTTTTTTGGGATCGGAAGCAGTTTGAAAAGCGGATGACGGATGGACTCATGCCCCAGCCCCACCAACTCACCTTGGAGGAGCCCAGTCGTGTCGGGTGCAGTCGAGCAGGGTGCCCACGTAGGTCTTGCCCCGCCACGTCACGTTGACCACGAGGACGCCGCCCTCGGTCTCGTGCCACACGATGCCCTCGAGGGTGACCGAGGTGCCCGGTTCGCACGGTCCCAGGCAATCCGGTTCGGTGATGGTGCCCACCGAGGTGCCGATGCAGATGTCCACCATCTCCTTGTTACCACCTCCGCCGGCGCCCGTTCCGCTGGCCGTACTGTTGCCAGCCTCATGTTTGGCCCTTTTGGCGGGTGGCGATTTTGTGTCCTCATCGGCACCGCCGGCTCCTGTTCCTGCGCTGCCCGCCGGCACCGAGATCGTGTGGTGCATGGTGGCTGAGATCATGCCTGGTGCCATTAGCTTGGCTTGCGCCGCAGCCGCCGTCTTGCCATCGGCTCCACCGCCGCCGGACGAGCTGTTCTGGCCCTGATTCGAGTTGGCGCCACTCCCGCTCCCGTAGCTATTGGAGGCGGCGGCCGCTGCGAGTTGGGCGGCAATGTGCGAGGAGATTTTAATGCTGCCGGATGCATCCTTTCCCGGGGGTCCTGGAGCATTGGCAGCACCTCCCGATCCGCCGACACCGCCAGCCCCACTGCTGGCATGTTGCGAGGCGGAAGAAGTGGCTGCACCGGCGGCTGCCAGGAGGGAGGCAGCCGCTGGCACCACAGCCGAGGGTGAACCCGCCGAAGGTGAGCCTGCCGAGGGTGTGAACACGCCCGGCGGCACTGCCGACATGGAAGAGGATCCACTATTGTTTTGGCCAGTGCCGCCACTGGAATTCGAACTGCCGCCTCCGGAGTTGGACATGTGGGCAGCGCGCCGGATGCAGGCGTGATGGGAGCAGGGGGCTCCAACCTCACTGTTGCATGAGCACGGCGATGCACCAGCGCCCGGTCCCGAGCCCTTCTCTGGCGTATCCTTCTCACCGGCGGCCGAGGCCGCTGCCGCTGACTTGTCCACGGACATGCGATTGGAATGTGCGTTCTTGTCCTTGGTCTTCTCGCGCCGATGGCCAGAGCTGCCGCGTTTGGTGCCCTGCGGCGTGGACTGACTGCCGCTGGAGGATCCCCCTCCGCTGGCATGACCACCGGCATTGCTCTGGCTTCCTCCTCCGCCTCCACTGCCCCCACCTCCGGACGAGGACGAACCACTGCCGGCGCTGGCGTTGTTCAGGTGCTTTTTGCTGCTCCCAGACGAACTGCCGCTGCCGCTGGAGGAGCTGCCGCTGCTTGCGTTGCTCGACGAATTGCTGCCCGCCAGGGAAGACGAATTGGTGGAATTGCTGGAACCGGAGCCCGAGCTGCCATCCTCGTTGGCCGAATTATTGGATCCGGCGCCCAGGGCCCCGTTCTGCTGCTGGTCGGTGGCCTTCACAATCTCGTGCTTGGCCTCCGAGCTCTTGGTGCCCGGCTTGGTGCGCTTGATCTTCATTTTGAGTCCTTTGTCGAGCGTGGCCTGGTGGTCTATGGACATCTTTGCACTCGATTTGCCACTGGACGAGCTGGAGCTGCTGCCGCTACCGCTTCCGCCTTGCGAACTCGGCGGCCCACCTGCGCTTGTGCTGTTGTTGTTGCTCCCGCTGCCGCTGCCGCTTCCAGTGCTGTTGCCGGAGCTGCTGCCGCTGCTGTTGCTGCCTCCGATGCTGCTTCCACTCCCGGTGCTGTTGTTGTTGTTGTTGTTACTTGTGTTGTTGCCGCCGCTGCCGCTGCCCGTTTGCGAGGACATGCCGCCAGCGGAGAATTTGGTTCCCTGCTGACCACTGCCAGCCGTTGTAGCTGCTCCCGCTCCCGCTGGCGAGGATGAGGATGACACTAAGCTGCCGCCCTTGGAGAAGCCGGCAAATGTCGATGATGACAATGTGCTGCCAGCTCCAGCTCCCGTCGCACCGTTGTTTCCGTTGCCGTTACCGGCTCCGTTCCCGTTCCCGTTCCCGCTACCACCGCCCAATCCGCTGTGGGATTTCGAGCTGCTGCTGTTTAGTGGACTCGGACTGTTTAGTTGAGCCACCAGTGCGGACTTGTAGCCCTTGGAATTGCTGCTGCTGCTGCTGCCGCCGCCGCCGCTCGAGTTGGAGTGATGGTGGTGGTGGTGATGATGCTTCCCCGAGGAAGAGGACGATGAGGAGGACGACGAAGACGAAGATCCCTTGGCCACCGCGTTCGCACCGCTGTTGGAGGTGGGAGCGCTTGAGGAGGAGGCGTTGGCTCCACCACTGGCCACCGGCTGACGTGTGAACTTAATTGTGGTTGGCGATGTGGCCGACAAATTGCTGTGCAATGTGGTCTTGTGCGATTTGTGCGATGACGCTGCCGCTGTCGCTGAGGATGACGTGGATGAGGCGCCGCCCTTGGATGCTGAGGATGATGAGGAGGAAGTGGATGAGCCTGTGGTTGCCTGCTTGGCATTTAGCGCGGTAGCCTGGTTGCCACCACCCGAAGAATGCGCCGCCGACTTTTCGATGTCCGCGTCTAGGTCGTCCAGGAGCTCTGGTATGCCGCCAATGTTCCACTCGTCCTCGTACTCGAAATTCGTGTCCTTCGACTCGCTCGAGTTCGAGCTGCTCGACGAGGACAGCGACGACGATGAGGAGTTGCAAGCGGGACTCTTGCCCGATAGTTCTGCGAAGAGAGAGGAAGAGAAAGAGAGAGAAATTAAAGATGAGATCTTATGTTTTTTTCTGCTTGCTGAGTAAGACTCCCATTTGATACGGAGCATTGGCGCAAGCAAAAGGGGATATTTCATAAATATACTTAGATCTTAATTAAAAGGGTCCAAAATTTAATTTAAATTGTTCAGCTTTGTTGTTTTGAATTCTAAACATATTAAAATTTTAAAAAATATATTTTTCACTTTACAACATTCCCCATACGAGCATTAATCCGGCTTTATCCTGTACTGGTCAGTTAGATGTGAAAACGACCCTTGTTTTTATTTTCTTTACTTTTGCGGATTAGTTTAATGCGGCCGCCCTCTTTCGCGTAATTCCATTAATTTATTCAACAAAAAACCCCTCGAAAGCAAGCCTGACTGCGCCCGTTGTTGGTGGGAAGTGAAAGAGAGGCGTGAGATTTGCCGTTACTTACTCGTGTTCGTGTGCTTCTTGATCGCACTAGAATTGTTGTTGTTGTTGTTGTTGTGGTTGCTCCTCTGATTATTCGCCGCTTGTGTTGTTGCTGCTGCCTTCGATTTGTTATTGAAATTCAGCGCTTGATTCGCTGTTGTCGCCGCGTTTGCGTTTGTTGTTGCTGCTCCTGCTGCCGTTGCTGTTGTTGCCGTTGTTGTAGCTGTAGCTGCTCCTGCCGCACTTAAATTAGCTAACAATTTATTATTCTTAATATTGCTTTCCGTTGCTACGTTGCTGCTATTCAGGGCCACCTGCGAATGCAGAAAAAAGACGAAGAAATCCAAAAAATAAGTTGCATTCGCATTTGTGTGTGTGTGTGTGAACGAAGATGTGAGTGCGTGCGCTATGGCGAGTGTGCGTGTGAGGAGTAAGGCAAGAAAAACTCAAACAGAAATTGTAATTTCTTCCGCCGCTTTCGCTTTACCTTTGCCAACTTCTTTTCCATTCCATAACCATATTTAGCTAATAATTATGCGCGTTTATTAAACATATTAAAACCGAACAAAACGAAAACAATAAATAAATAAAGCAACTAATATTTCTGGACTATTTTGCGCGAGCCTTCCCTCGGCGTCCTTTTTGGTTTGGCAGATGAGACTGAACGGAAAACCAACAAAAAAAAGAAAAAGAGCCGGAGAGCAGAGAGCAACCACCGAAAACGGCACACACAAACACACACACACACGCTCAGAAGCGTTTGGCAGACGTGAGGAAGAGCCAGAGAGCGGGAGAGCGGATGAGAGGCGGCAGAGAGACGAAGGCAAATAAACAAAACGCGCTCAGTGTTGGACAACGGAAGACTTGTAAATTACTGAGAGCCTGTGACAACTTTAATTGTTCGCTGATCTCGATTGTGTGCGTTTTTTTTGTTTTATTTCACTTTAACTAATAAATCAGTTACCGCCACACGTTTAAGCTACTGTCCCAATAAAGCAATAACAAACAGAGTAGCAAATGTAGTTCACCGTCCAGCTCGTTATCGCTTCCTTCGCTTATCGCACACTGCAAAAGTCTAGTGGCCACTTGAGAAAGCAGCCGAAAAAAAGCGGACAACAAGAGGCGGCACTCGAGTGGCCCGAAATGATGACAATAAAATAATTACGCTCTTATCGCCCACTAAAAACGAGGTATTAGCACAGGGGGTGGCTAACGGGGTGCTTGGTGGGCAGGATAAACAGTGTTGCCAACTATTAAACACATCCCACTTAAGTCATAAACACTGGGCAAGAAGGGTGACTAAAAATAGCGCAGTAAAAACAATATATTAAATCTACTTCATGGGTTGTATTTTTCTTCGGAATTAAATTGAAATATTTCTGGGAATTTTGTATTTTTTTTCGAATATGAGCTTGAGGTTTCTGAGGAATTTTGATGTTTCTTTTATAACTAAGTCATGTTTTCTGCTAAACTTTTTTATAAAGCTACTACTTCATCAAATATTTAAATGTATTTATTTTTCAAAAATTTTATGAATTCAGTAAAGTGGTACGACAAATAATAACAGTAATACGTATCAGCAGTAACTAAATTAATTTTAAATAAAGTAAAAAGTTGTAAAAAGTAGACCGTAAATATTGGAAACTATTTCTTATAAAGGACTATCAAATTTTACTTTTTAATTAATAATAATCAGATATAATATATTATTTCAATAAATCTCTTTTTTCCACCTAAAAAGCATTTTAACAGTTCTAACACATTTTTTAAAAATAGTATCTCATATAATATATCTTTAATATCTCCATTTGAAGTACAAGACTACCTACAAACTGTGTAAATAATAATGGAATGGAAATTGAATCCGCTGGCTGAGATGGCAACTCTGGTGACAACTCGAGCGGACAGGGTCGACGTGGGATGTTTGTACATAGTTAGATGGGAAAAGAGAAGGTGTGACAATCGCTTACCTTATTCGGGTGGTGGCTAGTGTTCGCCTCGTTACGTCTCATTGACTCCATGCAGACGCAAACGATCGGGCGGCCGCACTGCGCGGGCGGCCCAAAGTACTACCAGTAGTGCCTAGGAACGGGCAGCCGGCGGACACGGTGCTCCTGGTGCGGATGATGCTGGTGCAATTGCTGTCACGGATGCTAATGCAGAGGTCGCTGCTTTGTGTCTCAGATCGAAGGGTCTGCTGCTGCCTCGTGTGGCTTGTCGAATTATCCAGGCAACAACGCAGGGAGACACAGGGCCTCGGCCCTCGGGCCAAATGGTTCATTTTCAAAACTGCAAATAGACGAAAGAGGAAAGATTCGTGAGCAGGAGGGATATATACTCATATATTTGCTATAATATTCTATATGGAGTACTGGCCCACTCGATCGAGTGCGGCGCGAGATTAGAGACTTGTCGCTCACTCTGTCAAGTGCTCAATTCAATTGCCCGCCTTATCTGCGATCGCCCCAATCGGCGTGTTTGAGGTTAACTATAAAGCATGGAGGCACTGTGATTTACATGCACTCGTTTGGATCATACTATATACGAGAACGGGGAGGCGGTGGCGAACGGGTATACGGCACCTTAACGACCTGGTAATTAAGGCACTTTTGCACAATTTACTGATACCGATAACGATGGGGGACCGGGGGTCTCTCTCAAGTCCCCACCAATTCTCCCACCGATCTCAAGTGCCGCCGAATATGGAATATGATTTAAACATGTGCGTGTGCACAGTAGCAGTCGTCGTTCCGATGGACGATAAGATAACGTCAGCGTCGACGTCGCCTCTGGGGAATTCTACGAGTCTCCTATTCTACGATTCTACGAGACTACGAGAGTTCGGACACGTCGTTACCGTCACCCCGAACCGAAAATGTTGACGTCATTGTTGTCAGCCAACTACTTAGCACTTATTTTATTTCCATGCAAATGAACATTAATGCCAGAACAAATGCCCAGCACAGATGTCGGCTAATAGGCTTAGCTTTATACTTTTCTGAGCTTTATACAACGACTATGATGGTAATAACTCAGGGGGCACTGACAGAAAATCGAGTATTTTATGGAAAATTATCATCAAAATGAATAGTTCACTCTAAAAAGTAAGTTAAAATTTACGGTAAAAATTGCGCTTAAAATTCCCAAGTACAAATTCGGTAAAACTCTAGTATAATAGCAAAAAGAGGCATGTTCGAAAATATTTCTTTGTATTTTCTGTCGAGTCTCGATTTTAGACAAATATTTCGAACATATTATGTATAAAGATATAGAATCTATGTATATTATTATATATATATATCTATAATATTATATATATATCTTTTATAAATTTACAGTAAATATTCTTAATAGCAATTTTCTTTTACTGCATTAAATGCCATATCATCATCATCAACAACACCCACATTTTCACAAAGAGCATGAAAGGGAAAAAGTCGCCTATAGTGTCATTCTATAATTCTACCTTATTCGACAGGTTTTATGCTCTCCTTTGTTATTTAATTGATTGATTGGTTTGCATGAATCTCTGTTGATTCATTCAGTTTTTTCCGCTGCTGCTACAACAATTAAATTTGCATGTGCTTAACATTTTATGATAATTAAGTGGCACAGACGGCAAAACACGCTTTTTGTGTGTGTGTGGGCCGGGCGTTGGATTTATTTTATTTTGTATTTATTTTTTGTTGTGTTGTTTGGTTTTGTTTGTGTCAGCCGAGTTATGTTAGCATTTTCATACTGAATACTGGAAACTTAATTAATTGAGTTGTTGACTGTGCTCGGGGTTCGACAATAAAAGCTGCCCACACATTGCGTATTTTTACAGCCGCATTTAATCTCATCCAAATGCGAATTTTAAGCCCCGGCCAGTCAGCCAGACAACAGACAGCAGTTCCCATGGCAATCATCTTTTATTTGCCGCTGCTGATCTGCTGAAGCCCCTTCACTCGGACACCATTTAATCCGCTATTACGCACTCCACACACACTCCAGTGGACCGGCCATGTGGGTGGCAAAGCGAGTGTGGCAGTGGCATGTGGCATTAACGTGCCAACAAGGGGTTAAGCCCCGAAAAAAAATAACAAAAAATAAATAAAACCCATCCACTGGATACTTTTCACAGACGCCGCCGCCACAGCCGTCGCCGCCAACAAACACGAAGATTGAAACACACCATAATTTAGACAAATCAATAAATTACTAATAGCCCCCGCCGCTACTTCACTCAAGCCTCGTTCGATCGACATTCCACTGAACTCGAGACCGAGGTCCCAACTCAGCTTGGAGGCAGGGCAGGGAATGAAGAGTGAGCAGCAGTTGACCAGGTAGACTCAACTGGCGGAGCAAAAAGCCACAAAGACAGCGCCGGTCATCGTTCAAGTCGTGTTTTAAATTGGGTTTGTGGCCAGCTCGATACTCCAACTTCACTCCACTCTTCGATGTACGAACAAAAAAGATACTTTCCTTCTTGACAGAGAGGAGAGAATGGCAGCGGGGAACCGACGGTGTCTGCTTGTTATGGCCAAAGTCCCTGTCCGCACGTACTAAACATCAGGCAGTACCCAACCCAGCAGAAAACTGGTAAACAGCAGCTGCCAGTGATACCAAAATGCGAAACATAAAACTAGCTACCATATAGAATTTGCTTATATTTATAGATTATAATTTTAATTTCGATAAACATTTACTTCTTTGAAATTAATATAAAATCATAATAATAAAATCATTCAAACTGAGGAACTGTTTTAAAGGCTTAACATTGCAATGCTAGAACCGATTGGGAATTATAACAACATATTACTTATTTCAGGTGATTTTAAAAATAAATTCAGATCTTTTTAAGACATTAGTAAACTATTTTCTGTAGTTTCCTAATTTTTTCATTTTTTTATCAGTTTGAAAACTCAAAACTCTTTATCTTACTAGTAAAATATTTATGTCCTCTTTAAAATCTGGTGACTTACAAATTCTGTGTTTTGCTACCAAATCAGCTCACAAAAAAGCCATGTAACCAACTCTTACTGATACCAACTTCAGCGAGACAACATGAAATGGCCAAGATGATGAAGAAGCCGAGAAGATGCAGAGTAAGAACAAGGGGCTGGGTAGAGTTTCAAGATTTACGGCAACATCGTCGGAAACATTGGCCGCCGTTCAGATCGTTCAGATCGCTTGGATTCATCGTCATCATCCTCATCATCTTGGTTTATTTTTTTTTTGTTTCACAAGATTCTTGTTGTTGTTGTTGTACAAGATTGATCCTCTGCGGTTGCTAAATGAACGCCTCCGGGGAGTTGCCAGTGCGCTTTTATTAGCGTTTTTGATCCAGAATGGGATCGTAACCGCAGCAGCATCAGTATCAGCATCAGCCGCCAAGCGGAAAAAAGAAAGAAAAAGGGAAATACTAAACTCGAAAAGCAGACACACACGCTGACACAGTTGTGAACAGAAAAGTGGTTCTATATTAAATTTATAGCTGGGAAATAATATTAAAAACTAGACAAAATGTTGATTTCAAATAAAATTTAAGAGATCAAAACTATACTTTTTCCTATGTAACCTGTTGTTGATTTAAAATAAAATGTAAGACATAAAAACTACACTTTTTCCCTATGTAGCCTCCTGTTAATTATAAAAAAAAAAGTCTTTTAAAAAGAGTCTTTAAAAAGTGTCTTTTAAGATTTGATTACCATATTTTTAAACCGTATTGTTTATACAAAAAAATACATTCAGAAATTGAGCTTCGCTAATAACTCTTCCCTCGCTCCGTTCTGATTCGGCTCGAATCGCGATAATTTGATTTTCCCCAAGCACAACTCATGCCACAGAAGGCAACGCGATTTGATTGCGTTGGCGGCGGCTGTTTAGGCTCAACACGCTCACAGCAACGGCAACGGCTGCGGCTCGGCTCGGCGTTCAATTAAATTAAGTGCAGCAGCGGATTCCCTTTTCGTTTTTTTCTTGCTTTTATTTTCCCCCCTTTTGTTTTTTATTATCATTTCTTTTTCTTATGTTTGTGGCATGCCACACCACCACCACCACAAGAGATGCTGCTGGCTACTCTCAAGTGGCGATCATGCCACTTAGGCAACGGTCTGAAAACGAGCCTTGGCTGGGAAATACTCGTGCTTGAAGGGAGTGGAGATCCCAAAACCCGGGGGTACTAGACACATTCAATTGCTTTTCAAATATATATTGATCACTTGAGATGCGCTGTAAGTGTGTGTGTATGTGTGTTGCGTCCCCTTTTTGTCCATTGATAGTGCCAAAGGAATTTATGACTTCATTCCCTCAACAGATCTTTTGTTCGTGTCACCAGCAATTTGCTGTCCTCAATTACGGAGTGCTTCTCTTTTGTGGATCTTGGGATCTAATGAGTTACAAACGAGCAGAAGAAGGGACGATCGTTCACAAAGGAATCGATTGCAATCGATCTTTATCTCTTTAATCCCTTTATAGGTCACAACTTGGGTGCTATAAGGAAGAATGGGATGGGACTTCTTTTAAAACTGAAACTAGGGGCCTTAAAAACTATATCTTTCAATTATAGTTTACATTACAATCTGCAAATAATATAATATATTTTTATAAAACTAACATTGAGAACTTTTAAACTCAAACAAGGGACTTTAAAGACTATATCTTTCAATTTTAGGTTACAAATAATATAAAATATTATTATAAAACTAACATAGAGAACTTTAAACCACAAACTAGGGACTTTAAAGACTATATCTTTCAATTATAGTTTATATTACAATCTACAAATAATATAAAATATTATAAAAAAAACTAGCATAGCGTGCTTTTAAAAACTCCTGTAAATAACAACCTGATAATGGTCTAAACATGCTGACAACATTCAGGGAGTAATGAAATTTTCGCTATAAAAGCCAAAAACTAATTTCCATTTAAACACAATTTGAACAAGATGTCATCCCATTCGTTGCTGTCAATCTCCGGAGGACTATGGCTGGTCCTTCTTATAGCTTGTAACTGCAGTGCCAAGGTAAGTCGTCCCTATTCACCTGGCTATGAGTGTAGCCCTATTTTCTGGATCCACAGCGCAAGTGGGACTATGAGCCCTTGTCCATCAATACGTATACTTCGGACGAGAGCAAGCTAAAGATGGTTGCAAAGGTCGAACGAGTGGCACGGGGTGAGTTTGCTATTGGGGCCACAATTGATTTCAAATATGACCCGGATGACACTACCATGGTAAGTTTCTATGTAAAAACGGTGCAGTTTAAACTTAAATTGGAATATAAATATTTTTTTTAGGTGGAAGCAGTTGCCCATCGAAGTAGCTCTGGGGCTGAAAGCGATTACAAGCTGATCCCGTTCAATATTCCCAAGCAACCCTGGACAGATTTCATGAACACTCACTACAAGGACGTGGTAATACCTAATCTGGGCAAGTGCTCAAATATTGTCCAGTTTGAGGACAAGTTCGATGGGAACTGGCCCCAGCAGGTGTATACTTTGGACAAGTGCGTGGCCGATAGCGATGGCTTCCCGGAAATGGTGCCCGAGGGCTTCTACAGGGTCAACTTCACCGTGACGAGTCCTGTGGACTGGGGATTCGTGTTAGTCGTCAAGATTTCCACCAAACTAATGTGATCTCGTCTTGGAATACGCTCATTTCCTTATCCACAATATGAAATATTGCAAAAGATATATGTAGCGAGTAGAAAAATTATCGGAATACTATAATTTCCTTAACCAATATCACAATATTGCAAAGATATATAAAGCGTGTAGAAAATTATCGGAATTTAATGTTATTTAATAAAAGCTGCATTGTAAACATGGAATTTTTATAAAGTTTTTGTTAAAATCTTTTAGACATTACAAAAAAAAAATTCTATGGAAAATTGTTGAGTTTTTCGAAAGGTTTCCTCGATTAACGACACCCAGATAATTTCAATTTTTTTTAAACAGCACTGTCCAAAAATAAATAAATTAATGTACAAGATCTTTCCTAAAACCATTTTTATTATAATAGCATGTCACTTGGTGGAGTCTTTTTTCATGAAAATATAAAAAATAATAATCTCGAATAACTTCCTCCTAATATTTATGTTATTTTATCGTACATTTAAATCTGGAACTTGTTAGTAATAACAATAATTGTTTAGCTGCACGTTAAAATGCTTTTGAATGCTATATTGTATTGTTATCAAAAATATATCATTATAATTCTTTGCCAAGCACGATAAATCCGTGAGATTGGATAAATCAAATGACTCAAGCACATATATATAAGCCAGCACCAAGCACTGTCACACTTTTATAGGTGGAAATTGAGGAAGATGCGAGCCTGGATTCTGCTCTTCGTAATCTCATTAACCCAGGCAGCTGTGAGTTATCTAAAACAAGAGAAGTTGTCTACGTCTAATTGTTATTTCTTTAGCGCAAATGGGATTATGAGCCTGTATCATTGACCACCACGACTTCGGATCCCAGCAAGTTGAGTTTTGAGGCCAAAATCGAACGTTTGGGACGTGGAGACTTTGGATTAACGGGCACCATCGAGTGGAAATATGATACAAATGAAGAAACCATGGTAGGTAATCGATGAGGTATTTCATAGCTGATCATAGATCAAACTTTGAAATATATTACAGGTTGAGGCCTATGCTTATCGGAGTAGTTCGGGGGACGAAAGTGACTACAAGCTGCTGCCTTGGGCAATTCCAAAACAGCGTTTCTACGACTACCTGGACACCTATTACAAGGATGTGATCATAAAGAATTTGGGATACTGCTCCAATTTACCGAATTTTGGGGAAAAATTCCAGCCTCCCTTCCCACAGAACACCTATAAGCTCAATAAATGCAAGGTCGATGGCGACGGACTGCCCGAAATAGCTCCGCCCGGATTCTACAAGATCATCTTCACTAAATCTGGACCCGACCAACCCACTTGGGGTTTCACGGCTGTATTTAAGCTGACAAATAAATTGTTTTAAGACCTGGATTTGTATATCTGAGAAAATTAAACGTTTTTGGATTTGTTTTTTAAATAAATGTTTGAAATAGACTTGCATGTATTTGCTTTTAATTAGTATTTATTTTCTGAGAAACAATATTAAATTGATATTATAAATTAAAATAAATTATAAGGCCTATCTAGCGGAGACAAACAATATTTTCCTGCCACGTGTATAAAATTATACCAAAAACGATTCTTCCTTATTATATTTTTGCTATGTTAACAAGTTGTTTAATAATAATATTATCTTCATGTTAGCTGTAATATTTAGGTTATTTTTTATAAATCTAGAACAATACAGTTGTTACATAAAATTTTCGTGCAACATGTCACTCTGTACATCAGTATAAATATCCAGCGACATTTGACAATATCAATCAGTTATATCAAAACTGTTAAAGAAACTGACCCAATGTATTTCCATTACTTAATCCTTTTGGGAGTCCTGCTAATGCACAGCTGTAGAGCAGCGGTATGTAAGGTATTATTTCTCTGATAAATTTGTATTTGTTCATTTCAAATAGCGCAAATGGGACTACGAACCTATGTCGCTGTCGAGCACCACCACGGATCCCAGCAAGATTTTGATTAAGACCAAAATTGACCGCTTAGGACGAGGAGAGTTTGCGATTTCCGCCACCGCCATGTTTAATTACACGACAACCGAAGAGACCATGGTGGGTACAATTTATTAACTAATTCATTAATTACTTTATTATTATAAAATCCCCTTCAGGTTGAGTGTTTTGTATACAGAAGCTCTTCGGGAGCCGAAGCCGATTACAAGATCCTCCCATGGGCGATTCCGAGGCAAAGCTTCTATGATCACCTCAACACCTACTACAAGGATGTAACCATGAGAGTGTTCCAAAACTGTTCAGATTTTCCATATTTCGAGGGTAAATTCCAGCCGCCGTTTCCAAGAAAGACATTCGTGGCAGAAAAATGCATGCTTGGGGACGACGACAGGCTGCCAGAGATTTGTCCGCCCGGATTTTATAAGATTGTATTCAAGTGCTTTGGAGAAAACCAACCCTCGTGGAGTTTTACGGCAGTTTTTAGACTGAAACCCAAACTTTTTTAATTGATTAAGAAGTAAAGGTGTGAATTTTTTTATCTTTAGCATTTTTTTTTCTTGTTGTAAGACACATATTATAATAAATTGAATTGAAAAGATAATTTTATTAATATTTTTATTATTGTTTTTAAATTTTTTGATCAAGAAGCGAAAGTATTCGTGTGGCTTCGGCATAGTTTGAGCGAATGATTATTAGGCTAAATATATCCTTCTTATAATAGAATGAATCTAATTACCCCACAAATTAATTAACCCTATAAAATACAGTGTTTGCATGTAAAACACTTGTTAAATATTTACGGATAAAAGCATGCAAACAGTAATCAATGTACATTCTACATTGTAGAACATATTTTGATTATAATCTCGTGCAACAATGCATTCTATAGACCAGTATAAATATCAACCGAAAGTTGTCATTAAGTCTATAAAATGCATTCTCAGTACTTTTCCGCCAAAATTCTCTTGGGAGTCCTGCTGATGCACAGCTGCAGGGCAGCGGTATGTTAACAAATTTATTTCAGAAAAATATTAATTTTCAATATTAAATAGCGCAAATGGGACTATGAACCTATATCGATCACAACCACCACCTCGGATCCCGACCAAATAAAGCTTGTGACCAAAATTGATCGCATAGGACGAGGAGATTTTGCAGTATCTGCCACAGTCGAGTGGAAATACACGACGGATGAAACTACCATGGTGAGCAAATCGATTAATTTTTACTGAATAAAAAATCCAATAATATAAATAAATAAATATAAACCTTTTCCAGGTGGAGGCCGTTGTCTACAGAAGCACTTCGGGAGCCGAAGCCGATTATAAACTTCTGCCATGGTCGATTCCGAAGCAACCCTTTTATGATTACCTTGACAACTACTACAAGGATGTGATCATGAAGATCTTTAGTCATTGTTCCAATCTTCCACAATTTGAAGGCAAATTTCAGCCCCCTTGGCCTGTCCAGACCTATGTGGCCGATAAATGCGTTCTTGGAGACGGCGATGGACTGCCGGAGATGGCTCCACCCGGATTCTACAAGATCATTTTTAATTTTACCGGCATAGATCAGCCCTCATGGGGAGTTGTTGCAGTTTTAAAATTGAAAACCAAAATGTTTTAGTTCGTGAGGGAAAATTTTGAAGATATAATAAACTTATTCTCTCAAAAGGGGCTTGAAAAATTAATATTATTCACTTAGATACTTTTTTTATATAGTTTATTTAATGGCTCTAATTGGACTTTGCCGACACAGTAAACACATTCATGTGGTTTCGGCCTGCATATGACACCATTTCCATGCTAATAAAGAGATTTTGAAGTAAAATAAACCCTATTTTAGAGTTACATATTTATTATTTTTAGACCTATATATTTTTATGCAAACAACAAACTTGATTTCTAATTCTCTTTTTATATCTAGCCCCCCCAGGAAGACAAACTTTTGATTCACCAAAATTCAATAGTGGCATGGAAAATGGTCAAAGAAATATGTATAGCTTCCATTAACTGCTTTGAAAATAAACCCCTTACTAAGATTAAATGTATAATTTGACTAATTTCATTAACTTTATTAAATATTTTTTTAGAAAACTATAAGTAATTAATTATTCATAAATTTCTAAACGACTTTTACTAGTTTTTGGCACGCTAAACCTTGATCGACATGTGCTGTAAAAATATTTAGCAATTTCCATACATTGTTTTATAAGTTATACAAACAGTAGACGTAATAATGTCGTGCAATTAACCAGACGCTGTTTTCTATATAAACCACCCACCGATCGAAAGTGGAATCAAGTATAATTTTGGACAAATGTTTAACCGCTGCTCGCTGCTGCTTTTTATCGCCGGACTTTGGTTGGGACTACTGTTGATCCCCAGCTGTAATGCAGGAGTATGTCAGGACTAACTGTCTGAGGATATTGGGATTTATTTCAATATTTTCTATTCATGACAGCGAAATTGGGATTACGAGCCCATTTCCCTGAAATCCTTTACCTCCGATGAGAAGCTCCTGAAGATTCAGACAAAGGTCGATCGTCTGGGACGTGCTGATTTTGCCTTCTCTATGACTTTGGATTGGAACTACGATGTGGACAATACCACCATGGTAGGTCCTGTTGATCTGGCTTTATAATAATGATAATAAAAACTCCTTTTCTTGGACAGGTTGAAGGAGATGCTTATCACTGCACTTCCGGTGACGAAAGCGACTACAAACTGATGCCCTGGTCGGTGCCACTGCAACCCTATGCCGACTATATAAACGGCTTCTATCGGGATGCCTTCATCAAGAACGTGGGCCACTGCTCCAATTTACCAAAGTTTGATGGCGACTTTGTTCCTCCATGGCCACGAGGAGTGTACAAACTGGACAAGTGTGTGGCCAATGGCGAGGGATTACCAGAAATAGCGCCCGAAGGTTACTACAAAATCGTGTACAAGACCACCGGTGAAGTCGAATGGGGCTTCACCTTGATCATAAGGGTCTCACACAAGGTTATTTAACCAAAAAGGAAAAATCTAAGAACATCTTTCAGATTGTAAAGCATTTCTCAAGAATATTGGAACAATTATTAATTTAATTTCATTAGAGTATATGTTTTATTGCATGTCAAGTGGCCATAATTGGAAAAATAAATTGATTACTGTTATAATTTGTATTTGTTGTGTTTTGTTTTAGAGGAAGAAATAACCAAACTTTTTAAGAGTATCTTGTTTACAAAATTCTCTATAATAAAATATACATTAATGAGCAATTTTAATTGTAATGATAAAAAATTACATCAACAATTAACTGTGCTAATTAAATTTAACATTTATTTTTACATTGACGAGCTTGTAGATGGAAAACTTCAGATTGGAATGACACGATTTACCTAATCCGGTCCCATTGATTATCTAAATATTGTTAACATTTTACATAATTTATAAATCCAAATATTGCCGTGCCGGAAATCATATTGATCGTGACCCAGTCACTATAAAATATTGCAAACTTCAACAAAAATTGACAATTGCTCTAGCAATGTATTCCTCTAAAGTTCCTTCGCTTCTGTCTGTGCTGATTTTAGTCTACCTGCACGAGGATTGTGTTGGGAAGGTAAGGCTGATTGTCCTTGCTCAATAAATTCAAAGTATAAAAAAGTTTTTTTTTACAGCAAAACTGGGACTGCAAACCCCTCTCGATAGCCGGGGAGACTACTAACCCGAGTGCCATGGACATGGATATGCGAATCGAGCGCGTTGGCCGGGGGGAATTCTTTTTCTCGGGCACTTTCTTCTGGAACATTGATCTTGATGATAGTGTCCTGGCAAGTAATCGATAAATTATCTATTAAAACTTTCTATTAACTCAGAAACCCTATTCAGGTTGAGATGCGTATACTAAGAAGTCATTCCGGCAGCGAGGCTGATTACAAGCTAACTCCTTGGTCCATTCCACAACAGACCTTCATCGAATACATCGACACCTTCTACAAGGACCTGCTAATGGCCAATCTTGGCGATTGTACCGATTTGCCAAGGTATGACTCCGGATATGTACCGCCCTGGCCGAAGGCTACCTTCAATTTCACCCGCTGCGGAATCAAAGGCGATGGATTGCCGGAAGTTTTGATGGAGGGTTTCTATAAGGTTCAAGCCATCATCACCGCCTTGCCAACTGTTCAGCAAAATATTACCGTGATTATTCGGGTCACGTTAAAGATGTATTGAATTCTGGACAAATTACAATCTGAGAATTTTGCCCCTGTCTATGGCTTTTTCGTTTTGCTTTGGGGCATTCCCAAGGTGCGAACCGAATTCCAGCTGCGACGAGATCGTCATAAAGTCCGTCCGCTTAAGTCAGGGACCAACAAATGAGGCTGGCCTGGCCAGGTAGAAATCGCTTAGAGCCAGCTGACGTCGGCCAGGCAGGCAGGCAGGCAGTTGGCAGTTGGAGTGTGAAATTGGCAAGACATGTTTGGAAACTGTTGTGGTAAAAAAGTGTTGCACGAAGAGATTGCGGGGAACGCCAGGGAAAAATTACACAAAGTGTCGCCTGCACAGCAAAAAAAAGCCCATAAATAGAATACTTATATTCCACTATATAATTATTTTTATTTAAGAAACTCACAAATAACTTGTTTAAATTATGATTTATTTTTAAAAGCTTTTTGATTTTTTCACTGTGCAATTTTCCCCTCGTTTTTTTCCCCCCGTTTGAAAATACATTTCGAGTTGCACTTCAAGTGAAAACTCTGCACAGTTGCCTCGGCTAATTTATTGCAAATTGTTAAAAGCTACAACGACGAAGGCGACGCTGCTGCTGGCTGTCAACTGATGACAGTCGCCCGCCGCCACCCCTTGGTCCCGTATATTTGTGACCGCTGCTGCTGTGTTTTCCCCCATTTTTAGTATGCTTCGGTTGCTGTCTGGGGGGAAAAATGCGGTTTAGAGTGAACCAGATTCGCATGGAAATCGATGCAAACTACACGGCAGCGCAATAAAGTCACAGATCTACCAAGAGCTTTATTTAAAACGTTTTTGAGGGGGAACTCTTCAACAGCTTAAACAGAGTTTATTGTTTTTTTCAATTTAAGCTTTAATAGCTGGAAATATAACCTCCCCTATAAGGAATCCCACAAAAGAAGGTTTATTATTATTTTTCGTCATTAAATCATCTATATTTTATTATCTTTCATCGCTTGATACAATACATCAGATACAATTAAAACTCAAAGCACATGATTGAGTTACGATCGAATGTAAAAAATGTTTATTTTGCATTACAAACGAGATGGCAATCAAACAAGGTTTTAAAAGCCAATTAATTTGCTGCAACGAAACTCGGCTCACCCTGATTAGCATATGGCAACAGCAGCAGCAGCAGAAAATAACAACAAAAACAAGCGATTTGCATTTAGCCACCATCCATCTAACTCACACGATTCCCAGTCCCACACACCCTTCCCTCCTCCGAAATCTCGCCTTGCCTGTCTCATCAGTTTGGCTTGAACATTTTGCGGCATTGACAATATCAAATTGTTATCTGGCATAAAATAATTACAACGTTTTAATGCAGACAAAATAGTTGTCGTCGGTCGATGGTTGTTGGTGTTGTTGTTGTTTCTGTTGGTGTTGTTGTTATTTCTGTTGGTGTTGCTGCCTGTCGCTCGATGGCTGCATTGATATCATCGTTGTTGTTGTTGCTGTTTGTGCTGCCAAAGTTTAGCTGCCAATTTGAGTGCCAATAAAAGCGCGTGTGCGACAGCAAAGAGATTTCATTTTCAGCGAGCAGTGAACAGCAAACAGCCAACAGCTAACATCAGACAGCGTACAACCATGGCTATATAGTTGCCGTGGTCGGTGGTTGCCAGTGTTGCTGCTGCTGGTGCGCTAATTAACCAAAAACGCAGCCAATTAGTTGGACTAACACGGAAAAGTTTCAGTTCCATGGAATTGGATGGGGAAAGGAATCATACACAGAGAAAATCCTTTTAATAATACCAGCTTAAGTATAACCTCTGGCTTATATGAATTCTGTGTAAGATGACTGAAGGCTCATGTCTAATAATAGGCTAGGAGTAGAGGGATTACATTTCCACGGAAGTTCTATCAGCGACCAATGGAGACACGCAGAAATGGCGCCCAACGTGGGGGCAAGTGAAAATTCATGTATTAACATGTTTGTTAGTCCATTTTCAGAAATACTTTTTGGAGCCATTCTCACTTAGGTATAAATAACATTTTTAAGCTTTATGCCCTTCAGAAAATCCTAAAAAATAAATATAATAGTAGTTAATAGCTTTATTTTATGTGATAATTTAATTGAAAAATACATTAGGTAATATATTTTTTTTACCTCTGTATATAATTTCCACAAATAAGCTCAATTGTTGGCCTATTTTTGTGCGATTTCGCAAATAATATTATTGGCCACTTGTTCAGCGAATCAACATGGAAAGCCAATTATTTAGATAGCTGGGTAGATAAACTTTGTTGGGTAATTATTGAAAAGTTACTGATAATACGCCTTGTTATAAAGAGTTGATGAAATTCGGTATAATTTAACGCATACAATATAAAAGTTGCTCGCAAATTTTTACCCAAATAACCTGACCAATTATCTCAGGGATTTATACCCTACACTCTTTATTATCATCACTTTTTAACGAGTTCACTGGAAACGATTGAAGGCAATTAAATCATAAAAATGGAGCCAAATGGAACTAGTTATAAAACATAGCTTTCAGTTTTATTCGAGTTTTAAATGTTTTTAATATAAATAAAGTTATTTAAACTGGTATTTTAAGGCACCTCATCATCATTTCCGTTAATCCATTGATTAAAATACAAGATATTGTCTTTAATTTTCTATCTTAAATTCTACTTCAATTTCAGATTGATTGAAAATTTGCGAAATGAACAGCATTAAAATGAGGCAGGCAAAGGTTAAATTATGTCTGCATCCACAGAGATGCGGCTGTAATAAACAAACAAGAGCGGGGGCTCCCAAAGAGGGGGATAGAAGATAGTCAGTCAGAATGCAAAGCTTGTTAAAATTCATGTAATGCATTAACAGAGAACAACAACCACAAATTACACTCGCACACACACAGAGGCGGAGAGGAGGCCTGAGTCAAAAGGCCGACGGGCTGCAATGAAAAGGCAATTAAAGCGCAGCAGGCTGAGGGGAGAGCATGGGGGGGGGCGGAGGAGGGGCTGGGTTTCCACCAGGGAAGGGGATAATGCTGCTGCTGCTGCTGTTGCCGTTGCAGCAATCAATTGCATGCTTCAATGGACAAATATACGAGCATAGACAAGTGGAGAGCCAACTCAGATAGACATGGCCGATACGGACGCCAAAGCAAATGCGTTCGCTCAACTACAGTGAAGTCTCGATGGAACAGACACCAAATGAGGTATAGATATACAGTTCCGATTTCAAGACATTACGAAACTCAACTAAAATGTGTAGCCTTTTCTATCTTGTTTTTTCTAGAGAAAAGTTCCATCTTAGAGTGCAGCAACTCTCATACGTTTTGCTTGTACATTGCAGGCAAAGCTTGAAAGAGAGTATGAGCAAAGCTGAGGCACACACGTACATTTAATTAATGTGAGACGTGATGATGTGTTGATGTTCAAATCATATTACCCCTCAAATTTAATTATTTTTGTAAATAATTTCTAAAATTACATTATTTAACGTTGCATTTAGGGATGTCCCACTGTTTTTGCGTTTGTGCATCTGTGTATTGGCATCTGCGTCTGTGAGTTGTCCACGGCAGACACCCGTGGGACGGACGGCAAGCGACTAGATGGACTCAACTAGATAAAAACCTTAGTTGGCTTGGCTTGGTACCCGGCCAAAAAGGGGAATAGAGATAGATTGAGAGAGAGAGAGAGGAACGGGGCTCCAAGGAGGTGGCGGGAAACCAAGTTGGATTGGGCTGGGTGTTCGGAGCTGGGAGCTCCAACCGTCGTCTGCATCTTCATTCGCCTCCTTCGACGGCGGCAGTCAAGTGGAACGGCACAAAAACTTGTTAACTTTTTTCGCTACAAAAGGTCCGGACTCCGGAGAGTGCCAAGTTGAGTCAATCAACCTGGCAACCTGCTCCCTCCCGCCTTGCCCTCTCGCCCCGCTGCGCTCACTTGGCAGCAATTAATCAAAGGAGAGAGACCCCGCTTCGAAGCTGCAAGTCCGAATCGGAACCCAGAGCTGCAGGCTTTATTAGTGCAATCAAGTCATTTACCTGCGCAAAACGTTTAATTATCACTTTTCGGGGCGGCAATTAGCAATTAGCAGACAAATTTTTGCACCTGCCACGCCCCCAG